>QNUK01000049.1:2047500-2467500 GCA_013621035.1 Clarias magur
TAATCAGGAGTCCAACACTAACCACTGAACTACACTTCCCCTTTGTGCTGCTACCACTCTTCTACTTGTGCTAGTACTACTTAATGTGTACTATAATGTAGACTACTACTACTAATAGTACCAGGAATACTTCTCCCACTAATAGTGCAATTACTGCTACCACCTGAATAGGATATGAGTCCATTACAGGGTACTATACACGCACAATCACACTTGTGGCACTTTATAGAAGCCAGTTCACATTCCCACGTCATTTTGGGAGATAAAAGGAAACTCCACTTTGAGAAACTCCACTTTGGGAAACTCCATTGAGTTTGCAATCAGTATTCTCCATGGTGTTTCATATGACAAAACGATGTAGAGTATGACTAAAAGGTTTAATACTGTATAAACTCTGTTTCTGAGATTAAACAACTATTACTGATCATTTCAGGTTTGAGCCTTTTGGATGGGAAAGATGACATATTGGAGGACTGGAGAAGCAAGTTTCTAAACACATACACAGTAAGTCTGGTAAAAGAATTTAAAGAAGTGTAAGATATGAACTCTGAACATTTAGAAATTTGTGATGCCTAAAACCTCATTTTATAATTTCTTGCAGACAGGACTCATGTTTTGGCCGTTTGCACAGGTAGAGTTTGATCTGAATCATTGTTACTAAAAGAAGAAGAAAAAAACAAGATATATATTTGCATACACAGAAAATAATATATGCTCTCATTCCCAGTGCCTGAACTTTGCCCTGGTGCCCTTGTATTTGCGAACTACCTTCACTGGCTGCTGTGCTTTTGTCTGGGCTACGTTCCTCTGCTTCTCTCGTCAGCGAGGAGATGGGACCTTAAAGGCAGCTCTAAACTGGATACACCAACTGAACAGTAAGGTGAAGGTTCAGGAATCCAATGAGAGCAAATGATTCTGTGGTCAACTACAGTAGCAATAAATGCTTTTCATCCTCATTCCATATATGGTCATAGGTACAAAGTGGTGTAAAAGATCAACATTGTGATCATGACAAACTACTCAAATTTAACCTCCCCAGATGTCAAACATGTCCCTTAGTTTGTTTATTAACATATTCAAGCTAATAAGGTGAGTGAGAAACTGTTTAGGATCTTTGTTTCAGTTCGCTAATAATGGTCTGGCTTCATTCTAAGGGCAAATGTCATTTGCTCCACTATCCAATGTCACCCTGAAGAAAGGCAATTCCCTGGTTCCTCTTGAGGTTTCTTTCTTATGTCATTTCAGGGAGCTTTTTCTTGCCACTCTTTTCCTTGGCTTGCTTAATAGGGAACTGAATCCACACACAGTTTTGTGAAGCTGCTTTGCAACAATGCCCATTGTTAAAAGCACTGAGTAAATAATACTGGATTGTTATTATTTTTTTTATAGTTTATTCTAACAGAATTGATCATTATTGACATTATAGCTTCTAAACTCCCACTACTACTTGTGTGGCAGAACTGGAAGTAAAATCTATTGCACAAAGGTCATGCTTTTAAAGATTTCTCATCTATGATTGAATTTCAATGTTTAATTTGTTTTCTAGTTAGTTAATTACATGAGTCATTTCACTGAAGAGTTTGAAGATGTTTTTTTCCCCCCTGCCCTTATCAAAATAAATAGATACATACATACATACATAAATAAATAAATAAATAAAATGCTTAACAAATAGATTTTAAATATAAACTTGGCAGAGCTAACTTTTTTTTGAGTAGCCATCATGGTGAGTGTTACATTTTTCTGTATGTGACTAATAACAGACTTTTTAATGTCCTATATGTATTTATTATTGTTAGTGTTTACATGCTACATTGTCTTTGTAGGTACAATGAACTTGACTAGAAATGAGCTGTGTCTTTTAAAGAGTTAACTATTCTCTAAATTGGTACAATAGTCATTGTTTTATATTACTTTGTTTTATTATTATTATTATTATTATTATTATTATTATTATTATTATTATTATTACACCTATATTAATATTTTAAGGCAAAAAATCAACCACTGTTCAATTCTGGATCGAATGCTGTTTGGATGCATTTGGTGACTATGCAAAATGTGTACTGAGGATTTGCACTGAGTCTACCTCCTTGTAAATGAACTGAATAACTGTATTTTTGTCTGAAGTCAAACTGATAAACTTCTGATTAAATCATGATTTGTAAAGGAGTAGTTTGTAATGCTAGATACTGTTCATAGGCTTTTGGAAGTTTTAATGAAAGTTTTAATTAACTTTAATGACAGAATGGTGGCTTAGTGGTTAGCATTGTGACCTTGCACCTCTAGGATCCGGATTAGATTACACCTTCAGGGTCTGTGTGTGGAATTTGCATGTGCTTGGTGTTTCCTCCGGACACTCTGGTATCCTCCAACCTTCCAAAGACATGCAGATTAGGAAGCTAATTTGCACGAATGCATTGGCATCCCATCCAGGGTGTACTCCGCCTTGTGCTTTAAGACTCCTGCAAAGTATAAAGCAGTGTAGATGATGAGTAAGTGAGAAAGGTAATTATGCAATATTGCCTTATTAATATATGCATTGCAATTACCTTTACAGAGCAAACAAAACACACACATATGCACACACACACACACACACACACACACACACACACACACACACACACACACACCAGATACATTTTATGACATACAGTAATAGGATCCATTAATACTGAGTAAAAACAACAACAACAATACTACTACTACTACTACTATTAATAATAATAATATTAATAATAATAATAATAATAATTATTATATTATTATTATAATCATCATCATCATCATCAATTTTATTCATAAGTGCCTTTCAGGTACCCAGGGACACTTTACTTTTGACATAAAAGGTAAGAAACTAAAAACAGCATTTAATAAAGAATTGAGAACAAAATAATAAATATATAAATTAACAACAACAACAACAACAACAATAATAATAATAATTATTATGTTATATAATACAAGTTATCACTTTTTCATGTAAGGCACACAACAAAACATACGTCTTAATATTGAACTGTAACACTTTCGAACTAAAGTTTGTACATCTTTATAAGATTTATAGTACATAAAATAAATATAATTTAAATAAAATGCTGACGGTACAGCTTAATCCAGACCGTTTTACTTTTCTCGCATGCGTTCTTACTGCGCATGCGTGGCACGTTCTCGACGCGCTCTTCTTACTGCGCCTGCGCTCTGCATCTCTCACGCGGGCTCCTTACTGCGCAAGCGCGCTGCATCCCTCTCAACACGCGCTTCCCTCAGCAGCGCCTTGCTCAGTCTCTCTGCGTGAGGAGGAGGGGGAGGAGGAGGAGGATGCGCAGCACAGCGACTCACGGCGGAACACACTCGGTTTAAACGGAACAACGGAGGACTGGACACACGCACACAAAATAAACAGCACACACCCCGTCGTAAACGGTCGCGTTTCAAGAGTTACACGGCGTGCAAACAAAACAAATCAGCGGTTGCTATGGAGCTGAAGAAGTCCATCGCGGACAACGAGAGGAGCTACGGCGCCGTGCGCGAGACCCAGTGGAGCAGAGACGACGGTATGGACTGTAAACACACCCACAGATATATAGTGTGTATTTATTCCGTAATGCCACAAAAAAGCGACCTGGTGTTCATAATAGGTGGTGAAAATTGATGAAATAGTCTTCTTTTAGCATCAACAATAACAACCGATTTTGTTAGGCGTTTGTCTGTTTGTCACGGGACAGTGTTAGCATGCTGTTATCAAAATATTCAATTCAGAGCCTGGACAAACGCCTAACATTCAAATAAACACCACTCACACATCAAATATACCGCTCTATCCTGTATACAGGGTCCCAGGAGACTTTGTGCATGAGGCGGGATACACCCTGGATGGGGTGCCAATCCATTGCAAGGCACATACACATACACACACACACACACACACACACACACACACACACACACACACACACACAATTTGGGAACGCCTAATTAGCTTAACTTGCTTTACTATTATTATTAATGTCTTTTTTATTTTTAGTATCTATACATATTTATGAACTGTAGATACAGATTAACTGGTTTAACACAAAAAAAATGTTTAATCAATACTAATGATCATTTTAACATGATGTAAAATATATATAATGTACACTATGCTGTGTTAAAAATGACCAGAGTTAGGTTTTTAGATTTTTTTGTTTTTTAAACACAAAGCGCAACCTAAACTTATAAATGGGTCATGCAAATAAAACGATATATTATGTATATGTGATATACAGCGGTACAGTGACTTATTGGTTAGCAATGTGGCCTCGCACCCTCAGGGTCAAAGTTTGATTTCCACCTGTGCATGGAGTTTGCATGTTATCCCTGTGCTTGGTGGGTTTCCGCTGGGTACTCCGGTTTCCTCCCACAGTCCAGACATGCAGGAGGTCCTACCATTGTCGTAAAAAAAATAAGGAATTAATACACTGGTAATCACCATTAGGCTCCACAGTCCCTACCCTACTTGGACTACCTGTGTTCCTAGATGGATGGATATACTGTATATGTTTTATATACCCCTTTTATTTATATTAAACAGGTTATATTTTGGGAAGAAATATAGAATTAAAAAAATTGGCAGTACCTACAAACAGCTTTTTTGAAAGCAACAAAAATTAAAACTTCACTCATTATTTTTGTTCCTTGTTTGCTTTCACACCTGGCTAGAAGAAACAACCTCAAATTATGAGAAATGTAAATTTTTACATTTACAGCATTTGGCAGACATTCTTATACTTTTTTTATTACTCATTACACATACAGTATGAGCAGTTAAGGGCCATGCTCAAGGGCCGAACAGAGGCAGTTTGGTTATGCTGTGGTTTAAACCTTCTGATTAGTCGTCCATTAGTCGACCTCACTGACCTTATGGTTTTGTCTTTAACCTTCTTCAGGATTATACAGAGTGGTCCAGACAAATGAATCCATAGAAAATACATTTAAATGTATTCAGGGCACTTGTGTATCCGCTGTACATAGGAATGTTGAACTGTTCTTAATTAATCAGAACTGAGGAAGCTGATGTTCCTACCGGATCTGCTGACTTCAGCTGAGCCCAAAGAGGAAAGTTGAGAAGTTTTGTTCCATCTTCTGTTCTAACTTTAGTAGCCATCATTAAAGAAGCCATTCAAATAAAAAAAGGAAAATTAAAAAATTCAAATACATTGGACATTTAAAATATATATTTTTTATATCTGGACTTTGTTATTTTTGCATTTCTTTGTCCAAAGAAAGGTGAGGATCTTTTCATGAGGCTAAGTTATCATAGGTTTCTTCTAAACATTTTCTATCTGAAGGATTAAACCACTGGGGGCTCAAGTCAAACCCGGGACTTGTGATGAACTTTCTTGAGAAAGAAGGCGTAAAACTGATTTTCAGAAGTCTTCAATGATGATGAGAAGTCTACAGTGATGAGACCCTTAGTTGTAGTAAAACATTTGAATAGTGCAAATGTTTTAAAAAATGATGATCCGGGCCAAGGTGTCTCAGAGCCGGCTGTGCCCCGTCCTGTGAACATTCTGCAAGCGGAACGTGTGATGCTTGAAAATCGATAAATAACTTGTCACCAAATTGTGGAAGAGACGCATCTGTCAGTGGGAGCTGTCAACACAATTATTCACCATTACCACTTGCACATTACAGGAATTCGGTTGAGAGTTATTGCCTCATCCCCCATACAGTCTTGACCTCGCTCCAAGCCATTTCCACATGTTTGGGCCACTAAAGGAGTTTCTGAGAGGCCAGTGTTTTAGACGCAGTGAAGCAGGGAGTTCGAACATGGCTCGGTCGTACTGAGGAAAACCTTCTACTTCAATGGTATAAAAACACCAGTGAAACACTGGAATAAGTGCATTAGTGTGGCAGAGAATTATATATGATTAAAAGGGTTGTTTTTACTCTTATATCTGTGTTCTGTTAATCTGCACAATCAAAAGTCCTGGTTTGACTTGTATATTTTACCATCATTCTTTCTCCATCTGTGATTTAGCAGGCGAAGAAATTATGCTTCTTTTCAACCTTGTAGTAACAGTACTGTCCAATTTACCCTCATGTGTAATTCGATAAAGTTTGGTACAAGGGGTAGCCCTGCCACCTGGATCCTGTATATTTTCTCATGGGTTTTCCTTTTTATTATTTGGCCCCATTTTACCTGGATTGAATTTTTTACATCGCTCCTAGGTGAGAAAATCTTTATCACCTTTAGAGCCCACCTAATGTGTTTTCTCACACGACCCTCATGAGCCAGGATAAATCGGTTACTGAAGACAGCTCCATGAATACAAATATACAAAGATACGATAAAGCACTCGATTGAGCAAAATGAACACGCCGTGTTTTAAGGAATAAACATGTGCAGTATATACACAGCTGCTCTGACACATCTGTTAAACAAAGACAGTAAAATAGCTTTGAAGTGCTTTATAAAGCAGCCGTCGAGAACTTAATCAGTAACGTGATAAGCTATATTATTATTATACACACCTGTGTCTCAGCTGCCCAGACAGTACGTCTGTTGCTAGAATGTGAACACACCGTTAAAGCTTGCTTAGTTTTATTTGTTTTTGCATAGATTTGTTTTATATGTTTATGTAAGAGCGAGAGAGTGAGAGGTGATAGTGATAGTATTTTACATTCGGCTAATTTACAATATTTTTCTTTGAAATATTTTCAACTTGAAAGATTAAATGACTGGCTTAAATCTAAGCTAATATCTAATGTTCTACAGCAAAATATATTTAACTTTTGAAGAAATATATGCAGTATATACACACCAGTTAAACAAAGTAAATTGAGCAGGTTGGATGCCAATATACAGATATGTTATATAAGAACATATATATTGTGTTCTTCTTTAGAAAAAGAAAAAAGTTGTGATTGATTTCAGGTAGCTGTGGAATAAAAAGTTCAGCACAAGTTATGTTGATTGAATAAATAAAAGAGAGTCAAGTAAAAAAAAAATCCTAATCAGGTTTTTGACTTAAAATTTCATTGCAAACTGTTTGATAATATCAGACTCCAAACTCTGCTATCAATCTGGGTGAAACTGAGACAAAACAGTTTGTCTATGCTGGCTCGTTTTGTTTTCGAGTCTGCGCATGCAGCTGAGAAAACTGTAAGATGTTGAAGGGAGTTAAGTCCATCAGGATGAAGCAACTGGATCTATTTTTAGCTCCAGACATGTTCAGTGTGAGCGTAGCAGCAGAACCACCAGCAGCAGCACAGCTGATGTATATATACGACTCATCTCACTGAGCGATAAAGTCCACAGCAAGTTTCCGAGCATCTGGACAGTGATAGCTCAGAAGAAGAGCGCATGTTCCCCAAAAGGGTGAACAAAATCCTTAGGGTCTTACGCCTTAACAGCTCATCTGTTAATGCTGATGCTTGGATAGTGCTCGGGATCAGAAGAATTTGAAACGTAAATTATCTTAGTGTTTAAGTGGGCGTGGCCTAAACATAGATATTTATCGCTCTTATCCAGAGCGACATATATAAGACATAAGTCATTAAATATATCCTTACACTGGTTACTAATTAGAAGGATCAAACACTTTTGGGATTATTAATTAATTAATTTATTTATTTATTGGGTGGTGGGAGGAGTTAACCCAAGTACTTAAGAAACAGAGATGTTTTTTGTGGGAGCAGTCAAGCAGTGCTGGTGGATCAGTGGGAACACGCGCAGCGTTTGTTTGTTGGTTAGGTTTGTAAGTTTAGTTGGTTAGGTTCCCAGGATACATGTTGTCACAAAATTAGGTAGATATTTTTGATATTTTTACTTCTGATCCAGAATAATTTCTAAACTAACAACAGAATAACAGAGTACTGTAAATCCCGACCTAACTCAGCTCGACTTTCTTTCTTTCTTTAGGGTCATCTGAAGTCAATATTTTTGTATTTAGCTTGCATTTAGCATATTCAAAAGAGCCGTGAACTCAGAGGCCATTAATTTGAGCATGTCGTATAATTTGTCCTTTTAAAAAAATCCCTTATGGTTCAGACATTTGGGCCATACTACATAAAAAAACAGTAATCTCATTTAAACCTCATGACACATATAGATGAATTTAAGAACACAATATTTATTTGTATTTCATGCTTCAACCACTCACCTGAATAAGAGTTAAACAAACAAAACAACAAAACAAAAAATCCTAGTGCTGTAAATAAATATAGGGCAAACATTACTGAAAACATGACAAGTTGATATTTTTATAATTTATGTACGGGAGTGATGATTAGGGATGATTCTCTCATGACCCGGTTTAAACTGGAGGCCGTCTTCGCTCTGATGCTTGAACTGTTAATTATAAATCACTTTTTTTTTAACTGAATCCGGAGCTTTGGAGATGTAAAAAGCAGTGCTGGTGCTCCAAAAATAGACTGAAACTAAAGTAAGCTTTTGTGATTGATGCACAGCTGAGCACTGAAGCATTTCAACGAGGTTATTTTTACTTGTGTGAGAGGTGTTTAATTTAGATTAATTTTGTTATCAGACCCGCAGTGTTCCCTGTGCGGATTTAAAAGACTGAAATACAGCTGTACATTTAAGGGACTTGTAGCAATTAAACAAAATTAGAGAAAAGGGCAGAAAGAGCAAAAGTTTGTTTTTTGTCATTTCAGTTGCAAGGTGACATCCAGATATTTATTGTTAATCAAGAGTATAATAAAAAGAACTGTGGCAGTTAGAATTACATACTGAGGCAAGATACGCCCAAATTAAAACATTATCAGATTAACATTTAGACAAACAGGCTAAGTAAAATACCCTATTACTGTAGATACCCTGATAAATATCATATTAAACACTACTGCCATTAAGTAATTGCAAATTAGTCACTATAAGAGCCTGAATGGTGCTTGTGAGATCAGCACTTCAGTGACCAGACTGAAGCTCAGGCCATCATTACGCTTAATATAAAAGCAGAATGCGAATGAGCTTTGACGGGTAACTCAGATACAGGAAATGGATATAACGTGTTGCGAGTGCGAACAGCCTCATCTGCAGGCTGGCAGATCGGTGCCATTCGTGCGTATGTAGCGAGCCTTGTTAACCGTCCTCTGTAAAGAGAGAGGCGCACTCGGCTGGGAGCAGCTGGCACATCCCCAGTCTATTGTGTGGGATTTCATTAAAAAAGGAGGATTGGGAGCGGTAAGTCACTAACAACTGTTTCCCCAGGAAACGCTGGTTTCATTGAATCAGCGAGCAACAGATGGAAAAAAGCATATGTATGTGTCAGTTATGAAAAATTCACAGTGTGATGATAATAATAATAATAATAATAATAATAATAAGACGTCCTGGTACATCATATAATTTCACAGTTTCAATAAGTTTAATGAAATTATTTAGTGAGGAAATCTTCTACTTTGCATAACGAGGAAATACAAAATAAAGTTTAGTTTATTTTAATCTATTGAAAGTGTGTAGCTTCCAGAAATAACCTCATTGCCCAGTACAGACTCGGTTCATATCTTGCTGCTTTGGAGAGAAAATGTGTTTGTAATGTGTGTTCTCCATATTTTTATTTATTTTTTCTCAGTTTATCCACTTTATCTCCCAGCTAAATATGTAAATTGTGATTTTCTTCCTAATTATCTTTTGAAGAAAAAAAAAAAAAACTAGCCAGGCAGAATATGCAGTTGGAAAAGGAAAAGAGAGCATGTGGTAATTGAGAACAGCATGATGAAGAGAGCACAAGAAGGAAAGAAGTGGTGGAAATAAAGTGTGCAGCTTGGAAACAAATCAGCTACTATCACTTTTTTTTTACTAGCACTTTTACAGCTATAAATTCTTGTGCGTTTTTTTTCCCCAAACAAAACAGAAGGGGAACACTTGTCAGAGCTTTTTACTGCAGAATGCCTTACAGAAGAATTACTCATCAGTGGCTCATGACTATAGATTTTAGTGTGGCAGGACATAAATAACATTAAATTTCAAGTGAAACTACATAAAAACACACAAACATAAAAGAAACTTTTGCAAACAAGTAGATGTTCAAGCTTTTGTTAGATAGACATTTTTTGCTCTATAATACTCCTTTCCCTTTCCATCTTTGCAATATACACACATCAGCAATGACTTTAAAACTCCCTGCTTAATTCTTTCCTGTAAGTACCTTTTGTTCCATGTTTTCCACCAACCCTCTGAAGGCATGCTGTGGTATCTGGCACCAAGACGTTGGCAGCAGATTCTTTAAGTCCTGTAATTTGTGAAGTGGTGCCACCATGGGTCCGACAGATCATATTGAGATCCTGGGGAACTTACAGGCCCAACACTTTGATTTGTGTGACTTGTCCTCAAATTTTTTTTGCAGTGTGGTTGGGCAGATTGTTCTTCATTGTCTTGTACTATACGGTATGCAGGATTGGATCAGATGGACTAGCATTTGTGCATCAGTTTGGCCCATGCCAAGTAGCTCATACCTTTACTTGCCCGTTTATCCAGCTTCAAGAATTGACTGTTTACGTGCTGCCCCATATAGCCCATCCTTTGACAGGTGTATGAAGATAACCAGCGTTATTTGCCACGGAATCTATATCTCAGTTTGATGATAAAACTCCTGGCATGAACTGTTTATACACCGAACCCAAGGCAGTTTGATTGCTATCAAATGGGTTTCTATATTAGTGCTTGTCGCAGTTCCTATCTTTGACCGATCGATATATAATAAAATATAAATACTCTATGAAGCTAAATGCGCAGAGAGCACACCTTGGCTATCTTCCTGCAAAGATCAAGTTGGGTAAAGAGCAAACGAAAGGGTGAAACAGACTGTAAAATGCTAGAACTATTTTTGTTAAGAATGATTTATCAAAATTAATTTCAAACTAATTGCAAATGGACCGAGAACAGCATTAAGTCTAAAAGTCAGACTAAGAGAGACATACAATATGTTGCCAAAAGTATTCACTCATCTGCCTTCACATGCATATAAACTTGAGCAACATCCATTTTTTAATCCATAGTGTTTAATATGATGTTGCCACGCCATGTGCAGCTATAACAGCTTCAACTCTTCTGGGAAGGCATTTCACAGAATTCAAGAGTGTGTTTATGGTAATTTTTGACCATTCTTCCAGAAGCACATTTGCGAGGTCAGACGCTAATTCATCCAAAAGGTGGGCCAACATCATATTAAACCCTATGGATTAAGAACGGGATGTTACTGGGAAGACAGGCGAGCGAATACCTTTTGGCAATGTAGTGTATAAGAGACATCCAGGAATATCTGGTCTGTGAGATGAGGATCCATTGAGGCTGTTTATTTGTTCTTTCAGAAGATAAATATCTCAGTTATATTATTTAAACTCAAGACATCTAATACACTAGAGCTCCAGGGTATCTTGCTGCTTTCTGTAACAACGTGTGAGTGTGTGAAGACTCCCTGCAGCTGCACATCGCCAGTTGTCAGATGATTTATTCTGATAGACGAAGCCCCCACTCCCTGGCAGTTTGAGATCTTTGCTGTGAGTGCTGTGAGTCAGCCATGGTTGATGCGAGCCATTGCTGCTGGTTAAATATTCATGCGGGAGTCCGGAGAGATGTTTACCTCATGTTGGAGGTCGTCTGATTTGTATTCAGTTTGGAGAAGCACATGTCCTCCCACCGGTGAAATTAAATCAGCAAGAAAAGACCTTTCTTATCAACGATGGCATCTTATAATAATACTGATAATACACTCCGCCTCCCAGCCCTGTTGGCGTACGTATAAAGCAGTCAGCCATTGTAAAAGCTGCCACACTGGCGGGGTTTCTCATGCTCTCCCTGTAATTTACTCCTCCCGTGAGCTTCAGTTATACAGGACCATGCCTCCCTCGCATTTCTCCCCTATGGCCAATTACAAAGTTTCTGCTCCAGTACCTTGCAAGACAAGATAACTGTAGCTGTGAAGATGCTTCTGATCTGACATAAAATTATACCACGCTCTTTCAAGGCTTGAATAATCGTCCTTAATATTGGCATTGCTGTAAGCTTTGGAGTGAAAGGGGGGAATCAGTGTGGTCTCCCCGGACTTAATGAAAAGATTGCTGCTCATTAACTCACAGCTTTGCTTAAACTGTAATGGATTTGTGGTACTGCACCACTTAACTATCTTAAGTGCAGCAAAAAAAATGCCTGTTTTTTTTTTTTGTTTAGTTTTTTTTGCTGAAGGAGCAACCACAGAGACGACTATAGAGCTTTTCATAATGCCTTATGTTCTAAAGCAGGGCTTTAAAGCCTGACTTATGTCTCATTAGGACTGTTTTTGGAAAGACTTTAACAACAGAGGTTTCCAAACTTTTTGCAGCCTCAGTGTGGGCATGAGAGGTTTGAGAACCCAAGCTCTAGGCAGAATGCAGTGATTTTAAATTGTTTCAATACAGGAACGTTCTCTATAAATTATAGTTCAGATATTAGTTTCCATTGATCTGTCAGAATAACATTTTTCTGTCACAGGAGTGTGAGAAATGTCCTATAAATAACTGTTTAAGTATGTTCAACTCTTATATAAGTCGAGCCACGAAAGGAATTAGATTCACCGTGGTATCAGGATCAGCCAGATATCGGTGCGTCAGTGCATCACTCGTTGCTACGGTGACATGAGCGACTTCTCAAAAGGTGGACTGTAAAAACATCTCGTTTCACTTTTGACAGAACTGTACATTATGTGTGTTTCTTCTTTCACTTCTTTAATGGTTTAACGGTGACTGGAATCCAGTAGGTTGCAACTATAGGTCTTGAAGCGGATTGTCCAGTCCAGCCTTCCTAATTAGATGTCAAATGTTTCCTTCCCGGATCTTGTCTTGTCTCGTTTTGTGTCTCTGCACTTCCACACACTCCATCTTCTCGGCATGTTTCCGCTTAACAGCACTCCAAAGTGCTTCTGGATCGAGTCCTATAAATTGCATCACCACCACCACCTATAGATCTCACTCTACACCTCTGTATGGTTTCCTGAGAGTGGTGACCACATGGCCTTTGTCGCAAAGGGTGATATCATTGACTGTCTTACATCATCATTATTTGTAAACAGTAGGATGAACTACTCATGCTGACTCACGATGAAGTGTGAAAGTTGATCTGCCAGCATGCTGATCTGTGCTCATCCACCCACACACACATCCAGTAAATCGTACTCTCTGGGTGTTTGGAGTTTTTCTGTTTGCCGTTCCTTTCTCTGATCAAACTCCCGATTATGTGCATAACACTAAGAGTTCTGATTGGTCAGAAAGTATAGATGAATTTTATAGATTGAACAGCAGCTCAGATAATAGTCACAGGTACGAGCCAAATCACAGGAAGAGCTGTAACATTGCGACCTCCCAGCTAGAACCCCAAACATCAGAGTCAAGGCATGGACTCCACTAGACCTCTGAAGGACCTCTGTGGATCAGACTTGTTTTTCCAGCACATCCAAAGGATGCTTGATTGGAGTGAGATCTGGAGAATTTGGATGCGAGGTCAACAACTCAAACTCGTTGTTGTGTTCATTAAACTATTCTTAAACCAGTTTTGCAGTGTGGCAGGATACATTATTCCTTCATTTCTTCCTTGTTGTTTAACGGTGACTGGAATCCAGTAGGTTGTCTCATTCTCTCCCTCATCTCCCGACCTCTTGAAGCCTGGAATTGTCCAGTCCAGCCTTACTGCTGTATTCTGCTGTAAGAGACCTCTGCCATGCATGTGTGTGAGGGTATGTGGTGTAAAATGAAAAGAACATGTTCTCATGATTCCAGTTTGCATTTCCATGAAGGGATGTATTTGCTGTTGTTTCAAATTAACAGTCATGTGAATGACAGGACTGAATGTTTCCCAGCAGAACATTGCCCAAAGCATCATACTGCTTCTCTTCCTCAGGTAAGTGACACAAACACATCCTGCCATCCATGTGCTGTAAAAAAAAATGTCATGCTCACATGTTCATTGTGGGGGAGCTTTTGGCAATGGACACAGGTCAGCATGGGCACACTGACCGGTCTGCAGCTACACAGCCTCATTTGCAACCAACTGTGATGCACTGTGTGTTCTGACACCTTTCTTTTTTTTTAACCAGCCAAAACGTTTTCAACAATTTGAGCTAGAGAAGATCTTCTAGTGGATCAGACTACACTGGCTAGCCTTCGTCCCCATGTGCATCAGTGAGCTTTGGCCGCCCATGACCCTGACGCCAGTTCACCCGTTTTCCTTCTTTGGACCACTTTTGATAGTTCCTGCCCACTGCAGGCAAGGAACATTATCCCACAAGATTCCCAAAACAAATCCTTATATTTGTTCATCCAACACATCAACCACCCATTCAACCACCAAAGCACAGACGTTTTTCACCTCTTCTTTCAGGCCAGAGATAAAGAAGTGTAAAATGCAGGACTTCCAGGCTAAAGAACTCTTTCTTTACCAATGCCATCAGACTCTTAAACATCTGACAGGAGTTTACAGTCACGGTCTACCATCTGTATCTGACTGTTAACACTGATCACAAGACATTTATTGTACAGGATGGAGGACATGTTACTTTACTGTGCATATGACAAATTTTATCATTGAAACTTCAGGGACTAAATGTCTCCTTACTGTCTAAAACACTGACCACTGACAGGTGAAATAAATAGAACCGTATCAAGATAATCAATGTTATTCACGTCACCTGTCAGCGGCCATAATGTCATGCTGATCGGTGTATATAACGTGTTTGTTCTCATACTGTCATTTCTATGGTAATCATTAACACAGGGATGTGTAAGGTGGATGCTGTGTAATTGTTAATAGAGTGGAGTTTTCTTCTGCGTCTTACGTCTTACATGTTAGTCAGATGAAGATTGTTGTGTATAAACACCCATGCAGATCAGCAGCACCTCTTTCACACACAGGTACCCTGAATGTTTCTGTTCTGCTACAGGTCAGATGGACGTGTCCATGGCTGAGAGTTCCATGTCTCCAGATGAAATCGAGATGGAGATGGCCAGGATCCAGAGGCTCAGGGAGGTGCTCGTCAGAAGGGAGTCCGAGCTCCGCTTTATGTGAGGAACACAAATCACTGGCTGCTGGCTAGCTGTCTGAGAGAGTGTGTGTGTGTGTGTGTGTGTTATACTTGGATGTGTGGATGTTTATATCTAGTGTCCACTAATCAATTTAACGCAGGATTTAATGCTGATGTGCTATTTGTCAACTTCCCTCGCTGCACGACAGATACACTACTGATGCTTCTTTTCAGACAGTTTCAATATTAGACATTTAAATTTTGGTTTAAAGGCTATTTTTAAATCCACTACTGTTTTATTTCTTTTTTATATTTATGCATTAGTGAGGTACAAGACTATTTAGTTATTCCAATTTTAGCCCAGAAGCACACTCAACCTTTATCAGAATTAATTATGCAGCATGATATGACTCGGATTTGGGCTGCAAAGCTGATTACATGTATGTATGCATGTGTGTGAGGGTTTGTGGCGTAAAATGAAAAGAACAAATGTTAGCATATTTATTATATTGAATGTCCCCAGGTCCTTCTGCAAACCTGTTGATCACCAGTTGAATAGGAAAACCGCATTCAACAGAGACTCCACAAGAGGAGTGACAATGAAAACTCGTTGAAATTAATTATGGCATCTTTGAAAGCGGTTGTGTTGGTAGTCAGACCACAAAGAGGCCCTTCATACATGTCAATTAAACAGTCAGGTTTCATTCTGTGGACAGAAAGGCCTTGCTAATGAGAGAGATCAGATTAAAATGGCAAGACTCAAGTGGAAAAACATCAACCTTTTTTTCCCAGTCCTCAACCTTTGAGTTTACAGTAGGTCAGCCTGAGCCTGTTGGATCCTCAGATTCCAGTTACTGGCTGATAGGAAGGTAATCATTTGGTCTGAGTTTTTTCTGTAGAAGCCTGAAGCACGATTATCACATCTCGCCTGTCAGCTTGAAGCAGTAGAACTGTTCTCCTCTGAACTCTCTATGATTTTATTTATCGCACTGCTGCCTTA
This sequence comes from Clarias magur, assembly GCA_013621035.1. NCBI lineage: Eukaryota > Metazoa > Chordata > Actinopteri > Siluriformes > Clariidae > Clarias > Clarias magur. The sequence goes on from QNUK01000049.1 coordinate 2,063,500, forward strand.
TGTTTGGCTGATTGGATAAATACATAAATAAGCACATACAGTATACAGGTGTTCCTATTAGCTTAAAGACTTGGATACATTTTTGGAAGAAATGTATTGGCAGATTAATGAATAAGCAAATGATTTAAAGAACATATAAACAGGTTGACTAAAATGTTTTATTTAATATTTGCAGGTTTGTTTATTAAATATTAAATATGTAGAAAATATTTTATCCATCAGGCAAAAGGCGCCAGAAAAATAGTTTTGGTTTGAATTTTGCATGATTGAGCAAAGCGCTATAAATCCATCTGCCACAGTTTGTCACGATGGATCGGTGAGTTTTGTTGCACACAAAACCTGTTTAACTACAAAGATTGTTGATCATGAGAAAACCAAAAACTCATCAGCCCTCTCCTCTGTCAGTTTCCAGACTGACAAAACCAGGGCTAGTAATAGTTAAGCTTCTAAAAGAATAGTATGAGGATGTTTAAGTATAAATAAATAAATACATAAATAAATACAACTGAACTTGTGATAAAGTTTCCCATAAAAGAAAGCATAAAACCAATTGATATTTACACGTTTTAAAGAAGGTCAGTGAAGGATGAGCAAGCTTTTGATTCTTGAAAATTGACAGATTACTTGTTGCCACCTTGTGGAAACGATGCCTCTGTCTGTGGGAACTGTACGCACAATCATTCATGAACAGCACTCGCACATTACAGGAACTCGACTGGGAGTTATCAGCACATCCCCTGTACAGCCCGACCTCTCATTGTCTCATGTCATTTCCACATGTTTGGGGCATTAAAGGAGTTCTTGGGAGGCCGAGCTTTTCAGACATGAAGCAAACATGCATTTATCGATTATGGCTCCGGCGTGCTGAGAAAGCTTTCTACCTCAATGGTATTCAAGCACTAGTGAAATACTAGGATAAGTGCATTAGTGTAGCAGGGGATTATATAGGGAAAATACAGTTGGGTTTTACCCTCGTAACTGTTCTGTTCTATAAAGTAGACACCTTTGTGTGGCTCTTCAAATTAATTTGCAAAAATAAGTGAAAGTCAAAGTAGTCTTTATCCCATTTTGCAATCAAACTGTTCTTATATAAACATTTATTTAGCAACTTCATTATTCACACCAGCTGTTAATAATATACTACTATTAGTGCAGCTTACAATGGTTAAAGCTTGAATTGTTTGTCTTAAAAAGGCTAAGACAGGGAGCTAGAGAGAGAGAGAGAAACGAAAACTGGAACTAAAAAAAAAAAAAAATGGCGCTGTTGCTGAAGAAGCCGAGCCATGAACAAGGAGGGCGAGATCGTGACTGAAGTTATGTGAAGAAACTGAAAGCCTTAGGGTTTAAATTGAGCCTGACAGAAAAAGACTGCCTGTAAAGCCTGCCACAAGGTGAAAGGGCATCACAGTTTCTTTTTAAAAAATGAAATTCTCTCAATCCACTGCATCATGAGTCCCACAAATAAGAAGTTTGAGTCAAAAATCAATAGAATTCACTTTAGAAAACTTTCATGAGTTCTTCATTTGTATCTTAAATTCATGTTCGGGTATTTCATGTTCTTAGAGACGGGACTGCTAGGTTAGAAGTAATCGTGTGAAACGATGGCAATTTGGGGAACGCCAGTTAGCCTAATCTGCATGTCTTTGGACTGTGGGAGGAAACCAGAGTACCTGGAGGAAACCCACCAAGCGCGGGGAGAACGTGGAAACTCCACATACCCAGAGACGGGAATCAAACTTGTGTGTCAAATGTTTTGGACTTAAATTTTGCTCACTAAACTTTCAGGTTAAATCTATAAAATGAACTGCTTTAATAAGAATATGTTTAGCATGTTTTATTCTAGGTGACAAATTATTAATATGGAACAAATGTAGTTTTAAATTTACATTTTGTAATTTATATACACTATTACTCAATCAGAAAACACCTTTTCTTTTTCACGGCATCACACAGCAAAGGTTATGGCTTTGAAGCATGCCTGGTGTGTGTGTGTTTCCTTTGGATTTCCTTTAAAGTCATGCAGTGTAGTTTGACTGCTGTTTCCAAATCACCAGTAACGTTTGATTGGGTGTGTATGGTTGTAGGATGGCAGAGCTTGTGGCCTCTCTAATGTGATTTTCCTCACAGCGACCGGCATGAACTTATAGGTCATTGTAACCACTCTCACATCATCTATACCGCTTAATCCTGTATTCAGGGTCACCGGGGGCCTGGAGTCTATCCCAGGAGGCTTAGGGCACAAGGCGTGGTACAACCTGGACAGGGTGCTAATCTATCGCAGGGCAGACACACGTACACACACTCGTTCACACTCCATTTTTGGGGGGAATTGGGGAATGCCAGTTAATCTAACCTAATGATGGATGAACAGCATCCATCAACAACTTAATTGTTGTACTGCACAATGGACTGGGTGTCAACCTCAATTTTGGTGCTATTTCCAGCTTTTCTACAGTATGCAATTTCATTCTTCTTTTTTTTCCTCCTCCATTCATTCCACCTGCTGGCATCTGTTGTAACAGTTGGGAGGAAACCAAAGAACCTTGAGCCAAGTCATGAGGAACTCCAAGATGTTGGATGCAAATGCACAGGTTTATTAAGTCCACAGAACAAAAACGAAACCAAAAGCAGCATTACGTGCCAGCACCGACTACATACAACAAACAACATATACAGTATACGTGATTTATTTACATTATATTTCTATTTATCTCACTGATCCATCCTCCTGCAGCTACACATATGGGGAAAGTAAAAAATAAATAATTAGTCACCCTTTAGTGTGTACAAAGATGGCACAGTCTGTCAGAGCACTTTTTCTAGGTTTTTTTTTTTTTTTTTGGAGGAAGAGCTTCAGCCTCGTCTAATTTCCTATTTGGTCTCTCGAAGGTGCCGAGCTCGGCAATGACATCATTCTAACTCTGCCTGTTACAAATCCGGATATAACACCGCATTATGTACAGTAGATGAGCTGGTTTCTCAAACATTTTGCATATAAGTTTATGGCTGTTTTAAAAAAGTATATTAAAGATATTTTTCACTAAACTGGTCACCTATCAGACTCCAGTCTCAGTTTTACAAGGTTTTATCTCAAAGTCCTGGGTTAAGATTGAATTATAATGCAGAGGTCATGAATTGTCTGGGCTTCCGCTTCAATTAATTGTTTCCTTCTGCGGAGCAGAGGACGAGGGTAAATTACATCAAGCTTAATACGATTGGATTTAATGCGACTGCTGTGGGTGATTGGGACATGTAGGGTTTCTTTAGCGTGATCTCGCTGTCTAAGGGACTCCTGAGGATACAAAGTAAACGTTTCTTGGCAGGCAGTGCATTAGTGCGTCACAAAGCACTGCAAAGCTCTAACACGGACACACCCATACACATGCTCACAAAAAAAAAAGCAGATGGAAAACCAAAGGGGAAAAAGATGTAGCAAAGACACAAAGAATGAAAGGTAGAAGAGAAATGTCAAACCAAAAAAAAAAAAAAAAAACAAGATAAAGAAATAGACATGTCATGAAAGGTAGACCGAGAGATACAGGGGGACTACAAGGGGAAAATATTGAGGAAAACAGCGCGTGGATGAGTCATCTACTGCTGGGGATTAAAGCTCGTGGTAGCAGTCACTGCGCTGCAAGATGAGGTGAGAGGAATGGAGACAAGAAAGCAAAGGAAGGGAATAAAGAAAGAAAGCAAATTGAAGCCGCAATCCCAGTGTGATTACATCGGTAATACCGAGGTTAAGTAAGAAATAAGACCGGACAGTGAGTCATGGCTCTGATGTCCACCCACGACCTCCAGCCGCGGCTGACAAACAGCATTACATAACAGCAGTCAAGCTGGAAGTGTGTTATGTTATGAAGATTAAGTATTATAGTGGAATTTTAACTTTTATTACTTATTATTGATATCTCTCTTGCGTTGCTCAGGGTGAGAATATTACTACATAATTGACAATCTCTTTGTATTGATCAGTCGCACTGATTTATGTGACTACAGACATTATTAGTAATGGTTTATTGACTGAATAAAGGCCTCTGATGGATGGAGTTTAATTTTGTACAAGACACTTTTTTGTCCCTTAAGGGCTGCTGGTGAACAAGTCACAAGCAAGGTGTAAAGATCTGAGTGGGTTTGGAAATTACGGACACAGAGAGAAAGGGATGCGGCAGACTCAGAAGTGTAGAAATTTTTGTTATTTAGTGGGTGAAGCAGGTGAATGTGAGGAGATTAGGTGCTCTGTGAGAAGGGGGACGGTGTATGAATCGGGGAGTCGCGGCGCCCCGCGCCTTTTTGTAACTTGGTGCTGTCCAAGGTGCTGTCTGCGTTTTATTTGTGCTTTCACCAAGATGAGCGAGAAGATGTGTTAACCCGTCGCCACACAAGGTTCTGCACAACAGATATGCTATAATGCCAAAAGTATTCGCTCGTCTGACATACATAGGTACTTCAGTAACATCCGATTTATAATCCATAGGGTTTAATATTATGCCCACGCTTTGCAGCTGTAACAGCTTCAACTCTCCAGGAAAGACTTACCACAAGGTTTAGGAGTGTGTTTATGGGTTAGGGTTAGTTGATAATAGGGTAATTCTGATTGTACCCACAAAGTTGGGTGCATGAAATTGTCCAAGATTTGTTGATATGCTGAAGCATTAAGAGTTCCTTTTTATTGGAAGTAAGGGGCCGAGCCCAACGGTTTCAACATGACTGCACACCAGTGCACAAAGCAAGATCCCTAAAGATGGACGATGGACGAGCGAGTTTGGTGTGAAAGAACTTGACTGTCCAGCACAGAGTCCTGACCTCAACACAATAGAACACCTTTGGGACGAATTAGAGCAGAGACAGCGAGCCACGCCTTCTCGTCCAACATCAGTGTCCGACCTCACAAATGCGGTTCTAGAAGAATGGACAAAAATTCTCATGAACACACTCCTAAACCTTGTGGAAAGTCTTCCCAGAAGAGTTGAAGCTGTTACAGCTGCAAAGGGGGCGGGGCCAACATCATATTAAACACTATGGATTAAGAATTGGATGTTACTCAAGTTCATATGTACGTGGAGGCAGGCGACGGAAAATGTTTGGCCATATAGTGTATTATGATTATTTATAAAATAAATAACTTTGAAAAAAAAATCTTTCATGCAGGAAAAAGATCAGTACACAAATGTAGAGTTACCTTTTTTTTTGTGCTGAGGCTGAGCATCATGTCTTGTAACTGATGTACCGTATTGCAGTGTATCTTGTATCATATTGTGCAGCTCTACTTCCTCCCTTAGAAAATCTTCTTTTCTTTCTTCAGGATGGATGATATTCAACTGTGTAAAGACATCATGGGTTTGAAGCAGGAGCTGCGTAAGATTGTGGCCGTGCCAGGTTTGTACCCTCATAGACAAATAATAGCACATTCTATCACTAACATGACAGTTGTTTCTCTTTCATATTTCATCGTTTGGGTCGACGCTGCATATGGGGCAGAGAGCACTGTTATTGTTGTTATACAGACTTCACTAAGGTTTAGTGCTGAAACTGATTGAAACATACAGCAGTAGCAGGTTAGGAACAGCGCACCTGCCAAAGCAGAGCTGGTAGGCTTCACGGCTTCTGTGACACATGGCTGTCAATAAGCATCGCATGTGTCGCTTCAGCTCGTCTTCGTCTGAGAGAGACCGAGAGAAGCATGCGTGTGCTTATCTTTGTGTGTCAGAGATGCTTTCAGGATTATGTGAAAAAAGCTGAGCGAGCACTTCCTGTCCTCTAGACACTCTGCCCTTCACCTTCCATCAATATCTGTGTGTATATCAGGTAACAATAAAGGTAAACAAACCCCAGCTATAAATAACTAATATGTATTTCTGAAGACAAATACAATAACATGAGCTGATTGGTCAAGACAAGACAGATTGGGTATATAATGAGAATACAATAGCAAGGAAAATAGACCAGCCGCAACAATACAGAAGGTACAAGAATAGGACAATAAGAACGCAATAGAACATGAATACAATAGCTATAAGACTAGGACAGCTACAAGAATACAAGATCTACAGGACAGCAAGGAGAACAAAACAGCTACAATAACATAATAGGTACAAACTATACAGAGAGAATACAGCAGCAGAGCATGCAAACTCCATGCACACAGACCCGAGGTGGGAAACAAACGCTTGACCCTGAAGGTGCGAGGCCACTGTGCTAACCACTAGGTCATCCATGAGAATAAAACAACTGCAAAAACACAGTAGCTATCAGAAGGCAGCTATGAGAATAGGATGAGTACAAAAAGAGGACAGCTACAAGAACACAATAGCAACGAGGGTATAACAACTATAAGAATAGAGCAACTACAAAAATAGGACTGCGAAGAAAATAGAACAGATACAAGAATAGGACATCAATAACAACAGAACAGCTACGAGATCACAATAGCCATGAGAGAAGGACATCTACAAGAATAGAACATCTTTGAGAGCACAATAACTACAAGTACACAACAGTTACAAGAATATGACAACTGTGAGAATACAAAAAACCATGAATACAGAACTGACAGCCCTGAGAACTAAATACAAGAATAGAAAAAGAAAACCTACAAGGAAAGGATAAAGCAGGAGTATCCATAATCATGCAAATGAAAAAAATACTGTATATAGAGAGAGTTGACATCTAAATTTATTGGTCCTGTTTGGTACTTTTCTCTCCTTTTCACTCAACCCAGAAAATGATAAGGGCAAGAAGCACCAGCAGAAGGAGGAAGAGCTGATTCAGAAGATCCATAAACTGGTGGAGAAGAGGGACTTCCTGGTGGATGATGCAGAAGTAGAAAGATTGAGGTGCGTGTCTATGTGTGTGAGAGGAAGATCCAATAAATAACCAGAGAGAAAAGCAAAGGCAGAGAAACGTGGGGTCTAGAAGTGCTGATTTGTCACACTGCTACAGTAATTTCTACTCCTACACGTTGTATCCCAGAGATAACAAGGAGCTTGCACACTGCCTTTACTCACACTCACATGGGGAGGGGAGGTAAAAAAAAAAGAAAAAGGTATTTGGTGGATTCAAAGAGGATTTGATTTCCAGGTCAGATCAGGTCTGGCTCTTGGCAGAGAATTGTGAAATGCTGCATTGTGTGATGTTTATTTAGGTCGAGAGCATGTATTCGTATCCTCAAACTGCAGGTATTTCTCTTTAAACCAAGCACAAGCTACACTGTTCTTTGAGAGTATGACAAAAGTCCCATGATTTACCCCATGTCGTAAATTCTGATGAGAAATACCGTTCTTTCTGTGACAGAGCCAGGCACAGATGTCAATCCAAGTCTATGAATCAATATCACATCATTCAGTCACGTTATACGCAGATGTAATCCTGGACCTTTAACGAACCGAACCTTTACGTATTTAGGTTCAGGAGTTAACCAGCTCTAGCTACATTCTGCTTGAATCACACAGCAACAGCTTTCACGTTGCTTCAGAGCTGATTACGTGTGTGAGAGAATGACTGTGCAGTGAAACGAAATGAACAAGTGTGTGAACCCATCTGACACCCAGCCGGTATCAACATGACCAGTCGGTACATATTTATGAGACTGAATGTTCCCAGATCGCTCACCAAACCTTGATATTTGCTAATAAGAAAGCGCGAGAAGAATATAAAGATTTATTTAGAACACTACATTAAAAGCCAGAGATCCCTGTGGAGAAGCAACGCTCAACTCTTTGCCTTGGGCTCAATAATTAACTTCACTTAAGAGCTAATTAAACCGCAGGACATCTCAGACCTCCATACACTCTGTTCAGGCCATTCTCCTTTCGTTTACATGAAAATGATGCGCTTCCATGGCACATCGATAAAATGTCAGAGGGACAATGCCTCGCTGTCTGGGTCATTAATTATTTATGGAAGAAAAACAGGTTAAAATAAAGATGCAGTGGAAATATGCTTGTTTGCATTCGAGTCATAGCGTTGAAAAGTGTATTATTTTAGTTCGAGAAACAGTTTTAAACAATATGAATGTTTTTTTTTGTATTACACACACACTGATCAGCCATACAAGCGAGTGGGTGCAGCCAAGCCTCTATGCAGCTGTGATACACTTGGCGTTCTGTTAACTTTCTATCATGGCCAGCTCGACTTTAAACAGTCACAGAAACACAGATTAGAGAACAGCAATCCAACACAGAGCTGCACAAACTGCATCTTTAAAACCGAGCCACCAGCACAGCACAGTGTATGTAGCATGAATATAAAAGCCGCAGCACAGCTCTGAGTAAGCAGACTGTCCATCATCGTCATCATGTTTTTTTTTTTTTTTTTTTAATCCTTCATATTTAATTAATGAATCACAGAGAAAATGTTTCGCAGTCTCTGTGAGAATTTCAACACTCATTAATGTTCGTCAGAGTGAGAGCTCATCAACACCTCTGTGACCTTGCCTCAGCTTTCGCAGCTTTATGACTCATTCCTGACACTCTTTCACTCCCTTTCTCGTTCTCGTCGTGGCGCATCCACATTTTTTTCACCCTTTCCTGACATTCTCATTCTGTCCACTCTTTCTGCATTTTATTTATATATTTGACACACGAACGTGCTATCTGTCTGTCTGTCTGTCTGTCCAGGGAACAGGAAGAGGACAAAGAGATGGCGGAGTTTCTCAGACTCAAGCTCATGCCGCTGGACAAACTGGCCAGAACCACACAGAGTAAGTGACACTGTAAATTTTACCTGTAACTCACAGCAAAATGGACTTTATGTATGCAGTCATGTGCTGCTCTTTTGAAATATCAGGCAACCAGAGTCCGAATGTTTGTGGTTACAGTTATTCCTGTAGATACTACAGGTTGCCCTCGACTTATGAACGAGTTCTGTTGCAGGAGCACGTTCGTAAGTCAGGTTTGTTCTTAAGTCTGACAAAAGAACATTAAGTGAGTCTTATACACATTTGACACAAAGATACAATATAAAGCATACCAATCCACTTAACTACACCTGTTCCCTTTCCCCACACTGCCATCATGTGGCCAAAAATACATACTCGTGCCTACGGAAATGAATCTCCGTGAATGAGTCAAATGTAACAGTGTTGTCTCTGCATCTTTAAATCGAGTGGGAAATTCCGGATGAGACGGAGTCCATTATTCCAAATCAAGGCTGGCTGAAATGTATCCTGATTTTGTTTAAGTCGTATGTTCTTTTTGTGCCTAAATTTGCATGTCTCATGTCCACTAAACTTGGGGAACAGTTGAAACCACGCTTGTATTGGAGTGCTTGTATATGAAATCACTCATATATTAAAGCGAATTTCCCCCATAAGAAATAATGTAAACTCCAATGTTTTGTTCCACAACCCAAAAATATTTACATAAAAATAATTAATACAAAATGTAAAGTAAAAATGAAAGAAATTAACTTGTAGTTTAGCTTTGAAAAGAATCCCGACAGAGCAATGTTTTATTGTGTCAAACACCACTCTGTCAGAGCATGAGCATGGTAGACGATTACCCACAATCCCACAGTGCGAGAAGAACCATTGGCTCAGTCCTGATCATGTGATGCTCAGCAGACCAAATATATACGTACTACTCGTATTTCAAGACCTTGCTCATTTATCAAGTTAAGATTTCTTTAAAAATAGAAAGGGTTTTTTTTGCAAAATACTCGCAGACCAAGGTTCCATAATAATAAAAAACTTAATTCAGTGAATTTTTTTAAGTTTGTATATGGTAATTGTTCAATAGAAAAAAAATTTGAAAAAAAAAAAAAAAAAAGACGGAATCACCATGGTCTGCAGCGAGTGTGCTGTGCTCACTTAGTACACTCAGATGCCTTGTGGTGAAATGAGCAATTACGCGTTCACTGTGTGTTTAATCACATTGGAGATTATCATGGTCTCCTCCTGGGGCTATCCAGCACAGTGCAGCATTAAAGAGGCTTCAAAATTGAAAGACTTTGGCAAGGAATATTGTATTGTAGAGTTCCTACTTTCTGGTGGAAAACTTTTGTTCCATATAGTGTACGTAACCTTTACACAAAAATTAAGTAAAACAAATGAAATGGATAAGAATTTGTTAATAATCATCTTCTGTCATCCGGAGATCGCTAGTTCGAATCCCGGGTGGTGCTGTAACCTCTCGCAGCCGGAGGTCTAGAGAGAGCTGATTGGCTGAGCTCTCTCAGGGGGGAGGGATGAGAGGTACTTAGTGCTCCGACATTAATCCTATTACTGTAATAGGTAATTACTGTCCTCCGAGTGTGTTACGCCGTCCCCAACGGTGCGCGAGCGAGCAGTTCGAAAAGATGCGGTCGGCTGGCGTCACGTGGTTCGGAGGAAACACCTGATAGTCTTCGGCCCTCCCGGCTGAGTGGTAGTAGTAGCCTTAATGTGGGAGCGCCCCCTAGTGACAGGGAGGAATTGGACACGACTAAATTAGGGAGAAAATCGGGGAAAAATCCAAAAAAAAAAAAAAAAAAATATCATCTTCTGTCTCCTTTTTTCAGGTCCTCCAAAAGTGAAAAAGCCAACTCCAGAACCTCCACCAAACAAACCATCCATTACCAAGAGCAGCGTAGCCATCATAAAGGACTGCTGTGGAGCTACGCAATGCGCCGTCATGTAAAACCTCTTCACCCTACACTTAGTACGTTTCAGGAAGACATGATCTTATTGGGGCTAATCAGGTCGCTGTAGATTTTTATGTTTGAATTTGCGCAGCAGATGTGGTGCCATTATTCATTTTAGACTCGTCTGATAAATTACTTCCTTTTGTAATGCTGCACATAAACCTGATGATGTATCCTGGCTTTAATTTGGAAAACCTGTCTTGGATGAAACGTTACGAAATGTCCCAGACATACAAGGTCTAGACAGTCTGTGCGAGTCCAAGATGTTCTCGTTTGAGAATGGCGTGTTCAAACAGCAGTTCTGAGAACAGTTATAAAATTGCAGGAAGCAGTTCAATAGAAAAGGTTCCGGTTCTAGAACTACATTCAGAACAGTTTCCAGTCACACATCTATAAACTGCAGTTCTAGAATTCCTCCAATTGAACGATAACACAATTAATGCTAAACATTCTCTTCTGAAGCCCCGATATATAATATAAATATATAATTTCTTGAATATAAATTCAAGAAAATCTGAGAATCAGTATGGATCTGAAGCTCTGTTGTGTTCTGGAATGCATTTTTAGAGAATTCTAGAATCCACTTCTGTATCAACATGTCGCGTTCATTATTGTGTGCGTCACAGACGCAGACCTGGACACCGCCCTCTTATATCGCAAAGTTATCTTGCTCTATTTCATCTCTGGACTGGAACGGAGTTACACTGTCTTCAGCATCAGAGCTCTTCATTGCTATGGTAACAAGTTATATGCAGGGTCATCACAAGAGAACAGATCTGAACAATGTAGAACTCTAGGATTGCTGTTAGGAAAAAAAAAAAAGTGGAGGTAAAAAAGTTTTCCTGGCACTTACATAAGCTGATCAGAATTAAGCTAAAAACTCGGCTATAACGTAGCTATTATCTGGCAATCATAAAACCTTCCACAAAAAGCCAATCACAAAATTTGTGCTGCATTCTAGATTAATGTTGGATTAATGTTAGAATTAACAAATATTATATCTCATAGTAAACTTGTAAAACCCCTCATGGTTATGTTTTTGTAGAACAGGAGACATCCACATGTGGTTCGATAACCGCTTGGCTCTGAAACCAGTTGAAACCGGTTGATTCTTTGACTTTGTCCACATTTGTGCGGGGAGAGGAGTTTGTACAGTTTGTGAAGGCTGGGAAAGCCATCTCTTTATGCAAGTATTTAAAATTAGATTTTTTTAAAAATCATTTCATAAAATCTCACTCCATTATTTACAGAGAAGAAAAATATACACATATACATGAAATACTGCGCGTCTTGGAAAAGAAAAAAAATTTAAGCTCAGACACCAACAGCGATCTGGATGCAATTCATGATTATGATCAAAAGGAGAGAGAATGTTCAATAGGGAATTTATAATGATGCTGTGATTTAGTCCAACACTTTATCAGCTGCCCCAGTTCAAAGATTTGTGCTAATGTGAATGTTTGCGTAGAAGAGCACTACAGGCACTATACTGGTTCTGAGACAGGACGTTACTCGTGTTAAACGTTAATTAAATCATCACATATGCATTTCCGCTCTAAGATCTAGATTACTTCACGTTCCTCCTTCGCAGTTCAGCATTCGAAACTCACAGTTCAGATTGTATTATGGTTTTTGAGGCATGGACAGAATTATTTTCCTTAATTCTTCTCATATTACTATACCTACTAAGGGTACTTCATCATCATCTTTGGCTGAAGAAAATGTTGCAGGGTTATAGATTTGGGGAAATAAATTATGTGCATACAGTATATGATTAACCTGGCCTGTATAGGGATACATCATCTGGCAACCCAAGCACAATTCTGTCCTTTCTGACAAAGTCCTAGTGCCAGGCGATAAAGAGGGTTTGAGCGTCCTAAATATGAAATATCTTACTAAAATAAATTGGTCCACGGCTCATGGTGCTGATTGTGGCCGATTTACTCGTCATGGATCAGCTACAGCCCGTCATCATGTGTCTTTGAGAGGAAAAAAAAAAATCGTAAAATTGAAAGTAAAACTCTGACAAACTCCAAAAGTCTGTGGCTAATCTTTCGCTTCTCTCATGCAATCTTTGCTGTGATCTTTTACAAATGTTGAACCTCTAATAGATTCAAGCAACAACCAGATCGGGTTTCATGCCCGAGTACAGAAAAAAACTTTCACATGAGGTGTGTTAAGGTGTTATTTTCCTGCATGCATGTTCTTTATGTTATTGCTGTACACATCTTTCAACATCTCAGAACATTCCTGAGATTCGCAGTGGTTTGTTACGAAGGTCTTTATGTAAAGCGTCAAATGTATACACTTCAATGTTATTTGTAAATACGTGTTCCAATAAAAGCATCTTTCTGCATATTGTTACGAGAGTCTTGTTACGTTTGGATTTAATAGAAATGGAGCCGGGTACTAGAATAAATGTCTAACCTATTTTAGTTTTGTGCATTTACACCCATTAAAACATGCTATGATTGTGGGACATGACAAATTGAGTTCTTGTTTTGAGAAAGTAACATTTTTGGCTTTTCACGGTTTTGAAACAACTCGGCCTGTGGTAGAACAGAAATACACTTCAAAACATGAGGTTATTGGATCATAATCCACATAATGGAGGAACAGGAAGTTCACTTTTCATTAGGCCACATCACACAACCTTATTACTGATCATTTTTCTGTAACAACACACCGTGAACATGGTACATTACCAAAATATCTAGCAAATCCTGAAAAATACCTTGAAACAAGCTAGCGAGAGGGAATAAAATAACCTTCTACTTACGAGTACAGTAAAGAAGTTTTGATTTGATGCATCTATAACTACAGCTGCTAGATTAACTAACACGATTGAGGTTTGTTTGATTGTTGGTCTCTGTGTTGGTTATACATTGTAAAAAAAAATATTAAAAACAAGGCTGGGAATTTTCCATACCTTCAAGATAAAAGGAGTAAAAACGCCAAGAGTCTAAATTGATGCTTGTGAAATTTATTAACAGAAATATTTCGGGAACTTCACAAAGAAGTGAAATGCGATAATGACATGATGATGATGGGGGGGTAAGTGACAGAGCAGAGGAAGAACGCACAATATTAAAGAAAAAACATGCAACTCAAGTGCAATCAGCAAGAAAAAAATGGGGCACAGAATTTCAGTGAACATGATGACATTGTGCCTCTGATAAGGAGAACTACTGTACAGTCATCTTGAACCTGTGCATCACTTTATACCCAAGAGCGTCTCCCAAATTAGTAATTACTTGTTGGATTTCTAACAAGATTATTCACAATACTGGTGAGATACATTAGGATGGAATCAAGATTAGGCCAGCATGTCTTACAATTTTGTTTTAACTGCACTTGCTCAAGGTCATTTTGGAAACACAAGTGACCCCTAATCACAAACCAAAACATTCCATGCTGGAAAAAGAGACGTTGTTCAACTAAATGGTTGTAACTGCCATGAACGATTGAAGGTCATGAACATCACACCCTGGGTAGAATGCTATTTAATAAATCAAAACTATGCAAAAGTGCATAGGTAAACAAGTCTGGCTTCTCATTGTGGCGAAACAAACAAGATGTTCAAAGATTTGTCCTCCAAGTTAGCTGTAACCAAACGATCTCCCCCCCAAAAAACAGCAAACTAAAAGCGTACTCGTTACGACCGGTGTGACTCAGCTCTAAGGTTCTCTACATGAAACAAATATCAGGCCTTTGATAATCTTAAAAAAAAAAAAAAAAAAACAGCTCTTTGAATCTGGGATGAAAGTAAATCATTCGAGACGTAATGCAGCCACTCTGTGGTGGCGAGTCACGAAATTAGGAACATGAGCTTTACACTTGACTAAGACTGGAATAGGCTGCATTAAACTCACAGCAAGACCTTGTTAAATGAAATGAGCAGCCATTTCCATGACCATCAGGTTCAAGACCAGAGCCCAAGAAATTGGTCAACGAATCATTACATACATTCACAATAAAAACAGAAAGCTATTTTAGAGGGAGATGCTGCCAAAACGTCATTCTTGCTGCACAAAAACAGACTGTCAGATGTTCCGGCTGGGTTTTTTTTTTTTTTTGTCCTGGGAAAACCCAGACAGCACAAACAGATGCAGGATAAGTCATCGGTCCCAAGAAACCCACTAAACAAGACCAAAAAACAAAAACAAAAACAAACAAACAAAAAAAAAAACACAAACACACACACTGAGTGTAGGAGGGAACGCCCGACCAGCTTTCTCGCTCTTCATCTCTGATGGTGCCAAGGCTGATACAAGCCATTGTAAAAAGCCCCGGCTTCGTCCACAGAAAAATCAGAGGGCCTGTGTGTGTCCCCCTGATACCACAGTGGTTTTTCATTCTGAGCGCGTCCCATCCTTGACTCCAGTGCATTTAAAACCCATCTCTAAATGTCATGCTAAAGTCTTGCACTAAGAATAAGTGCAGACTGTCAACAGATCCAAAGAAACTGATCAAGGTTAAAGAAAACAACCTTGGCTCTTGCCATCATTAACCTCTTTGAAAAGCAGGAAGCAAAAACAGATGAAAACTCTACAGCTTCTAGATCATCTTCACATCGAACAGGAAATTATCTATGCACCATGTGCATATAAAATTCCACACACAAATACCTAAACAATTGGGGGAAAAAAAAGAAAAGAAAAAAAAAAAAACACCAGAGCGCAAGCTGCGTACACCGCTAAAACTGAAAGAGCTTCTGCTTCAACTCCGGCGGTAAAACCGTGGAGTCTTGCGCGCACCGACTAATCTTTCGTTGTCGACATCAGCTGCCGAATTGCGCGCTTCAAGTTAGCGAAGAGCTCGAACACAACCATCGACTTGATCCTGCATGCGTGCCCCGTTCCACCTGCTCATCTCCTAATCTCTATCGAGGAGAACCAAAATGCACTCTTAATATCTTGAACAGAATGACAGTACTCCAACTTCAACATGTGCACTAAATCATGGACCGGAATTCTACTCTTAACCATACCTGGGGGAGGGGGAACAAACAAACACAAAACAACCTTTAGACATTAATCTCTAAAGATTTCTGAAGCACACAGTTACAGAAATCCGACAAATACACGAGGACTTTACATTATTTTAAAGATTCTTACAAGTTATATATTTAACTCCCTCATTTAATAACTTAATATTATTTAAAAACCATCCTGTGCATAAATAGGAGATGACGTCTCCCTTGTATTTGTTACAATATAGTGTGCAGGAAGAGCAGGGTCGGGCAGAGGACTTCAAACTTGATCAGGAAATCAATTCGGTGAAAACCATGATACCCAAAAACAGCACAGAGTTGCCTTGGTTACAGCTAACTTGAAGGCATGTTTTCATGTCATATAAACTCATGTTTCATTAATTGTATCCTAGAAGACGCGATTTTTCAGCAGAACGTAAAACTCAGAATATTGAAATACTCAGGATTTACACCAACCAACTAAACAAAACTGGAAAAACTAAAATGGTGAGCAAGTGCATTGAACGTTTTGAGAAACAGAAGCAGAAGAAGAAGCAGCAGCAGCCCAGGGAGCGGTGTCCCCTTCAGGCTACGTTTAGTCAGATCAAATCCCTCACAGCCACAGCTCTGTAGAGTTACGTGGATTTATTTCGCTGGCCGCTTAAGCCTCTCGCTTTTTTTTTTTTTTTTTACCAGAGCGGTCAAAAAAAAAAAAAAAAAAGACTCATAAAATCAAACACTATGGCATTTGAGAGGTTGATCTGATTAACAAGTAACTTTAGACTGAGGGTGCTGAAGAGAAGGAAAAATTAGCTGCAAGTTTTATTTTATTCCGGAAGGCTCTTTTGCTGGGGCTTTCTGTGGTCAAGGGTTTGTGATTGGGAGGTTGCGAGGGCTTGGTAACCACCGAGCCGGGGGTATTACTACATTTAGCATTCCCGCTCTGACATTCTGCATCTTTTTCGACATAATCAATGGCATCTTCACCTACGCTACACACTGATGTTTTCTCCATTTCATTCTCTTCATTTGACGCTGAGCAGCACTCAGTCTGCATCAGAGCGGCTTGAGGCTGGCGGTCGTGGACGGGCTGATCCTCTCCTGTGCCGCCCGTTGGCTGGTTGAGAGAGTGCTCCTCGAAACGGATGAGGTCCCTGTGCTGGAGCAGAACCGGGTCAGGATGTAGCTGAGGTGAAGGCAGGCAGGAGGGAACCGGCCCACACAGCAGGTCCACGGGAGAACCGGAACTTAGACACAGCAGCTCTGCTTCACCAGTACTGCCACCTGAGGACGAAGGACACTTTGTAATGTCCTTTCCAACCAGTTTCTTATCTTGGCGATTAAATCTTGCACTGGTGGGATTAGTAAACATGCTAAAAACATAAATAAAAATCTTCAAAGCTATTCAATCAATGTATTGTGTGAGACTTTCCAAAAAAAGTTATTTGATGTCACAAATTGAATATGGAGATTTACTCATCATTCCATATGTGAACTTGTATAATTTAATAAACTGTACATCATTTGCAGGATCCTGAACAAGATACTGCACATATGTACAATTTACTAACAAACACGTTCGTGTGTGTTTACCTGGGCCGTTTGTGCTGGCAGGGCTCTGGCTCTCTCGGGCCTCCTCAGGTTGAGGGCTCTCCGTGTTGGCGGGACTGCCGCGAGCTGATGACGCATACACATTAATCAAAAGCAGAAATAGCACCAACACTCTCGATACTTAAGTCCAGGTAAACAAACATGACTCCAACTGAAACTTGAGCAGTCTGGAAGTAATTTGACTGGGAAGCTTTTCACAATTGATAAAGCAGGTGTGAAGTTACTATTGTTATGAATATTCTTATTATTTTAGCACACAGAACTTAATATTAATTGTGTACAAGTATTAGACTTTATTTTTATTTTATTTTTTTTTATTTATTTTTTTTTTTTACTTTTCACACGTTCTTCTTGATGCTTTGCTTGTTAGATATTTCAACATTCAGGGAACCATCAGTAATCAATACATCAATTACTGCCTGGGCAAGCTTAACAAAATCTCAAGTAAGGTGTTACAAACAGTTAGTAAGACATTTATACTATGTTCTCGCACCTTTCATATCATTCCTCAGGACTATTATCTTCTTGTGCCCGTGGCCTTTGATCCAGACGACCTGAAGTAAAAGAAATTGAAGGATGAATTGAAATAACTAGGGCAAACCTAAACAATTAAGACCGACCCAAAGATCAGTGGAAGACATTGGTGTTTTCTCAGCTCCAAGCACCAGTGATTTAACTGATCAAATAAACAGCCTTTTCTGAATTAAAGTGGGTATGATAGAGCAGGGAAAACACCAAAATGTGCAGAGCAGGGGGTACTCCAGGACCAGCGTTGGGAACCACTGCTACATCGTACATCATGTGCCACCCACAATAAAAAATAAATAAATAAATAAGTAAATGAAAAAAGGGGAGTGGGAGTGGAAAAGATTTCCTCATCAATCAATGCTGCTTCCATCCTGTTAGTAGACAGCTGCATAGCCATTAGGTTGAACAGAGAGCACTTTTTAAATAGGAAACGGTGCTACACAGAGTGCTTCCGTCATGATATGGGGGGAAAAAAAACAGCACAAAGCAATCATAACCTTCCATCAAGTCATCTTTGCATGCAAACGTACTAGCTACCAGGCTGCCAGTTAGAATTACAAAATGTAATGTGGCAATGCAGCTGCCTTCTCAAAAAAATGACTGAAAAAGGAAAAAATATATATATATTGTTTTTTTATTTGTTTTTAATTAAGCATTCTGCGTTGCAGTGAAGGGAAAAAACTAAACAGGAATCACAAATTTCCTTCCATTCCTACTGTTGCACCTACAGAGTGTTATGTCTCATGTCCTATTCACACGAGATTAGTATTGTCTGGGGACCTTGTGTGATTTGTAATAATTGTGGGGATTGTCTGTGATCTTAATCCCATGCGAATTGGCCATGTCTGTAATTTGTAAGGTAAAAATTCCCCCTGCAAATGACCTACCATATTTTGTGAACACCAAGGTCCTGTGATAATACATCAGCATGTCTGGGGTTGTGTATAATTTTTTTTTTCAAGGTTTTTGTTTCCTGCGCGCCTTTTTAATCAATCTTCCGCAACCTTCCCGTGGTTCACCATACAACAATACAATGTGCAGAAAGAGAAAAATAGGGCGAATAGGGCTTTATTTGTACGAAATGTAATATGCGTAATATAAATATAACAAACATATTTATTTGTATGAAAAACATCATATCCACAAGACAAGTCATTAAATTTGAGGAAAACCCAGTGTTCGCTTTTCCCATGCGAATGTGCCACACATAACTCAGATGTGGAATCAATAATACTAATACTGTACAAATCGTACTTTAAAACAGATTTTTAGTTTAAACCAGAAAGAAACATTTAAAATCTGACCTGTGGTATGGCAGTCAGGAGTTCATCCAGAGTGCTGTATCCGTAGTCACGAGGCTGGAACTCTCGGCTTGTGTACTTGCTGAAGGCGCCCCAAAACTCAGTCAGGAAGATCTGGTTATAGTGGTAGGTGTGCAGGAGGGCTCGGACTTTCCGAGCAAACTGGTACAGCTGAGTTAACCGTACTTGCTCTTTGGTTTTATCACCCTCCTCCGCTTCCTCCTCACCCTCAAACAACTGTACAGAGAATGATGTGATGAAAGAATGATCAATTTTGTTACTCAAGATTCATTGCTACAAGCACACAAATAGAACACTGCGAAATGGTTTTAACAGCTTGTTTAAACGTGATTAAGTTTAAGATGACCGCAGGTTCTCTCTCGCACACCTCCACCAGGTAGGGCAGGCTCTTCAGCAGCTCAGTGAGTGAGACGAAGCCGTATTCGCAGGGGTTGAGCTGCTGATCATACACGGACTCGTACTGTTTCTGCAGTGCATCCACTCCCAGCCAGTTGTGCTCATCAGGAAGTGACATCATTATAGACAGCAACTGCGATGTAAGGGTGCGTAGTGATTTTCTGTTGATAAGCTGGACCTCTTTTTCTTCAGCTCCATCCACTACCTTTGTTTGGAAATAAAAATAAAATATATATATATATTTTTTTTTTAAAACAGATCATATTAGCGGGGAGGAAAAGTGAAGAATCTGAATATACTGTATATTTAAAGTGCACCATTTTCTTGAATGTACGGGTCTGTGGGGAACTTTTAATATTTTTGGAAGATCAAGGTCTTTGTTAGTCTAGAAATTAATATATGACCCCTCCATTGTTAATGCCGTCTTTTTAATCTCACATTGCTTACCTTGACCACATGGCAGAGTTTGATGAGAAGGGCAGGCAGCGTACTAGCATCGTAATCCTGCAGGCGGAGTCCATAACCGAACGTCTTGCTGTACTCAGCCAGCAGCTGGGTAACCGGTAGGGTGGAGTCTCTCTGAGCACGCAAGAGCTTCACCAGCTGGGCTGCGAGAGCCTTTACTCGCTCCACCTCAGTGAGAGCCAGTACCTTCTCCTCTCCACATTCTAGCACCTGCAGAGATCAGTGAAGAAAGTTAACCTCCAGGTATGCAGGTTTAAAACAGAAAATGTTAAACTTCCTTGTTTGCCCATCAGGGATTCACATTTATTTTGTATTTTAAAAAATATATAGTTAAACAAAAAAATTTCACAGAGCTTCAGCGTTGCCAATTTTTCTTTTTTTGCTTCGACCTGTGAAAAGATTTATAATGTATAACTACCACGGTCAAATTCCTTTTAAAACTGCATTGACGGGGCCTCCGAGTGGCCGCAGTGGTAAAGTGCTCGCACCATCATCCGGAGATCACGAGTGCGATTCCTGGGTGATGCTGTAACCTCTCGCAGCCGGAAGTCTAGAGAGAGTTGATTGGCCGAGCTCTCTCAGAGGGGAGGGATGAGAGGTACTTAGTGCTCTCACATTAATCACGGCTCTACAGCCAGTCAGGGGCGTCTGTGAGCTCACGCAAGCGGAAGGCACAGATAGCGCTGTCCTCCGAGTGTGTTACGCTGCCCCCAACGGTGCGTGAGTGAGCAGTTCGAAAAGATGTGGTTGGCTGGTGTCACGTGTTTCGGAGGAAACATGTGATAGTCTTTGGCCCTCCCGACTGACTGGTAGTAGTAGCCTTAATGTGGGAGCAACCTTGTGACAGGGAGGAATTGGACACGAATAAATTAGGGAGAAAATCAGGGGGAAAAATCCCCCCCAAAAAACTGCATTGACAATGTTGTATATTTAAATGTAAATTTAGCCAGGCAAAAATAATTAATCTAATAAACAACAAAGTCGGAGCATCATTGTGAGCAAGCAATATAACATATGACTTGTGGATGTATAACCGAGATGTTTAGTGGTGATGGCAGGTTGATCAGTGCTCACCTGAAGGACATCAGGAATGGCTTCGAACAGCTCCACGAGCTTGGAGAACCCATAGTAGGTGAGTTTACACTGGCGACCGAAGTGGTGGTGATAAGTGGGGATGAACTTGCTGAAGGGCATGCGGAAGTGCGGTTGGTGCCGCAGCAGATCCACTACCTCCTTCCCGAACTGTCTGGTGCGCTCGATCTCATCTGTAGTCCGCTCTGAGTAACAAAACATAGAAAGACAGAGAGGATTTAGCTTAAAATGCAATCATCATACAACTGTTTTTATATAAAAAATAATAATAATAAAAAAAAGGTTGCTTGGACAGTTAAACCTTGGATTGCAAGCATAATTAATTCCAGAGATGTGCTTGTAATCCAAAGCACTTTTATAATCAAAGCAAAATTTCCCTATAAGAAATAAGAGAAACTCACGATTCGTTCCACGACCCAAAAATATTCATATAAATTTTTTTATGCAAAATATAAAGTAAAAAGAAACTAATAAACGGAATCAGTGCTTTTTTTTTTTTAAAACAAGGAACATCTCTAAAGATGTCGTTGTTATAGTATAATTACGAAAGAACCGTCACTACAGTTGGATACAAAACATTGCTTTACACACGGTCACAATGTTCTAGTAAACAATGGGAGACGATTACCCACAATCGTGCATCGTGAAAACCAACACTGGCTCAGTTCTGATCACATTCGGCAGACAAAGTGTACATGTACGGGTCGTAGTGCAAGACATTGCTCATTTATCGAGTTAGAATTTATTTTTTTTAAATCATGTTACAAAACCAAGAACCTCGAAACCCAAGATTTTACTGTGTAATATTATTAAAACATATTTACAATTTCCTGACCTCTCTTAGGCACAGATATGACGGTCTCAGAATCCTGCTGTACGATGGTGATGGTCGTGTCAGGAATCTCACTCAGCAGATCCACCAAGTCACACATCCCGTAGTCAACCACTTGCCAGTCTCTGGAGAAACACCTGTCACCACAGACAAACATAGCATTTTTAACAAGCGGACAAACCAATTTGTTACTTGATTACTCTGCGGTTTTTCCCCTGAGAAGCCAACAAGCCCTTTACAACTGATTGGAGCAGGTGTTGCAAGCTTCACAATTATTTAAAAAAAATTATAAATCTTGCCTGCAAACATTAAATTATAAAGTGGAAGCAATAACCATAATTACAGTGCGGTATCAGACCAATATAAAAAGCACTCATGCATCTGTCTGGGACAGAATAAAGATTAAAGAATAGTGGAGATAACTGACCAGTGGTAGGCCTGCATGAAGTCCCTGATGATGACCTGCTTGCTCGCCTGAAACTTGAGGAGTTTGAGCAAGTCTTGAGTGAAACGCTTCACCTGCGCTCTGTGTGTGAGGGTCAGCAACCTCTTCGAGCCCAGGCCCAGGATCTGCAGTGCAAAAGATAATTACATGCAAACAGGTTACTGTCTACAATATATTCATATACTACTTGGTTGTTTTACGACACATTCACGTTTTTATTTTGTCATCTATTTTCCATTAGGCCACAATTGCTGGCATTTAATGCACCTGTTGTCGTCACTCATGATGCATAATTGGCTCATTTTTGCCCCCCAATAAAAATGTGTAGTCCAGAAAAAAAAAAAAAAAAAAAGGTGATACCATACTTCATAATTTCACTTGGATTCTTCTGCTGTTACTTGCTACTTGTATAAATAACCCAAAACACACTACAGTATTGCAAAACTCCAACCTGCAGTACATGGGGTACAGCTTCTAGCAGCTCCAGCAGTTTGGTGTAGCCATAATCAGAGACCCGGCACTGCTTGGCAAAATGATGGTGGTAGGCAGGGATGAATTTAGTGATCGGCATCAAGCAGGAGGGCTGATTTTTCATCAGATCTACGATTTCCCGGCTGAATTGGATCAACTGTGGATTTCCTACTGGGCTCTTACAGCGCTGCAGCCAGGGGTCTGTGCAAATTCAAGTCAAGAAAAGAGAGGAGAACAAACAAA
The DNA here is from genome assembly GCA_013621035.1 of Clarias magur. Classification (NCBI taxonomy): domain Eukaryota; kingdom Metazoa; phylum Chordata; class Actinopteri; order Siluriformes; family Clariidae; genus Clarias; species Clarias magur. The sequence continues at coordinate 2,086,497 of QNUK01000049.1, forward strand.
ATTCGTCATGTCATTGTTTTTCAAAAGAATAATTTGAGACGTGTTCCTAGGGATGCCGGTTGTTTCTGACTTTAGCAATGTAATTTATTATAATTTTTTTATTAACATTTTATTTATTATTTTTAGTTTTAATGTTTTATTTGCTTATTTTATACAACGAGTGTGGACTTTATTTTGTTGAATACTGTTATTTTGATTTTATTTTATTTGTTTTTATTGTCTTTTTCTATGTCTGTAGTGCTCAGCTGCCTCTGCATTGGCAGATCGGAGCACAGCGGTGCAGCTAAACATGCCCAGCACTTTCCCACCGCAGTTATTGGACAGGCGCTAAAGCCTGCTACTGACAGACTTGGCATTGCAGTGCGTGGGGAGATGTGCACAAAGAGGAAATTATGATTTAACACACCTTGGTTAACCAAAGTGCTATACAATGTGCGCTAAAAATAAATTTTATTTGACTTAACATACGAATCGGTCAAACGCTAGCTTTACTGAATGACCGATCACCATAGCCAGAAACTATGGATATTTGCATTTAGCCAAATAAACTTTAACAATAATCCTGAAAAGAAAAAAGTGCCTGAAACTGGGCTTCACATGTGAGGAATACCTAGTGCATAACCTGGAAATTATTATTATTATTATTATTATTATTATTATTATTATTATTATTTTTAGAAGGGTAACTGTTTAACTGTCATTTTACATAATGGTCTCAGTTCCTTTTATGTACTTGAACTAAAGATCATGTTCAATAGACTAGTGGAACGCTTTTCAAGCGGTTCAAAAACCTCTGGAGAAATATGCATATACAGTATAAACAATGCATTCAAGTGTTTCAGCTGAAGCTGGGAGTGTGGGTGAATGTGTAAATTAAAGGAGAAGAAAGTTATTTTTCCTTGAAATGTTCTCCAATATTCAAGATCGCCTTTCATGCTCATTGAACATAAATTAGCCATCTGATATTTGGTGCCATTAATTTTCAAAGGGGAAAAATGTTCAAGTTATTGAGGAACACTGAGAATGGCAATATACTGTAAATAGTACTGGATTCAACTGTGAAAATTATAACTACCAAGCAAAGTGATGTTGCCCAGCTGTGAGTAATTTGTGAGTGAGTAATATATCTGCCATACTGCATGCTCCTCCCAAAACACAAGCACTTTATAATGTATGATCACAGTCTGCAAGGTTTACAATATAAAACAGATTTTTTTTTTTTTTCAGCTAATATAAGGATGAGCCTACTCTGCTCTGGCAGACGCAACCTATACAAATCACTCTCACAAAGCACCAGTAGGAGTAACTTTTATCATTTATAACTATTACATCAAAGAGCAGATTACCTAAAAGGGCACAGAGACCTCAGATAATGTTCTGACTCAATAGTAATGCAGTAAACCTTACATGACTGAGTTACATAAGATCTAACAATAGTAAAGTGTTTGTAGAAATAGTTAATGTAATATAATAGTCCATTATATGTAAAGATATACAAGAATATCATTGAAAGGGCAAGTTCTGACAAATGTACAGACAGACAAAACCTTATTTTAATGCTTGTAGGTGTATTACGGTAGTTTCGGTGTGTTCCACATACTGTGTATACAAGGCAAACTACTTGAACGCCTTGATTGGTTCTGTTGATTGACACGTATAACCATGGCCACCTCAACATATTGATTTAATTTATGGCTCAGATTTAACTTCAGGCCAATACCAAAGGACTGGAAAAGTATCAATAAATTCTGTTCAGCCAGTTTTGTGTGATGCTGCGACAAAATCAACTGCACAGACAGACATCCAGACAGAGACTTTTTTGGGGGGGCGGGGGAGAGGGGGTGTCCCCCATCGCATGAAACGTAAAGATATCATTGAAAGAGCGAGTTCTGACCAATGTACAGAAAAAACCTCTCTTTTTATTTATACAGATGCGTACCTGCATTGGGTGGTGGGGGTTTGTTGTGGATCCATTTGATGACTTTATAGCCATTCTGTGCAGTTACAATGGTGATACCTGGTATACAGGTAATGAGGTGTTCCAGCGGAACACTACCCTCCAGCTTTCCTTCTTCAGCCACGGTCAACGGACTGAACTCTGACGCATAACATTCTGGGAAACTGAGTTGAAAAAAACAAGACATGATATTTACACTCAAACAATAAAAACACCCGACTCCGCACCTGTTGCTTGCATGTGAACGAGGACAGTCGTTTTACCTCAGCAAGGGGATGGTACCCTCATGTGACTGCAGCAGACTGTGCACGTGTGCAGACAAGGCTTTCAGAGACACCACAACAAACGGGATCTTATATGTGTCAGGGTCATAATCTGCCTCACTACATACAGGTACAAGAAAAACAGAATAGATGATGGGTAAGGTAAAAAAAAATAATAATAAATAAATAAAATTAAAAAACCACGCAGTGTCTTTCATAAACACCATCCATGCTGCAAAAACATAGTACTTATAATCCTGTGTTTATCGTCCTACCTGAAATCTTGCTCTGTGTAGTGACGTTTGCAGACAGGCTCGTGATACTCGAGCTCCTCAAACACCACAGGACTTCCGCTGGTGGAGGAGCCGTCATGAGACTGGGAGGAGCCCAGCGGACTGTGCCTGGCTAGGCTGCTAGATAGAAGACAAACCAAGCGGCCTCCACTCTGTTCACGCACAGCCACTACCTCTGGCAACCTGTAGAGATCGCTCACCACCAGTTTACGGCCAAACCTGCAGGTTAGCACATCCAGACCAGGAATGAATAAACCTACTGCTACTCAATTAAACACCTATTAGTTAATTATAGTTAAACTCAACAAAAGAAATGTCAGTCAGGGAAATAACGAATAATGTAGAAAGCAAAGTAAATAATTCAAAGTAACCCATGATTAATGATGCAGTCTGGAAGGAAGCTTGTAAAGCTTATACTGCTTTAAAATCCTTTTTTACTGAGAAATCAAAGATTATACAGTATAGCAGCAGAAACTGGTATGTTACGAGAATGATATAAATGTTTACATACATCTAGCTTTGTGATCTATTTCCTGAGAAGACGCTCCTGTTGTGAATCTTACACAACACATTATTTTGTAAAATAGACATTTTAAAACATACTGTTCTAATTGTTTAGCAAGATTATACTTAAATGAATGGTTAGAATATTTCCATGCTTAATTAACCTCAGAAAAATTAACTGAGTAAGCCTTTGAACCCATGCTTAACAAAAGGTGACAATAATCGTGGTTGCATTTTTGTACATCAGATCCATTAAGTTGGACACGAATACACAACATAAAGCATTCCAATCCACTTGACCAAATCTGTCCCCTTTACCCAACACTGCCTACATGTGGCCAAAAAAACTTAATCGTGACCTAAGGAAATGAATCTCAAAGCGAAATGTCTCTGCGCCTTTAAATCGCGAGAGAAATCCCGGACCCCATTTTGTCTTAAAGTTGCTTTCCACTGTAGACACTTTAGACATTTTATACATTCACTTAAAACACTGAAAATATTGTTCATAATTGTAAATATTGGTATCTGGTGCACTGCAGTGTCTATTTTTTGTAAAATACACATGAGCTACTTCCGTGACTGAACCGGAAGTAGAACCACCGGAAGTTGATATTTGCGGAAATTCCTAGCTCATATGTTCGCAAGTCAGGGACTGTAAATATCTGTAAATAAATAAATAAAAGAAGTGTGCACAAGTATGGTCTGTATAATGTGACTCACTTTTTCTCATAAATTTCAGTGAATTTAGCGAGTGGAAGACAGTTTGCCGGAGAATCCTGAAGAATACTGATAATCTCTGAGCTGTATGAAAGAGAAATAAAGGATAACTTCAATGAAAAATTTGCAGTAAGAATGCAGAAGGTTAAGCAGAGGACACAACCCTGTAACTGTAACGATTAATGCTTGCCGCATGTCAGAGGCCAGTACCTGAGGCAGGTGAGGGATTTGTTATTTGCACCGGTGATGAGGGAGACATGGATGCGCTTATTGCCAATCTTGTAGCGGTGAAGGATGCTGACGGCTCCGATAGCCTGCTGCAGAGAACCCATCTGTACCTTAGCTTTGAGCTGGTAGTCTGTGTGAGGACTGAGCTCAACAGATTTCACCTGAAATACAGGATGGGTAATCGATGGCAATAAACAGGATGATCACGTGAGGGTTTTAATTCAAGTCGCATTTTGATATTTGGATGTTCTCTCACCCTGCCATGTTTGGCGAAGATGTCGAGGAGGATCTGCTGCAACTCTTTCCTGGACATCCTGTAATCGAGGTTGGCTACTTGAATATCTGCACCGTCTGAGAAAGGCTCGGTCTGAGAGTCGGGACATGGGCTACGAGAGGGAACACTCAGCGGGGACGAACGGTTGGACAGACACGGAGATGCACTCCTGAAAGAGAGATGTGTAGCGGCACTGGTTAACTGGATGTGAAGAAAGATCTGGACGATGGAGTTAATACTGTGCATAATTTGCTAAAAGACACACACCTTGAGGACCAAGATCCCTGCGAGAACATCAGCGGGCTGAAGGAAGTGTGGAGGTTGAGTTTGCTGAAAGCTGATGGTGTGCTCACCTGAAATGACTCTGCTGGAGAATCTGTAGTACTGCGCAGGCCGCACGAGTCTCTCCTACGCACACAAAACCTGCCGCTTACATCGCCATCCAAACCGGAAAGAAATATATCTTTTGTTTTTTTGTTTTATAAACATACTGACTTTGAAATATTACTTTTCCTAAATATTATACCTAAATCCGCTTAACGATTTATTATGGATTCAGGATGAGGGCTGGTGCTGCAGAAGACGTGGTGCAGCTTTCACAGTGAAACAGACCTTCCAATACAGAGTCAAATCAAACGTACCATTTTTAACATAAGAGTAAGGGGTAGGTAGGAGCAGTACCTGCGGCCCCGTTGCAGGAGCTCTGCAGGGAAGGCTGGTTTAGCAGGCTGCAGCTGAGAAGACAGGCCATTGCTCTGAGGAGACGCAGATGCAGCACGGACTTTCTCCAGAGGGAAACCTGTCCTGGCCTTAGACTCCATACCACTCACGTCCTGGGTTTAAGTAAAGTAATACGTGAACCTCTCACAAATCGCCAATATAACTGTGATTAAGAAATGAGATGAAGGAATACGGTAGAACGGTAACTCCCATGTTTCACCCCTGTTGCAAGAAAGTCAAAAACTCCAAACATTTTTGTAATTTGTTTTGTCCAAATGAGGAAAAAAAGATTGTTCTAAATTACATATTACAATATAAAATTATCCTAAAAGGTAGGGTAGTGAGCAATCAGTTTAATCGGAGTCAGAATTTCCTGCAATAGTATGCTAGGCAAAATGGATGGAACTACATACTGTAGAGCTACACAGCAAGACTGAAAATTAAAGAGGAGCAGAAGAGATCTGAATTATAATGGAAAGTATAAAATGATAAAAGAACATCTGAGCTCATGCAAAGCTACTGCTTAGTCCATGATCTGTTACGTGAGCATGAATCATTCCTTCATATGATGGGTTTTAAAGCAAGGCAACAGCAGCGAGAGAAGGGTCTTCTAGCAGCTGTAGGTAGGACAGGTAGGATTAGGGTTATGAGCAAATGCGGGTAAGCACAGAATAGGTAAAAACCTGGCACACTGTCAACATTCTCCAACAAACAGATTCCTGATCATTTGCAAGCTGATTGTTGGAACTTCATATTCTTCCTCCTGTTGAATAGAACTGACAGGCCAAATTGTAAACCTTTTTTTTTTTTGGTTTGTTGGACAATCTTGAATATGTGGGCTCAGAATTTTACTCTAAAGCTGAAAAGCAGGCATGGTGTGAGCATCTTAACAGATGATGGATGAATGGAGAATGGAGGCAGATGGCACGGTTACACCTCTGACCTGGGAAAGGGACTTCAAAACTGGGCTGCAGGAAGAAGCATGCCCCACTTTCCTAGGGCTGTAAGGTCTTTCTGGAACATTTACCCCAGCATCTCTGCCATTTTGTGAGGCTCGCAACGCCCGCCTGGGGCGACGTGGTGACCGCAGCTTCTCCACTGGGAGGAACAGGCCGCTAGAAAAGGAGGAAGAGGCAGCAGGCCGAGACGGCTCCACCTCCTCCTCCTGTAGCCCATCGGGGGAAAATGACACAGTGATGCGGTTTCCTAGGACGTCCTCGTTCTCCATGCGCTTATGGGCGCGCTCAGCTGCCTCTGCACTGGCAAATCGGAGCACTGCGGTGCCGCCGGACACGCCCAGCACTTTCCCACCGCAGTTATTGGACAGGCGCTGAAGCCTGCTACTGACAGACTTGGCGTCGCGGTGCGTGGGGAGGTTGTGCACAAAGAGGAGGTTGAGACAGGGCTGGGGGAGCAAAGAAAGAGGGAGCACTCTAGGTTTTCTCGGACTATTTCACTGGGGTAGTTACTGGTTTTGAGATTTAAAAAGGTACGATTTTCTTCATCTACTCCAAGTTTGCATTACCAAAAAAAAAACAAAAAAAAACAAAGCAAATATTTGAACACAACCTACAGCCTGTAATTAATCCAATATATTGTCAGGAGGAGCACGTCATGGCTGTAGCTTGGGGCAAGGCTGCACTCCTGTACAGAGCGCCATAGGTTTAACAAAGGCCAGAGTATTCTACAGTTCATAAAATATAAGCATAGTGTAGCTCAGGTAATATCTGGCCACGGAATAAAATAAAATCAATGTCTTCGTAGGAGACTTTGCAAATGCCGACTAAATATTCCTGCCCCGGGATTATAGGATGAAAATAAAAATACCTGTGATTTGATTAGCATCCTGGGAGGCAATTCAGAGACCAAGTCCTCAAACAGGACATGGAGGTGTGCGTGCTGCAGGAGAGCAGGCGAAGCTTGAGTCTTGTGCACCAGAATAACCTGGAAGCCATGGCGATGTCGAAGGTCACTCAGCTCACTGGCAAAGTTCACATCAGCTGCACACCCCGAGAAGGGTAGAAGTGAAATAGAAAAATTACAGGGATTTTAAATGTTTATCTAAATAAATCCATCATTGTATTAGCCACTACCCAGACATGCATCGTAATGTCGCTAGTCTCAGAAATCCTCAATCTCAAAATACTATCAAAAGCAGCTTTCCTCAGTCATATTTAATTCATATTGGTATAATAAATACCTGAATAGTTATTTTCGTACTGAAACAACGACATCACAAATGGTTAACTGGGTTATCATCAATTTCTTGTGCACAGACTTAGCTTTCAACATCTTTATGAAGTTAAGAGCCCAAAAAAATTAAGGTCCTATTATGGATGCGATCTTTTGGGGATTTCGTGGAAACGTTACGTTGTTTTGTCGTTAAACCGATTTTTGATTGTCTTGCAAAGCACTCGCATACCAAGTTACTCGCAATCCAAGGATTTAATGTAGTTCATGTTAAACACTTACAAGAAACTACGATGACTGTGGCAGGAGCGGTGTGCGTTTCAGCAAAGCGTCTGAGACTCTGTCGGAGTTTGTCATCAGCAGCATTTTTGGCTGTGGCATTTATGTGAGCAACAGTGACCTGTGAGAAGGTTAGACAGGGGAAAATTTTTCAAATAAATTTGAAGTCAATCCCCAGTTGTTGTTTTTTTTTTTTTTTAAACACAAAAAAAGTATTTTGTAATAATCCATATACGTATCCTGTGGTGCTCACTCATTTTCTTTTTCACTTAAACGCTTTTATTCAAGATTTCCAGTTATTTCAGCTAATCAGTTTGCACTCTGAACATGGAGGTGCAACACCACAGGATCTCCAGCTACCTCTCTAAAATAAAGAAGCTCTTCAATTTGGCTTAAAAATTGTGTGCACACAATAGAAGACCTAAAGAGGAGAATTTAAGGTAGCATCCTGTCATGAGAATAACATTAAGCTAAACAATACCAAGATTAGCTGATTATTTAGATATCCTAAAGGTGTCCAGTGTCCCTAACCGACAAATAATGCAGACAAGGATTAGGCCATTTCACGAGTTCTTTTCTCTTTGATGAACCGCTAGCAAGCTAGTAATACCGATTTCTGGCCATAACAGTAGTTTGCAAAGTCTAATAACCATGTTCATAATAAGGTGGATAGGAGGTGATAAATAAATATGCTATGCATGTCCCTGTGTACCTGGCAGTTGTTAAGCTCCTGAATGACAGCCTTGTTCTCCTTGCTGATGTCACACACGCAGATGAACTCGGCCTCGCGGTGTCCCTGGAAGAAACGCTCACGGAGTCTCTGAACTACTGAGGCAGCTGAACGCCCACTGGGCACAGCACAGTTCTCGATGTCCCAAAACACACCCACTGGGGGCAAGGACTCTTGCCCACAACCTTCAGTTGACCCTAATACAGACATTTCTGATTAGAGCTGCTGCACAACAAAACCACGTCCAGTGCACCAGAACCTTCTGATACATTTCAAATCATGTTAATAGAAAATCAAGTCCATTCAATTTGATGCCATAAACTACTATAATGCTTTTATTTAGTGTCGAAAGTGTGCTTCTATAATTAGGTTTAACTAAAATATCACTCATGTAGTCAACACGTCCACCTGTCAAATGTTAAGTCTAAAGAGTTCACAGCATCGTACGTGAATCTATGCACTGACCATATTTCTGGTTGACTTTTCCAATGCTGGTGGGGTGCAGAATGCCATCGTTGGCAGTTCCAGGAACTCTACAGCCGTTACAGATAGGTACAGTAGAAGCGCAGGGCTGAGGAGGGGGGATGTTCGGCCAAACCTTCTCAGAGTCAGCAGCACCTAAACCCTGTGTGGGCTGAACAGGTCACTCATAAACATCAACCTCATATCAAACAAACAGAACAACCTGGTAGGTAACAACGGTTTAACTTTGACTCATGCAATTGCATCAAAATATCTTCATCAGCTCATCTGTTATTCTCTAAAGAAACAATTCAAGTTAAAATTTAAGTAATAGGTACACTATATGGACAAAAGTATTTGGCCAAACGTGCTAATTATTGAATTCAGGTGTTCCAATCAGTGATCCCCAGTGAAGGGCAAATTAATGCTTCTGCTAACCAAGACATCTTGGACAATGCTATGCTTCCAACTTTGTGGCAACAATTTGGGGAAGGCCCTTTTCTATGACAACATGACCCAAGACTATAAAGACATGGTTTGATGAGTTCGGTGTGGAAAGAAAACTTGACTGGCCTGCACAGAGCCGTGACCTTAACCCTAACACGCACGTTTGGAATGAACTAGAATGAAGATTGCGAGCCAGGTCTTCTCGTCCAACATCAGTGTCTGAGCTCATGAATGTTCTACAGAATGAATGGGCACGAAATGCGACAGAAACACTCCTTGTGGACAGCCTTCCAATAAGAGTGGAAACTGTTATAGCTGCAAAATGGGACCAACTCCATATTGACTTATATGTATTCGTATACAATGTCCTTGCAGATTTGGACAAATACTTCTGTCAATACAATTTAAGTCATAATAATTAGTAGTTCAAAATCTAGCCAACATTAAAGTTGAAAATACAATCATTAGATTGTAAAATGCCCAATCAGTGTCTAAAGATTCTTGAGCTGATTATTTAAAACAACATAAAATACCTAAGGTCTTATTTATATGTCTGCACTAATGCATGTTTGCAAATCTGTGTTGGGATACAGAGCCAAGAGCAGTGCAGCATAGAAACACACTGCTGCTTACATTTTTTTTAAATATTTTTTTCTTTATTGTATTAAATTTAATCCCTATAGGCCTGTGAAGTTTCATGAAAATGTTACTAACCCACACAATTATGATGCAGTATCAAAGTGAGAGATTTCATAGAAGTTATAGATGTCATGCTAATGACCAATTTAATCAGTCTGCAAGATCACACACTTTTCTTTCTGCTTTCCTTTTCTGACATAACCCCCTCCAAAAAAGACACAATGTAAGTAGTGAAAACCATAGCAACACAGTTTAATAAAGAATAAAGCATTTATTACTCTGGGGTTGCTAGTACTGTGAATTATTTAGGCACCAGATGAACTGAAAAACTTTGAGTGAGACTTACTACTCAAGTACAGCTCTAAAACTCCTGAAGAACTCGACTAAACTCAACAACCCCTTTGAAAAGTGTAAAGCGTGCTGCTGGCGAAAAACCAACCTTTCTTAAACACTGATGGCAGTAGTGTGCTCCCTTCTGACAGACGGTGTTGTGCTCGAGGTACAAAGGGTTAGTGCAGAGGTGAGTAGAGGATTGAGTGTCACCGTGTGAATGGTAGTGCTGTTCCACCCGATGCTCCTCGCTACAGCGGCAGCACCCGGGTAAAGCCACGCAGGGCCCGTGATTTGACTGCAGACAGCCCGCTGAGACAGGAGAACAAGTGTGAAGATGCCCGCAGCAGGACGGGTGTGTGTGAGCTGCCATGGGCTGAGACGTGGCTACTGAGGCCACCCGGAACCCGAAACTCTGCGGGGTCTGCAGCTGTGTAGGGGAAAAAAGTGCAGGACGACCACCACCACCAGTGCTATGATTAACGCTGCTGCTACAGCCACCACCAAAACCGTCCCCTAAACTGTGGGCCCTGGCTTCAAGGGAGTGCTGTTGGACGTGCAGACTGCATTCACAGCGGGAACACAAGCTTACTTTAGGGCTACCAGGCTGCAGCTGAGGAAGGGGCTGCTGGGGGAGTTGAGGGTCTGAAGCAGGGAGCTGGCAGGGAGGAGGAGGCACAGGCTTGGGGGCCAGAGCAAGAGGCTGCTGAGAGGCACTGTGGAGTGGAGGTGGAGGGACATCTTTCAGCTCCAACACTGGCTTACGGACTTCCATGAAATTGTTCTAGGGATGGGAAGAAAAATTAATAAATAAATAAAATTACAAAATGGATCATAAAGCAACATACCAGAAGTTTTGACAGTCAGACCTAACTTTACTATGAAGGAAAGCCAAAAACAAGTAGGGGTGCTCCGATCAGGATTTTTGGGGCCGATCACAGATCTCCGATCACTAGAAGCTGTATCGGCTGATACCGATCACCGATTACAGGGTCTACTTGAAGCCTTATCATGTAGCATTATTTATTAATTTAAATTGTTGTTATAGTTTAAGTATTGAAATTACAATTATAACTGTATTTATTGGCAAGCAACATGACCAACGTCAACTTAAAACATAGCAGTCTGTGCTTGGTTAGTAATTGGGAACAGCTTAGAGCTTGACAAATGTATGCTGGTCACCAGCATACCAGCACCAAAACACAACATACTGTATGCTGGTCAAGCTGGTCACCAGCTATCTGGTCTATGCTGTTTTTTTCAGCAGGAAAGTAGGACGTGAGTCGCCGGAAGTTCTGCAAGGTCTGCAAGCATCCGCGAGGACCGCCAAAAAATTAAACATGTTTAATTTTTCATGTTTAAAAAATTACATGTTAAAAACATGTTTAATTTTTCGCAAGGAAAGATGGAAACGTAATCACAGGGCGAAAACTCGCGGTGAATCATGATGAACCACTGAGCGAAACCGCGTAGGTGAGATAGTGGAATTACCAACAGCTGAGTGAGTGGCAGCGCGCGAGTTGCTGAGCTCTCCCGCTCTCTTTCGATCAATCAGAGCATCCCTAAAAACAAGTTTATCCAAATCATCTTCACACGTTCAACTTAAATGTCACCCAGTAACAAGTAGATGATTTATGATAAATTATCAATAAAAAATATTTTCCTGCCTATTGTACAAGCTTCCTTTCTCGTGACATTTTTATCGAATTTGTTGAGAGCTATCAATGAACAGTCTCCTTATTTTATGGCTTTTATTGGTACAAAAAAAGATTTAAAAATTTTCATCACAGAACATCAGGCATTTAATACATTTATCAATCGATATCAATATGATTATTCTTTGCCATCCCTTATAACAGCTATAAACAGTTCCCCAACATTTCTTTATTTTCTGTCTCTTGAAATGATATGAAAAGATATACACAATTCATGAAACTCTTAAAGGGAAAAGAAAGAAATATGTAGAAGACGTACAGTCGTGGCCAAAAGTTTTGAGAATTACATAAATATTGGAAATTAGAAAAGTTGCTGCTTAAGTTTTTATAATAGCAATTTTCATATACTCCAGAATGTTATGAAGAGTGATCAGATGAATTGCATAGTCCTTCTTTGCCATGAAAATTAACTTAATCCCGAAAAAAACTTTCCACGGTATTTCATTGCTGTCATTAAAGGACCTGCTGAGATCATTTCAGTAACCGTCTTTTTAACTCAGGTGAGAATGTTGACGAGCACAAGGCTAGAGATCATTATGTCAGGCTGATTGGGTTAGAATGGCAGAATTGACATGTTAAAAGGAGGGTGATGCTTGAAATCATTGTTCTTTCATTGTTAACCATGGTGACCTGCAAAGAAACGTGTCCAGCCATTATTGCATTCACAGGCAAGCATATTGTGGCTACTAAGATTGCACCTAAATCAACAATTTATAGGATCATCAAGAACTTCAAGGAAAGAGGTTCAATTCTTGTTAAGTAGGCTTCAGGGCATCCAAGAAAGTCCAGCAAGCGCCAGGATCGTCTCCTAAAGAGGATTCAGCTGCGGGATCGGAGATCCACCAGTGCAGAGCTTGCTCAGGAATGGCAGCAGGCAGGTGTGAGCGCATCTGCACGCACAGTGAGGCGAAGACTTTTGGAAGATGGCCTGGTGTCAAGAAGGGCAGCAAAGAAGCCACTTCTCTCCAAAAAAATAAATAAATAAAAAAAATCAGGGACAGATTGATCTTCTGCAAAAAGTATGGCGAATGGACTGCTGAGGACTGGGACAATGTCATATTGTCGGATGAAGCCTCTTTCCGATTGTTTGGGGCATCTGGAAAAAGGCTTGTTTGGAGAAGAAAAGGTGAGCGCTACCATCAGTCCTGTGTCATGCCAACAGTAAAGCATCCTGAGACCATTCATGTGTGGGGTTGCTTCTCATCCAAGGGAGTGGGCTCACTCACAATTTTGCCCAAAAACACAGCCATGAATAAAGAATGGTACCAAAACCATTCAGTTGTTAACTGAAAGGTTTTCTGTGTTTAAGCATTGATAAATTACACACGAGGTGGAGACTGGCCCTAAAGGACTGGATTTGAACACCACTGCTCTTAGCCTTGATTACAGACTGACCATTGGTCTCTTTTTAAAATTTAAGAATAAAGTACATGCAAATTCAGGAAGTCTCTCACTCACTCACTGTACATACATCTTATTCCTGTATACAGGGTCTCGGGGAGCCTGGAGTCTATCCCAGGAGACTTGGGGGATGAGGCAGGGTACAGGGGTACAGGTTACAATGTAACACACACCCAGGACACACACACTGACATACTTATTCACACACTACAGGCAATTTGGGAATGACAGTTAGCCTAATCTGCATGTCATCGAACTGTGGGAGAAAAATGGAGTACCCGGAGGAGGAGAACATCTAAACTCTATGCACACTGAGGCGGGAATCTAACCCCAGGTGGAAAGTGACAGTGCTAACCGTTATGCCATCATGCTGCCCAAATTCAGGAATTGTTCATGAAGACCTGTCTGACAATGACCCAGATATACTCTCGTCCACCATCTGAAGCACCTGCAGGTACAGTATTACTCCTGACAGTGCTCACACTGGAGATTCTGTCCAGGCATGCCAAGTAAAATCTCCTCATGCAAAAGCGATAATTTGTTTATGAGCATCGTCCTCTATTGAAATCCCAGAGTAGGCAGAAACTGTATGCATTAATATAAATTGGAGGAACTACTGTCTGAGCTCCTGATATAGGAAACTCACCTGAGTGATCAGAACCGAAAGTCAACAATCCTGTGGAACTTATTAGATTATATGACAGAGACTGTACAACACAAAAAAAAAAACAAAAAGTGGACAATGACCCCCTGATGGAAATGACTCGTTATCAGCTCACCTGGTGGTGTGCAGCCGAGGCAGTTTGCTGGAGAGAAGAAAAGCAGTCGGCGAGTTTCCAAAACCTGTTGTCTGTACGAGTGAGCCATGGGAAGGACGTTCCATTACACGTTTCCCTTTCCTTTCCCGAACCTTCCATCATACCACCTTCCCGAACATCTCACCGATGTTTCACAACTCGTCTCTCTCATGCTTGCCTTGAGAGCACCAACACAAAGCTTTGTTATGAAGGAAACCCATTAACCACAAAACCTGCTAATAATCAGAACCAGGAGGAGGTCGTGTTCATTACTCATGGAACGTCATTAGACGATGGAACGTTCAGACGTGCATTTTTGTTCAGGATTTATTTTGCTTGTTAAAGGCTAGCTTACTCAAAATCCCTGCTCGATAACGGTGTTGATATTAGCAAGCGTTAAACACTTCCGCAGTTGTTAGCCCAATTCAAGACGAAAGCCAATGGCTAAAGATAATACCAAAGAAACGTACATTAAGCCTATGCAATATGACGGTGTCTGTATAGTGTACAGGCGACAAAACACACAAAGATAGCGTTGTTGTTATTTAGCTAGCTAGACTGCTAACTGCAGGTTACCGCGTACATGTAGAAGACGGCTTACAGCTAAACACACCGTATCCTGATATTCAGAATGACGCTAGAATTAACTCTTCTTTCGTAACGAATTTTAAATATTTATATATTTTTTGTTAAATTATATTTGGTGACATTAGCTTGTAAACATACCATCTACTTTCCACCCATTCTGTCTCGCGCACACAATACACCCCTAAGGGTCCTCGCGCCAACCGCGTAGTGATAAAGGATTACCTACTGGCGTCTCCTTAGAAACGCTGCCGTAAACATATTGACAGCTGTCGCAAATCATTACACCTTCGTCGTGATGTACGTTGTGCGGCCCAAAGAAAGTGGCCACCTGACCAATATCCATTAATTCCTGCTTCAAACATCAGAAACTGCTTTTGGGTTTTCTGGTATGTCATGTGGAACCAACGTTTTTATTACTTTTTTAAAACGTGTAATCTGTCCTGCTACCGGAATATAGGAATGACAAAATGCGCATATATTATTTTATTATTATTATTATTTCACAGAACACCCTAAAACAACCATAAAATGAATATGTGCTATTTCTTTTTGTATAATTGGTTAAAATGCAATCACATTGTATTCATTACATTGTCTAGGTTGTGCTGAAAAAAGGATTTGTTTAAAAAGAACCTTATATTGCACATTCCTGACCCATATATTTTTATTAAAATAGTAATGTAAAAAAATGCTAAAATTTTCTGGTTTTTAAAGGCATGATCTGACATATGTATAAGAATAATTTTATGTTGCACAATCCTGATCCCATATATATTCATTAAAACATAGTAATGCAAATGCATAGTAATGGGTTTTTAGGTGCTACATGCTCTGACAAACAGTGCCATGTATTTACACCAAAGATTGTTTAGTTCTTTCTAGTTTTCTAGTTGTTTCTAGTTCTTATTTTCACATATGGTGTAGATGAAGGGGAGGGGTTTGTAGGTTGGATCTCTGAAATGTGACAGTAATATAAATAAATAAATAATATTGTGTTAAAAGTCATATGTATTTGTTGTTTGTTGTATGCAAAGATACAATGGTACCTCGGCATACGAATGCCCCACATTCAGATTTTCGCCTTTAGATCTGAAATTTTTCAGGAGATTTGCCTCAGCATATGGAACATCTTTGGCATACAAGCGAACAAACTGAGCCATACTGAACGCTGGCTAAGATGTGTATACATCCAGGAGCCATTCAAAACTTGTCTACGTCATTGTGTCTTGTTTGCCTCATTTTCGTGCATGCATGAAAGCCAAGCAAAGTGAGTTTACATATTCTTTGTGTGTTTTTTGCATTTTGTGCAAGATTTAGTAAAGAAATAGCAACTTGGTTCCCAAAAATGTTATGACAGATGGTAAAAAGCAGAAAAGGGAGACACTTTCAGTTTCGTTTTTAAAGAAGCTGGTGCCATGGGGAATAATAAATCTAAATGGGATTTATATATCATTATTATCGAGGACGACATCATATTACTACGGCACAATGAATGAAAATTTTATTTAATCAATAAATCCTTACTATTATACGGGCTAGTAAATTGTATAAAAGCTGCACAATAATAATTTCTGCAAACATCTTATAAAATTATCAAATAATGTATTTACAGGTTATACACATTTTAATATTGTACGTTTTACAATATCATCGTTTTATACTATTCAATAAATATTCAATATTTAATTTCCGCAGTTGTGAAATTTCCACAGCATCAGCAGTCACAGGTATCCGAGGTGATTATGTTACCAAGGTAACCAGGGAGGAAGTGACGTTGCAGGGTGTTTCAAATGTAGAACGCAGCGGAATGGAACGCAGACCAAGGACTCGGTGGATTCTAAGGACTCCTTGAGTGCCCTCTAGTGGACGGTCCATGACAAAAGTAGGCAGTAGTGATGGGAAGTTTGAATAATTTTAGTGACTCGGTTCTTTGAATCTCGTTCATCAAAATGAATGAATCTTTTTTGAGTCATTTAGTTAATTTCGTTCTTTTGAAAATAAAAGTTACATTTTCAGTAAACAGACGCCCAACACATCTGCATACACAAATTTTGGCTATAGTTCCAGTACTGAAAATACGTGGTATACAATGCAGCTAAGGACATGTTATAAACAGAGTGATCCACTCACCATCATATCTTCTAGTCCGAGTCGTTCGTACTTTTGAATATATTGCACTGCATGGCGTCTATGGGAGTCACGTGACAAAAGAACGAACGACTCGGACTTGGAAGATTCGTTGAGAACCGTTCAATTCTGTTTCATGTACATAAATTACGGAGGTTTTGCGATGATTTGCGCATGCGCGCCCAGTAGAAAACGTACGAATCACTCTCAGAGACTACTCATTCTGAGTCACGGTAAAGACTCTTTCAAAAAGAACGAATCGTTCATGAACGACCCATTACTAGGCCGAATCCGTAGCACTATGACGCAACAAACCGCATCTATTTCACTTTTCCTAGGTTGTGTGATTGGACATAGTGGTATATAATCTGCTTTTATTAACACAAAACCAAATATATAATATTAGTTATGTTATGGACTGATGTTGTGGCATGCATGTTTGAATGATCTGCATTCTCAGATTTAATCAATGAAACTCTCCATTTTTTCCCCATTTAGTTAGGCTATTTTCTCTATTTTGTCCTCAGTTTAAAAGTTTTTTTTGTTGTTGTTGGTTCACTCTGTCTATTGTTATGATTAATTTATACATACTGTACTTGTTTATGGTGTAGTGTCGTCTTGCACCGCCTTGCACCTTGCACCTTCATGGTTACCGCTTATATCTCCAAGGTGCATGGTCTGGGTTTGATTCCCAGTCAGGCTCGATTCCCATCTCTGTGCGCATGGAGTTAGTATGTTCTCCCAGTGCTTGGTGGGCTTCCTCCGGGTACTCCGGTTTTCTCCACAGTCCAACGACATACAGATTAGGCTAATTGGCGTTCCTAAATTGCCCGTAGTGTGTGACTGTGTGTGCCCTGTGGTAGATTGGCAACCTATAAAGATTAAGTGGCATACACATCCTCACACGCTTCCACACACATCTCAAAGGTTTGTTGCTGCCTGCATAAAATAACTTTTTAAAAAATAAAACCAAGCCAAATTCTGAGTGGTCTGCACTTTTTTATACATTTTTTTATTATATTTTCTTGTTGTGTAAACTTATTTCTGTGTGTATTTGTCATTAAAATAAACATTTGTCATTTATAATTCTTGATTCTCAGTCATTTATATTTTTATGGTGAGAAATAAAAGAGACTCAACATATTATACTTATATATTCTACAGGTACTGTTCATGTCCTGTCTGGTTCATCTGAACCACGTAGCGTTTGCGTGTAAATTTCATCATGTAGCTTGGGTTCCAGGGATTCGGTGAGTGCCCTCTAGTGGAACACCATGGTAAAAGCAGTTACAATCGCTACTAACTGTTAAGTCCTGCTGGAAAAGGAAATTGTCAGCAGACAGAAGCATGAAGTGCTTTAAAATCTCCTGGTCGATGGCTGTGTTAACTTTGGTTTTGATAAAACACAGTGGACCAGCACCAGCAGATGGCAATGCACCCAAATCATCACTGAGGATGGAAACTTTACACTTAACTTCAAGCTACC
This sequence comes from Clarias magur, assembly GCA_013621035.1. Lineage (NCBI taxonomy): Eukaryota > Metazoa > Chordata > Actinopteri > Siluriformes > Clariidae > Clarias > Clarias magur. The sequence continues at coordinate 2,104,644 of QNUK01000049.1, forward strand.
TGGATTCAGTGCCTCTCATCTCTTCCTCCAGATTCTGGGACCTTGATTTCCAAATGAAATGCAAAATTTACTTTCATCTGAAAAGAGGACCCTGGACCACTGAGATGCAATCCAGTATTTTTTTTCTTCTTAGCCCAGGTAAATCATTTCTGAGAGGTCATCCCAGTTGTTTGTGCACATTTTCCTACCACATTTTCTCCTATTCAACTCGACTTCCCATGAATATGGGGTATGGCTTCCCCCCGTGGAAGGTGTTGATCATCTTCTGGACAACTGTCAAGTCAGCAGTCTTGTACAGTACAGTCACCATGTACAGTAAGGGCGGTAAGTTATTCAAACATAAAATTTAATATTGATTGGTCCACCTCTGTGAGAATCCATTGCTTTTCTAAAGATTTGGCTCGACAGTTTTTGTGTTAGCAAATACATGAAGACATGACATTTTCTCCCAAATATATGCCTATATATTCTTTGCTAATCCCTATATGAGGATGGTGAGCTATAATTCTTTTGCCAAATTTCTTCCTGTTTGAACGTGATTAAGGTATCATCATTATCAGGTGGTGATAAAGACAAAGAGTCATGAGAAAATCCACTGTACACAACAGTAGAGCCCAATGCTCAGGATGTAAAGTACATTTTACATCTAAAGAAGTCATGGGTCGCCCGAGTCCAATGGTCTAACCCTAACAGCACACATATGTCTGGCCAATGTCCCTATTATAGAAATTTACACTGGCAAGATATAGCATGGAGAACAACATGTTGCTGAGAATAGAATACAATACAATAGAATAAAACAGAATAGAAGATTAATCGCCATTACACAACTTCAACGAAATTAAGTTCTGTCCTCTTTGGTGCCGACCAAAAAAAAAAACTGTTAAGTGTTGACATCATCCCAAAACAGTAGCCACAAAAACCAAGATAAAAGCTGACATTTTTAAAAATAAAGTGCCTTTGCTTTTAACTATTGATGTTTACCTGAAGAATTTGTAATAATGTAATACTTCCAAAGATGATGCTATGATCCCGGTTTATTGTGTTCGAACTGAGCCCTGACACAGAAATAACCACTAACATTTTTATTTGGAGAGTAAAAAAACACCAAGAGTTACATGATTTGAAAGTGAAGGCGTGAATGAACATAAAGTAGTTTTATGATGGTAGTTAGCATTATAAGAGGCACTTTAATCATTGGGAAAATACCAACGGGTTTATTCTTATAAAATACAGTCGTTATGGCATAATCCAAATTATAGGCATGGGTCACACCACACTTCCGCAACAGGCTGGGCATTTGATCCGGAAGTGAACCTGAGCCAACAAACCGGCAAGATATGATGCGTGTCAGGACTCGGATCACGCTATGTTTGACTTTGCCTAAGTTAACATGCTATACCGGTTTAGTACAGCAGATGGCAGTAATGCCAAACTTGGTCCCTTTGTCCCTAGGACAGTTCCAATGAGCGTCAGTTATGCGCCTTCAAAAATACTGCTGACGTGTGAAGCAAGAAAGTTTCTATATACACACGTGGACAAAATTGTTGGTACCCTTCGGTCAATGAAAGAAAACCTCACAATGGTCATATAAATAACTTTAATCTGACAAAAGTAATAATTTTAAAAAATTCTATGAACGTTAACCAATGAAAGTCAGACATTGCTTTTCAACCATGCTTCAACAGAATTATTTAAAAACATAAACTCATGAAACAGGCCTGGACAAAAATGATGGTACCCCTAGAAAATACTGAAAATAATGTGACCATAGGGACATGTTAATTCAAGGTGTGTCCACTAATTAGCATTACAGGTGTCTACAATCTTGTAATCAGTCAGTGGGCCTATATATAGGGCTCCAGGTCGTCACTGTGTTGTTTGGTGACATGGTATGTACCACACTCAACATGGACCAGAGGAAGCAAAGGAAAGAGATGTCTCAGGAGATTCGAAAGAAAATTATAGACAGGCATGTTTAAGGTAAAGGCTATAAGACCATTTCCAAGCAGCTAGATGTTCCTGTGACTACAGTTGCACATATTATTCAGAAATTTAGGATCCATGGGACTGTAGCCAACCTCCCTGGACGTGGCCGCACGAGGAAAATTGATGACAAATCAAAGAGATGGATAATCCCAATGGTAACAAAGGAGCCCAGAAAGACTTCTAAAGAGATCCAAGGTGAACTTCATGCTCAAGGAACATCAGTGTCAGATCGCACCATCCGTCGTTGTTTGAGCCAAAGTGGACTACATGGGAGACGACCAAGGACACCATTGTTGAAAACAAATCAGAAAAAAGCCAGACTGGAATATGCCAAACTACATGTTGACAAGCCACAAAGCTTCTGCTATGAACAGATGAGACAAAAATGGAACTTTTTGCCGAGGCACATCAGCTCTATGTTCACAGACGGAAAAATGAAGCATACCAAGAAAGGAACACTGTCTCTACTGAAACATGGAGGAGGCTCTGTTATGTTCTGGGGCTGCTTTGCTGCATCTGGCACAGGGTGTCTTGAATCTGTGCAGGGTACAATGAAATCTCAAGACTATCAAGGGGTTCTAGAGAGAAATGTGCTGGCCAGTGTCAGAAAGCTGGGTCTCAGTCGCAGGTCATGGGTCTTGCAACAGGACAATGACCCAAAACACACAGCTAAAAACACCCAAGAATGGCTAAGAGGAAAACATTGGACTATTCTAAAGTGGCCTTCTATGAGCCCTGACCTCAATCCTATTGAGCATCTTTGGAAGGAGCTGAAACATGCTGTCTGGAAAAGGCACCCTTCAAATCGGAAACAACTGGAGCAGCTTGCTCATGAGGAGTGGGCCAAAATACCTGCAGAGAGGTGCAGAAGTCTCATTGACAGTTACAGGAATCGTTTGATTGCAGTGATTGCCTCAAAAGGTTGTGCAACAAACTATTAAGTTAGGGGTACCATCATTTTTGTCCAGGCCTGTTCCATGAGTTCATTTTTTTTATAATTCTGTTGAAGCATGGTTGAAAAGCAATGTCTGACTTTCACTGGTTAACATTCATAGAATTCTTATTTATTATTACTTTTGTCAGATTAAAGTTATTTCTGTGACCATTGTGAGTTTTTCTTTCATTTACCGAAGGGTACCAACAATTTTGTCCACGTGTGTATTAAATATTCCATACAGTATAAACAGCAGCCAACAGTAAAACCCTAAATTAAATAATTTAAAGTGACCACTAATTGCCCATAAAACCTTTTATTGTGGACCCTTGTACTGCACTGTGCCTAGGTTTAATCTGTGATAGAATGATAATTACAGTGTGCACATCAGATGTCCGGTTCAGAAGTTTCTGAAGTTTTTTTTTTTTTTCTTTCAGATTTGCACCAAACAACATACTCTGTTTACAATTTCTCTAATTTATGCAACAGTAATACAATTTTAGTTTTGACCCAGACATTACACCCTGGAGAACATGCACACAGAATTAATGATATTTATGCATACTTTTTCAAAGATGACATAAACCCATCATCTGGATTAAAATCTTTGATGCAAGGCATCATCGACCTTGGCGTAATGGAAAGGGTCATCAAAATCATCTATGAAGGTCAAGGTCAGGTACCCCTTGAAGAAACAGGTGAGCCAGTTGGACTAATCATACTCAACACTTAACACATAATCAGTCTGTATTAAGCAATCATTGATTATTTGATGCTGTTTATACAGTAAGTTGATATGGGTTTTTTTTTTTCTTTTGTGCAGATGTGGAAGTTTTGAACAGACTCACATCTGTAGCTGGGGTGCTTGGAATGACGATAAACATGCTGATGTAAAAAAAAAAAAACAAAGAGCTGAAGAGATCCTCAGCATGCTATCCAGTGAGTAATGACTGAGACCTTTTTGTAGGAAACTTTCCAAATTTGCAAGCATTGTAGTGTCTGAACTTTAAGTGTTTAAATATGCCCTTAGTGATGCAACAGTGCAATTAAGCTTTATTAAAGAAACTAAATGGGCATTCACATAAAAATAGGATATCGGTGGGAGAGCGAACAAACAGAAAATGTTAATTTCAGTCACTCATGTTGAAAGATGGAATGTGCCTCACAAATCACTAACGTGAATCGTAATTCATTAAAATAAAATAAAATAAAATTTTACTATCTAAATGTCAATTTGTCAATGATCAATTTACTATCACTCATTAATTATGAGCTCTAAAAAGATGCACAATTTTAAACAGTTCTAGTCACACAGTTCAGCGTTTCCACACACAAAAAAAAAGTCAAGGAGAAATAGGCTCGTTGTGCTTCCACCGTGAGCAGCTGGATAACGATTGTGCAAATGTTTGAAGGAAGACCTCCACATCCTCGTGCAGGGTGAGCATCAACAGCAGGTACTGGATTTCCCTTTAGGGGTCAGGCGGGGGAATATCAGCAGACCCTGGGTTGGCTGCTGTAAGAGATGCCGCTGCTGGACTCTGAGTGAGATGAAATGAGTGATATGCAGACTTTACATTCAGAAGGACACCAACTATATTAAGCAAACGAACAAAAACAAACAAAATAAATAAGTTTATTTAAAACAAATAAGTCTTTTTTTGCATTTGGCCTGCTCAACTGCTCAGACCTATAATGAGATGAGATAATAAATGTACGTTGCTGTGGATAAGGTGTCTGCCAAATGTCTAAATGTAAAATATAAATATAAAGCTTATGTATGTGCCACACCCAAGGATTGTTAGAAATGATTGTTTGGACACTTTCTGGTACAGAGTAGGAAGTAATGTGAGCATAATATTTTGACTAAATATATTTTTGTGTAAAAAGCAATTTTCTTGTGGATCAGGTTTTAAATAAAGAAAATAAAGAAAAAAGAAACACAGAAGCATGCTCTTCTATCCTATTTCATGATGCTTTGCTTCATTTGGAGAAGCTCTCATTATGTGCATAGATAAAAAAAAAAAAAAAAACTATTGATAACACTCCTAACATATTTCTCGACAAACTGGTTTTATTGATTGTAGACACTGTTAAATAAATAATTGAGCGTCAGTGGAAGTGACACAGCAATGGCAGAGCATTCTTCCTTTTGTTGTTGAATCCCTACAGGACATTTCAGATGTAAAATCGACACGGTTTGCTTTTTTTTTTCCGTACGTTTAGGTGCTCGTACATTAACTGTATTAATAAAGTAGACGAAAGAAATATTCTCTCTGGAAATATAGGTGTGATGAAGTAGTTTATGGCTGCAGGGTAGTAATGGCAATGCCACGTTTAGGTTTCGAGGCGCCCCATTCTATAGTCTCACCAAAAGGTTAATTTCATTTAGCTCATTGTATTGACATCTAGTGAATAGATTTTATGCAGCAAATAAGTCGTTACACGGCAAAGAGCACAATTCATTTGGACGTGACCGTGTATATGTATATTCTCATTTTTACGAGAAATGTTTCATGCTATTATGTGACAATGTCTCGTAAAAATGTAAGAAACATCTTGTTATAATAAACTCTTCACATAAATCAAATAATTGTAAATGAATAGTTTTTTCTGTGGCAGCAAAAGCACCACCCTTGTATGAGCGCTTAAACTTAAAGCTGTCCACATCAACATTAAACAAGGAATTTGGCATATTTTGGGGTTCACAATTTTGCCCTTAGTTTCTAATTCCTTTCGTACATTAGTTCGATTTTGGATTTGCTGTATAGAAGAAGAGTCATATGCATGGTGGATTTCTGACACATTTGCTTTTTTAAGTTTTGTCCCACATATAGCTGTGAATGGAAGGATAAGTAATGGAAGGCTTTCACACATAAATCAAGGCTTTAATTCAGTGTGTGTCTACAGGGCTACAGGGCTAGAGGCAGTACACCGAGCAACTACAAAAGTTAGTGTAATGTTCTATGCTTTTACACACAAATTTACAACTAAATCATAATGAATTCTTAATTAGTTTTTTTTTTTTTTTCATTTTTCATTTTTTTCAGGACACAAAATGTCCAAAAACAGGCACTTTCTTCTTTTCACCTAAAGAATGAATACAATGGGCATTCAAGTTCAAGCGGGACTTTTTATTGTTATTATAGATTTACAGAGTTATTAGAGTAAAAAAGTAGCATTATTTCTCTATATAATCTCCTGATACACTAATGCTATGCCAGTGTTTCACCAATAAATGGATACCATCAAGGTAGAAAATTTTGTCAGTATGCCAAGCCATGATTAGACTGACTGCCTGCTGGCCTCCCAGGAACTCCTTTCATCTCCCAGACATGTGGAAATGTCTAGTCGAGTTCCTGTAATGTGCGCTTCACTCACTGAACGTTTATGGGAATAACTACAGTGTGCTCCACGTCACCTTGTCTTGATCAAATGTTTAAGTGAGGATAAGAGTCTCATTACGAAACTGTGATTGAAGTCTTCTTTAAGTATCAGCTAAACTACTGCTGATATGTCATACCATATGATATCTTAGAGAAAGCCAATAACACTTTTGTGTTACACCCTTGTACTGCACTGTGCCTAGGTTTAGTTTGTGATATAAAGATAAATACAGCGTGCACATCAGATGTTCACTAAAACTTTGTTTCAATTCAGATTTGCACCAAACATCATACTGTGTTTACAATTTCTATAATTTATGCAACAGTGAAATAAATTAATTTAATTTGGGTTTTGGCCCAGACATTATACCCTGCAGGACATGCACACAGCATTAATGATGTTTATGCATGCTTTTTTAAGATGAAAGCCTTCTTCCAACTACTGGTCGACTTCGGCCTCATGGCTGAAGTCTTCCAAATTATTCAAGATGCCCACGGACAAAGATTAACGGCCATGCAGCGTCGTTTGGCTCAAGCACACCTGGAGGACACAGGTGAGACAGTTGGACTGCTCATGGACTCAACATTTCATTATCAGTATATATTAAGATTATCCTGGTAATCTGTGTTAAGCAGTCATTGATTATTTGATGCTGTATAGAAGTGTGATGCGTTTTTTCTGTGCAGATGTCGAAGTTTTGTGGAAGCTCACATCTCAACCAGGGGTGCTTGGATCCATTAAGGACTTGCTGAAAAAAAGAATTTGTAAACTTGAAGAGATCATCAGCATGCTAACCAGTGAGTAATGACTGAGACTTTCTTGTAGGAAATTTTCCAAATTTGTAAACTTTGAGTGTTTAAATATGACCTTAGTGATGCAGCAGTGCACTTAATCTTTATTAAAGAAAATAAAAGTCCATGTATAAATAGAAGAGGATACAGTGGACATACAGAACATAATTCATTCTAGAAGCGTGTTCGTATATCAAAGTGAATTTCCCCATAAGACATAATGAAAACTCAAATTATTTGTGACGTAAAATCGTGACAGAGCAGTGTTTCCGTTAAGAGTGTGTGTGTGTGTTTGTGTAGGCAAGAGGAGGCATCCACTGACGTGCACGCACACACACAAGGTGCAGAGCAGACTGGAACAGAGGGAGAAAATGGATCTTTAACCTCTCTAATGAGACTTGCTTTTGCTTTACACGCGTGCACACATGTGTTATAATAAACAGTACAAGAGCATGTGAAAGGACGACTTTCATGCACACACACACATACAAACACAAAATAAAATATGTTTTAGGCACACACGTGGTCACAGTGTTATAGGAAACAGTACATGTGTGCATGGATATTGATTATACCAGTGAGAGACGCGCACTGAAACCCAGCAGGGGAAACGAATTCTTCCGCAGCGCAAGAGAGAGAAAAACCATTGGCTCAGTTGTGATCACGTGACGCTCAGCGCCTAAACAAGAAGCGCATGTATTGTACATGATACTCAGAGTAGTTACTGGAAATTGACAATAACTATCATTGAAATGCTATGGAAATTTTAAATAGCTTGTTTGTTATAGATTTACAATGACTCTGTGTATAGAGATCTGAATCCTAACACCGACATGCAACTCGGACCTCGGCTCGAAGAAAATTTTATTGACCAAACCTTCTTAAATTCTAATTCAGGACCTCAGCACTAAGGCATTTGGGACACTGGGACAAAAATGCCTAAAGAATGAATGTGACATTGTCTGTTATATGCCAACTGAAGGTGAATGACTTTACGGTTGTCTGTGTCTGTGTTTGTTAGATCTGGAACAGCAGCAGCAGCAGGAAGGGCCTCCTCCAGCCAAGAAACCGCGGGTCTTATAATCTGCTGAGAAAATTACCAACTCTATATAATCTATATAATCAGTCCAAATCTGCATATAAAAAAGTATAATCATTTTGTTTTATAAAATACCTTTAACCCTCCATGACCCTAACCAGTTTCATGTCATACAGCACCATCTGTCATGAATCGGGGTGCGAGGCATAAACGCAGAGGTTCAGGTGTTAAAGGAAACAATGTTTATTTAAACACAAAAATAGGGAACTTAAATAAACAAATAGACTTTAATATAAAACAAACCAAAACACAAATAAAGATGACGGGAAACACGAACTGAACACACTGACATTAACGAGATATAAATCAACAGATGCAAGATGAATAACTAAACACAAGACAACCTATTTATAAAGAAACTAATAATCAACTCGGTTCAGGTGAGCGCCCCACGTCACCTGACCGAGGTGCATAATGGGAAATTGAGGTTGAAAGCAAAGTGAAAACAATAGGAACTACAAACAAAATCACAGAGCGCTGTGGCGCCCTCTAGGGGTTATCCCTGACACCATCATTGTCTTTGTTTGCCCCACTCACTCATGCATGCACAAATCTTAAAAACTCTTTTTTTTTTGTTGGTGAGATCCCAGTCCCAAAAGCACAACACTTAACCTGACACCCAACATTTCTGTAACATTAAACTCCAAACATTTCTTGCAAGCTTTCTACAAAAAAAGAAAAAAACAATCACATGCCTACTGTTTAGACCTGTATTTGTATCTGCCAAGAACACACTTGATTAGGTTATATCCCGGGTGTAATAGTAATAGTTGCTGTTCAATTCGTAGAGCGAGTAATGTTAATACTGGCAAAAGCTTAACCATTCATTTAGATGGAAAAAAAAAAAAAAAACCTGATGAAAAATGACAAAAAGGAACATATTTTTATACCAGCACAACATGGGTTTGTTATAAATGTGCAGTACAAGTGTTGGAGCAGCATCAAATGTCAAAAGCGCAAGAAGCAAATACAGCACCATAAAAAATAGTGTAATAAAGATAAAGCTTAAGAAAAACAATAGTTGGACAAACATGTTTATCAGTATCAGAAACTGTCTGCACATTTATTCTTTAATTTTAACAATGGACAATGAAAGCAATTGAAATCACTTTACATTAAAAGACCCGAAAAATTACTAAGAACATTGGAAATGGTTTCAAACTGCTTTACTATGGTGTAGATAAAAAAGAAATGGTGTAGGTCTAATAATAAGGAGAGTATGCCAAAAGTGCAGTGGAAGTGAAGAGGGTGTCTCATAGAGTCATGAGTATAAACTGGAAGTGGAAAGGCGTCATGGCGTGCGCAGTAATCGAATATCGCTCCTCGCTCACTCCTCACTCACTAGCTAGGCGGCCTCCCCTTCTGCAGGTGTGCGAAGGAGCGAGGCCGTGGAATTTTGAGTGTCATGGCAAAGACTGTTTGAAATTTCAAACAAACTTCTTTCACATTGTCATTATGGGGTATTGCTTGTAGAATTTTGAGCAAAACAATAAATGTAATCAATTTTGGAAGAAGGTTGTAACATAACAAAATGTGGAAAAGGTGAAACGCTGTGAATATGTCCCAGATGCACTGTAGTTGGACATAAAGAACCCAAAGCGTTTTGTTCTTCTACGCACCTTGGAGACCAGAGATGGGTAGAAGCGAGATACATTTATTCCGTTACATTCACTTAAAGTAACTTTTTGAAAAAAATTAATTCTATGAGTAGTTTTTCTGCACCATACTTTTTACTTTTACTTAAGTAGATTTGCGAAGAAGAAACGCTACTCTTACTCCGCTACATTCGGCTCCACTATTGTACCATTTATTCTACACATTAGATATTCTTTATTTTTGCCAGAGAAAAGCAGCCGGTGGATCTACAACATGATCCTCAGACATAGCAACAATAATCATTTGACACTGTTTGACCAAACAACCTGAGTCACGTTAAAGATTCGTCCAAAAAGAATGAATCGTTCATGAACGATCTCATCACTACAGCGAATGAAAACATAAAAATGCATCTTTTCTGTCTGCCAAAACAGACAGACATTTCAGCATATAAAAACTCTACGTCTAATCTGAGGAAACATGTCGCAGTTAGTTTAGCTGTTTTATTTAATTTTGCAATGTATATAATTAGCAAATAAGCTTGCAGCTAAAACATATAAGTTTCTTACATTTGTTGTACTGGACACAGTTTATGTATCTATTAAGTGGTACACATGGTCTAATACAGGGGTGTCCAAATCCAGTCCTGGAGGGCCAGTGTCCAACACAGTTTGGTGCTTCTTCTTCTCAAACACAGCTGATTTAACTAATCTGTTAATTACTAGGTTCAGTGGGTGTGTTTAGGTGTTGGTGAATTACAAACTGTGCTGGTCACTGGCCCTCCAGGACTGGATTTGGACACCCCTGGTCTAATATTATTTTCAATCTGCTGAGGCATTTGGAATGCAACAGAATATACAGTATGTCTTACACTGGAAATGGTTTATACTGTTCAAACATACATATGTTACCTACAGTAGGTATTTGTTTTAAAAGCTTTATGTTTTGAAAAAAGTGAGATTAGGAAATTTGTGTTTCTTGTTCCTTAATGTGCTATTTTGTAAACATATTTATTTTTATCCATTTATTTTTATTATTTGGAAATGTCAGAATTTGTACATTATTTTATAATTTCCTCTGGCTGCTTACATCATTTCTAAAAAAGAAAAAGAAAGAAAGAAAGGAAATCGGACATTACGATGAAACAGTTGCTAATATTTTGGACGACTATTTTTTTTTACTTGAGTAACATTATTTTGAAGTACAGCTACTCCTACTTAAGTACAATACTTGGCTACTCTACTCAGTTGGAGACAAGGTATAATATCCCATCGTAGCGTTTCTGCATCATACTGACAATGTACTGCAGCACAAAGCCTTATGTAATTAAATGGATAAGATACAGAGCTACAGGGCATTTAACATGCAATTCATGATGATCCATTGCCACCAGAAAAGCATCTCATGGTTAAGATACATTGAGCATCTTCTGGTTCCAAGCCTGGATAAAATGGGAGAGTTTTGTCAGGAAAGTCATCTGGATGTTGGTGTGTCAGTAGCTATGAGCCCACACTGACTTACCTGTTTTCACTAGTGACATCAAAGAAGCCTACTGTTACATTCAGCAAGGAACACTTTTGACATGCCAGTGACTGAACTACCTGCACAAACACAAACACACAAAGCCACGATCAGAATTTTATCAGTTTTATATATACAGTAGTATATATACTGTATAGACTGTGTACAGTACAGACCAAAGGTTTGGACACACCTTCTCATTCAAAGAGTTTTCTTTATTGTGTTCTTTGGCCCAAACATGTCTCTTCTGCTTGTTGTCTGTCGATATTCTAGCATGAAGGCCTGATTCACACAGTCTCCTCTTAACAGTTGTTCTAGAGATGTGTCTGCTGCTAGAACTCTGTGTGGCATTGACCTGCTCTCTGATCTGAGCTGCTGTTAACCTGCGATTTCTGAGGCTGGTGACTCGGATGAACTTCTCCTCCGCAGCAGAGGCGATTCTCGGTCTTCCTTTCCTGGGGCGGTCCGCATGTCAGCCAGTTTCTTTGTAGCGCTTGATGGTTTTTGTGACTGCACTTGGGGACACTTTCAAAGTTTTCCCAATTTTTCCGACTGACTGACCTTCATTTCTTAAAGTAAAGATGGCCGCTTGTTTTTCTTCACTTAGCTGCTTTTTTCTTGCCATAATACAAATTCAACCTCTTTGAATGAGAAGGTGTGTCCAAACTTTTGGTCTGTACTGTATATATGAAATATAATCAGTTAAGCTAAAATATAGCTTCCATGACATCTAAACTTGATATACATGTTTGTATACCTAGAAATATATAGAAAATATATTAATAAAGCTGCTTTGTGAGCAATGCTCCAAAGTAATTGATATGAATGAGCAAATAGTTAAGTGCACATTTACTTAAAATATGTTCATGTTATAAAGAAATTAAACATATACAAAAATGATAAGCTTGCCTTTCAAGCTTGCGCCTAGCCACTTCCTGTCTCATTTTGTGAAGGTCTTGTCATGTAAGAAAATATCATTTGATTCAGTGTTCTAAAATGCAGTTGTTATAGCATAATTTGGGTGGGCATGGGTCACCATGATGTTAATTAAATGTCACTTCTGCAAAAGGCTGGGCACTTGATCTGGGAGAAACATTGGCGCTGTGTTAGGACCACACACTCTATTTGCAGTTTATGGTAGCACGCCAGTGTTGGGATCTGAAAAAGATACAAGATCTTTTAGGTTCAGATTTTTTAAAGTAAAGTATTTGCTATGAGGTCACAGTGATGATGAAGGCCTGTTGTCAGGCCTCTAACACTGTGAGGTCGTCACTGTGACCTCACAGTACGGACAGTGCTTAAATCTAGCAGCAAAGAGATTGAGAATCATTTTGAGTAAACATCTGTTAATCCTGAGTGAACTAGATTTAATTAAGGCCTCTGGATTCTAGACAATTTTACATGATGGATCGTCCAGAGGTTAGAGCAGAAATCACAGCAGAGCACAGACGCTGCCCAGGTATATTGCCCTTTTTTTTTTTGGCGCATGTTGTACACTTAACCAATGCTTATACGTATAAAAAAATATGTAAAGGCAAAAAGCTCGATTTGCTTAAAATTCCTTGGAGGATAACTATATCTATATATATCTATACCTGAATAGATGATAAACATGTAATTTGTTCATAATGCATTATATTTTTTATGCCATTATATTTTAGAAATTAATTTTGATTACTTCGACAAGAAAAATATCTATGTTAAACCAGATCTACATTTTAAAGCTATTGATAATCATTAAATGTTGTGATCTGTGGTTTTTCATGAATTACATTGCATTTTCCCATCTCTGAATTATCACCTAGGGTTAGTGCTTTAACACAATTGAGGGAAAACCTGGAGTATATAGCAAATGAAATAAGACTAAAATTAAGAACACAGTTCGTAACTGTTGTCCATTATGGATGGAAACTACGATAACATACTAATAAATACCCGCAATTAAATTGTATGTCTAAAACCTGAAGTAAAGGCATGATTTTAAAGTGTCTGTATTTTCATTCTACTAGTAAACATTTTTTGGGTGTAATTTAGAGGTTATTGTAAATGTGTTGGGAATAATGTACTTAGCAAAGGTCTTTAGAAATACTACTGATGTGTGAAGCAAAAAGGTTTCTATATATCAAATAATCTATACAGTATAAACAACAGCCAAGAGTATAAGAATGAAATAATTTAATATGACCACTAATTGCTCATAAAAGTGCAAAATATCAGAAAATAATTCAGATACTTAAAAAAAAAAAATACTCTCGAATCCCGGGTGGTGCTGTAACCTCTCGCAGCCGGAGGTCTAGAGAGAGCTGATTGGCCGAGCTCTCTCAGAGGGGAGGGATGAGAGGTACATTGTGCTCCGACATTAATCACGGCTCTACAGCCAGTCAGGGGCGTCTGTGAGCTCGCGCAACGGAGGGAGAGGATAGTGCTGTCCTCCGAGTGTGTTACGCCGCCCCCCAACGGTGCGCGAGCGAGCAGTTCGAAAAGATGCGGTCGGCTGGCGTCACGTGGTTCGGAGGAAACACGTGATAATCTTCGGCCCTCCCGGCTGAGTGGTAGTAGTAGCCTTAATGTGGGAGCATTAGCAATCAAGCTTGTTGATCTTGTGGAGACTGACCAAAATGTGGAAGATAACAAGAAATTGATTCATAGAAAGAACTGTATTGTAGAAATAAACAAATTATAAGCCATTCGTATGGTGTGGCTTCTGTTCATTGTGAATTGCTAGTCTAATTTAATATATTTTTTTTTTTTCGGTGTGAACGCAGGGTTCATTTTGGTTCTCTGGTGTAAAGTCCTGGGCTGCTTTCCATTCTGAAGTGTACTTCACGGGGTGTTCCCTACACCCTGCTCCGTTTGCAGGGAATGTTGGTTAAGGGAACTCTCCTTGAAAACTCTTCCATTTGGAACACCCTGCGAAATTCACTAGCACAGACGTCACGTCCTCCGTGCGTTACCATGGTAACATATGCACCTCGGATACCTGTCGCTGCTGCTGTGGAAATTTCATACTACAGACATTGAATATTGAATATTCATTGAAACAAAAGCTGACACCATTATAAAACATACTATTGAAACGTGAATAACTTGTAAATAAATGATTGATTAATAATAATCGGCTAAAGATGTGCAGAGATTTTTTCAATTTCAAATTCAAATTTTATTTGTCACATACACAGTCATACACAGTACGATATGCAGTGAAATGCTTAATTAAAGTTGCTAGAAATTAAATGAAAAGACGAAAACAAAGTAAAGTAGGTCGGAGCAGTCGTGACGGCAGCCGACCTCACCGGCGCCATCTTGATCTTTTTTTACAGATTACTACCCGATATAATACTAAGGATTTCTAAATTAAATTAAAATGACGTTTTTTTTGTTATTCTAATATGACGTGGTCGTTAATAATAATTATAATAAATATATACATCGTTTTTCGAGCTCCATTTTTTTTTCACGCTCCAGCTAGACGCAATGACTTATGGGAAGATTTTAATTCCCTTTTCTGGTGAAGTGCAGACCTGTTGTCCACTTGTTCCCTACACCGAAACACTCAAATACATAGGACATTTTAGTAATGCGTTCAACTTTTGTTCGCTCAGGAACATTTCATAAACACTGTAGACATTGAACGCAGTACGGGTGGACTATCACATGCACACTTGTGCGCTCGTGCGCTATCGTAAGAGCTACATCACAGGTGGTTTATTTATCTTGGTAAAATATACAGTCAAGTCCATACATTTTGGAACAAATAAGTTTTTTGTCATTTAGCCTCAAAAACATTGATTTTCAAATGAAACACTCAAGATGCAAGTGAATGTATGGACTTGACTGTATAAAAGTTTACCAAGATAAATAAACCAACTGTAATATTGATCTTGTGGCATTTTCAGCCAGCACAAATCAGCTAAAAACAAATCTGTAAATTGTAATTTTTTTATTTGTTGTTAGAAGTAAATGTTCAAGTCTTATAAAAAATGATAAAACCGTTTATTTGTAATGACAGTGGCAAATTTCACTTATTTTCTTGTTAGTGAAAAATTTTAATAATATATCAATTATTAACTCTAAAAAGAAGCACATTTTTTCTCAGTTTGTGTTTTATTTAAACAGTTTAACAGCCATACAGTCCAGCGTTTCCCCATAGGCTGATTTAATAGCAATATAAATGCAATATCAATATATTGTACTATGCATACACCTCAGATAATACTTTGTTAAAGCACCTTTTGTGAAATAGACTATCAACCTTTCCCTCTTGTAGGATGTCACAGATCCCTGAAAGAGGATGATGATCAGACGGTCCCCTTTACGTGTGACTTCTGCACCTGTTGTATTTCTGCGGAGACAGACGACCCCCAAGTTCCAGATGATGAAATGTAAGTTTATCTGACAAGTTTTTCTCCTGAGAATGTTGGCAAGGACAGCATCCAAGTACTCTCTTCCCTCGATCTGCATGGGAGGAGCGTGCCTCGCCGCCCTCCTAGACCCATTGCTGCTCATGGAGGTTGCTGGAAGGTTGTCCTAGCCAGTGTGACTGGCAGCCCAGAGCCCTCGGGTAGACGGTGATCCAGCTCAGTGGTCATGGGTTCCTCTCGCGGAGAGGATCATGGCGATGGGATAGGGTCTCTTGATGTGATGAAAGAATGTAGCATCAAGGGCTTCTGCTCCAGAGCACTTTTCGCTCTTGCTCAAAAGCTTGGGTAGAAGCTTTAGGAGAGAGAGAGAACAGGGGATGGTCGAATACCACTTTCTCTGTGATCTCTTGAGCCATCAGAGGTTCGGGTTGGAGCCAAGGTCTAGCGACCCTATGCTGGCAGTCCAGCTAAATCCGAGCTGATGAGCTTGTTGGTCGAAAGTCTATTTATGGAACTCAGCCGCCGCCTGGCTGCTTGAGAGGACACAATCGGCAAGACTCTCGCTCTTTATTTGATCACTGTCCTCCACCTCTTCAGAGGTCAGGGAGAAATAGAACTGTATATGGGTGTCGTAGTCTGATGTCCGCAAACGGTTGGTCAGTTTATTTCTGTGCTGTAAAATGAATTTGTTAATGAATATTAAGCTTTTTCAATACCTATACTTGTGTGTGAATTCAGTGCATTCAGACATGAAGGGGACAGGGCTGGATTTAACCACTTTTTGCTCTATGTTCTGTATGTTGCTAAGGGTATTGGAGCGTTCTACTGCCATTGAAGAATAGTAATTTAAAAAAATTGGTTTCATGTATAGAATATAAGAAACATCCGGTTACAATAAACAAGATGGTTTTTACATTTTAACAAGACATTTTCACCTTATAACGTGAAACATTTCAACTAAAAACATGATATTATCCCTCAGAGTTACCTTATCTTTTAAAAAATATAAACAGTATATTCTTGCAAAGCACTTCCCTAGTGTGTGTGCTTCAGTTGCGACAACTTAAACTTGGAATTTGTCATATTTTTGGACTTAACAATCCATTACAAAGAGAATCCATGGACTGAAATGGGTTCACAGTTTTGCAGAA
The DNA here is from genome assembly GCA_013621035.1 of Clarias magur. NCBI lineage: Eukaryota > Metazoa > Chordata > Actinopteri > Siluriformes > Clariidae > Clarias > Clarias magur. The sequence continues at coordinate 2,121,470 of QNUK01000049.1, forward strand.
TTCCTTTAATACATTAGTAACAGTCAAATGCACGGTGGGTGTCTGACATTTGTTTTTTGTTTTGTTTTTTAAGTTTTGTCCCAGAGATAACTAATGTAGCTGTAACGGAAAGTAATGGAAGACTTTCGCACACAAATCAAGGCTTTAATTTAAGAGTGTATGTGTTTGTGTGTCTACAGGCCCGGAGGCAGTGCTGGAGTGACGACTACAACAGGTAGTTTAAATGTTCTATTCTTTTACACACAAAGTTACAGCTAAGTCATAATGAATTCTTAATTCGTTTTTTTTTTTTTTATTAAATTCTTATACCGACTTTCTCGTTTCAGACAAGTAAAGTCTTTATCTGGAAAATGTCCAAAAACAGGCACTTTCTTCTTTTCACCTAAAGTATGAATACAATAGGCATTCAAGTTCAAGCAGGACTTTTGATTGTAAAGAACAGAGTTATTAGAGCAAAAAAGTAGCATTATTTCTCTATATAATCTCCTGATACACTAATGCACTTATGCCAGCGTTACACCAGTGCATGGATACCATCAAGGTAGAATATTTTGTCAGTATGCCAAGCCATGATTAGACTGGCTGCCTGCTGGCCTCCCAGGAACTCCTTTAATCTCCCAGACATGTGGAAATGCGTCAATAACTTCTAGTCGAGTTCCTATAATGTGCAAGTGGTGTTGGCGAATGATCGTGTGTAGAGTTCACACAGACAGATGCATCTCTTGCACGCGTTATCCGGCGATTTTAAAAGCATCAGGTGTTTCACTCACTGAATATTCGAATATGGGAATGACTACAGTGTGCTCCATGTTACCTTGGCTGCGATCATCATTCACAGGCGTACGGCCTTCTTTAAAATGTTTACATCATTCAGATGTTTTACTGCTGCTAAGAGTGTCATTACCATACTGTGATTGAAGTCTTCTGTAAATGTCAATTGATTTAACAAGTAATTGCATCACAAGTCCTGGTTTGACTTGAACGCCCATGAAAAGGTCAATACATGAAATTTCAAAGTTCACTGATTTACAAAAAGTTCTCTTGTAAAGAGAACCACGAGTATTAGCTAAAATACGGCTGATCTGTCCTACCATATGATATCTTAAAGAAAGCCATTAACACTTTTTTTTATTGAGGACCCTTGTACCGCACTGTGCCTAGGTTTAACCTGAGATATAAAGATAAATACAGCATGCACATCAGATGTTCACTTGAGAACTTTGTTTCTATTCAAATTTGCACCAAACAACATACTGTGTTGACAATTTCTATAATTTATGCAAGCGTGATAAAATTTGGGTTTTGACGCAGACATTATACCCTGTAGAGCATGCACACAGCATTAATGATGTTTGTGCATGCTTTTTCAAAGATGACATCAACCCATTATCTGGGATGAAGTCTTTCTGGCAAGGCATCATAGACGTTGACAGTATGGAAGAGGCCATGAAAATCATCCATGCAGCTCAATGTCAAACGCTAGATGAAATACGCGCGCGTGCTGGCAGGGCACCCCTTCAAGATACAGGTGCGCCAGTTGGACTAATCATGCTCAACACTCCATAATCAGTGTATGCTAAAATTATCCTGGTAATCTGTCATAAGATGTCATTGATTATGTGATGCTGTATAAAAGTGTGATGTGTTTTTTTTTTCTTTCTGTTGTGCAGATGTCGAAGTTTTAACTGAACTCGTATCTCTACCTGGGGTGCTTGGATCCATTAAGGACTTGGTACAAAAAAGAATTAGAAACTTTGAAGAGATCCTCAGCATGCTATAACCAGTGAGTAATGACTGAGACTTTCTTGTAGGAAACTTGCCCTGTGCAATTCATCGTTCTTAAGGAAACTATATATTTTTTGTATTTTCTCCACTTATCATTATTTTGATCATTATTATATTTTATTATTATTACCTTAGCTTTTTGATTGTCTTCTATTCCAGTAGTTTTCATTTCACATTCATATGACGTTCATATTGCCAAAGCTCAGAATCAAGTCACAAAATAACAACAAAAAAAATAGATTAAAAATGAAACAGACAAATACACACACATTTACCTGTGCAGTAGAGTTGTTTGTTTGTTTCATTTTAAATCTATTTATTTCTGTTGTTCTTTTTGTGACTTGATTCTGAGCTTTGGCAATATGAATGTTTAAAGGAGCCCTCATACATTCTCTTTGTTCCATGGCTTGCTGCCTGACTTCATTTCACATAATATTGTGTGTTTTGTTGTATTCTCTCTTAATCAAGTGTTCTTAAGCTCGATAGAAAAAAATGTCCTTTGCCCAACAACCGTATTTTCAGATTCTCACTCCAAGCTTTTCTGAAAAGTTGGCAGCTAAGGGAGTATGACCGAGTCCTTTCACATTCATTTACAGCCAGCAGCATGCAAATGAAGATTCACTAAAGACTGGTTAAAGATTGGTGTTTGTATTCCATACAAATACAAGGGCATCAAAGTTCAAACTGTCCACATGTTTAATGTAGTTACTGAAAATTGACAATGAATAATTGACCGAACCTTCTTAAATTCTAATTCAGGACTAATTCTGCACTAGGGCCATTTAGGACACTGGGACAAAAATGCCCAAAGGATGAATGTGACATTGCCTTTTATATGCCAACTGAAGGTGAATGACATTACAGCTGTCTGTGTTTGTTTGTTGTTTGTTAGATCTGGAACAGCAGCAGCAGCAGGAAGGTCCTCCATCACCAAAGAAGCCTCTTCTGTTATCACAAAATTGAAATGGACATGAAAAGCTGTGTATGTTTCTTGTTGCATGGCATTGATGCACAGCAGATCTATGAAACAAAAAAACACCTAAGATTCTAAACTTAGTATGTGGGCACAAAGAGACTTGTCTATTTTTGAAAGAATTCACTTCTCTATTAATTTACTATCCTGAATCTTCTTTGCCCATCTCCACAAAAGCCATTAAAACAATCAATCAATTAAACCTTTATTTTATATAGAGAAAAGGACCACATTACATTAAAAAGGCTGAACTAGTCAATGGTTACGTAGATGAAGGATTACAAGATTTTGAATGTATTCATGGCACACTTACAATCACTTGGCTTAAGCACTTTACAAGAGGTAATGATAGTATCTGGTTTCACACTCCCACATCCGTCTTTATTTATTCATAGTCATATAGTATTCTATAGATGTTGCAGTGTAGTTATTTTGTAAACTTGTTCCATGCCTTTGATTTCATTATTCCAAATACTAGCATTTCAATGTCAAAGTGTTTGTATCATCATAAAATAAAGCAAATAAAAAAACTTTCACCCATTCTGTCTCATGCACACAATATGAGACCCCTAAGGGTTCTCGTGGCATCCACATAGTGATAAAGGATTACCTTACTGGCGTCTCCTTCAAAATACTGCCGAAAGCGCCACGGAATCCTGCTTGCATAAGTAAATAAATATATTTTATAAAATCCTGTGATAAGCAGTGGTACCTCAAACAGTTAAAGTTCTGGGTTACTTATCAGAAGGTTGGTGGTTCAAGCCCCAGTACTACCAAGTTGCCACTCTTAAGCAAGGCCCTTAACCCTGTCTCCTCCTGGCATCCTGGCTGCTGCTTCTTTCTTTTTACTGTGCTGTAAATAATTAAATCTATATCTTCTAAGCAATTCTGCAGAGGACAAACGATAGGCCAGAGTGGTTCAAACAAGAAGTTTACTCTGGATAGGCAGAAAAACATATTTGAAAATACTGAATATTTTCTAAATGTTGTTCACATTTAGCAGCTAATTTACAATCCAATCAATGTGACATTTTGGACCACTGGGTTAAACAGCTCTGTTGACTACTAGCACCAGTAGAGCGAAAGTATTTGTGAGTATTATGGTAAGTCACCTATTAGCATTTACTTCAGTGTCGTATTTGTATTATAGTTTGAAAATATTATGCAATAAACACATACAGCAACATGTGTATATAAAGTGTATATTATATAGGAGGCATGGGGAAAGTTTTTCAAATAATGTTTACATTTACAAGCTACCAATCTTTTTTTAGAATTTGTATTCTACCTAAATAACATGCTAAATAACAAAACACTGCACAGTAAACACTAAGTAATATTTTGTGTAAATGTTTATTTGTAGAGACTGTGTACTGTATGTATTTTGTGCAAATATAGAATAATTACATTAAAATTACAAATACAAATTCATAACAAAAACACTCATGCACAGGCAAAAAAAAAAGTCGTCCCAAAGTTTGAAATGAAAAGCTCACACCTACTCTACAACCTGGATTCAATCAGAACAATATCAATTACATCCATTAGATCCATCCATTTAGTGCTTTTCACTTTTTAGAAGTACTTTGCATTTCATTTCATTCAAGATTTGTTTTTCAAAGAAATTAATGTTAAATACAGTATATACAAAAAAGAGAGAGAAACAGCATGGTTTGTAAAAGACCTGATTAATACTGTACATGTAAAAGTGCAGATCCTAAGTAACTGAATCATAAACTGCATTTGCACAACAAATGCTAACCTGGTACAAACTACTTCCGCCAAACTGGTGACAACTTACACCGAGTTCCAAGTGAATTTGTCACTAAACTAGTACACGTCAACACCTAGCAACTCCGCATATACACATGCATATTCTGTGTGCAAGTATTAAAAAATACCCACCTAATAACCAATACACTAGCAACTTGAGAGCATCGTGGTTAACCCCATGTGTTGTTTACATGATGAGTACAGTAGCATTTTTACAGTGCTACAACCATTACATAAAGCAATCACAAGTTCACTGTGTGCTGTTACACACAATGATACAACAAAGCCAAAAAAAAAGAGAAAAAAAAAGATGATGAGACAAAAGTACAAAAACACTGTAGTCTGTTTGCAGGGTAATGTACATGTTCAAATCACATGATCGGTTGACAGTTTCTGCATCGGAAGAAAAACAGCAAAAATTTTAAATATTACAAAGCATGTAAGCATACACAATTTAACAACTGTTTTACAGCCATCCATTGACCTTTTAACATGCAGGCAACCACAAGATGGAATGTCAAAGGCCAGGTTAATGTCTTCTGTCATCATCTGATCATAAAAACCCAAATCTGTTAGCTGAACCTCCTTCTCAACAGTCATAATTTACATATGAAACTCTCTCTTCCTGCTGACTAACAGGGACCGTCTAGAGTTATTTATTTCACAACACAAATGATTCTGCAACAGTACGAGTCTGGCAGTCAGACTGGCCACAAACAAGTCTTGCTGAATACACAAGGACCTTAAAACCTGGCTCTGATAAGTGATTTCATGCTCTTTCAAAGGATTATAGATCCTCTGGTGCCTCTTTATCCGGTGAACTCGGACGTTCTTGCTGCACTGGGTGCAGTGAAAGAACCTCTTGTCCTTGTGGATGCTCTGGTGACCCTTCTTCTGTTCCAAGCGTGAAAACCTCTTGTCGCACTGGTTGTGGTGGTGGGGTTTTTCTCCGGTGTGTGTCTGCTGGTGAGGCTTCAGATCTCCCGATCTGTAGAAGCTCTTCTTGCACAGGTTGCAGCGGTGAGGCCGCTCTCCAGTCGAGTCGCTTATGCATTCTTCCATGAAGACCACTTCTGGCTTTACTTCTCCGGACAGTAGATGGGTGTACCTGGGTGCCACTGGATTCTGCCAGTTCTTTGCTGATGGCACTGCTGGACATCTTCTGATGTCGAAGGGAAGTAAGCATGATGTGTATTTCATCCGATGCGTTAAGCTTCCTTGGTCGACCACTGCGCCTACGGTCCGAAACTTTGCCAGTTTCTTTGTGTTTCTTCAAAATAGCTTGGACAGCACATCTTGAAACCCCAGTCTGCTTTGAGATCTTTGCCTGGGAGAGACCTTGCTGATGCAATATAACTACCTTGTATCTTGTTGCTGTACTCAGTCTTGCCATGGTGTACAAAACTGTCTTCCACAACCTCACTTTAGTAGCAGAGTTTGGCTGTTCCTCACCCAGTTTAAGTCTCCTACGCAGCTGGTTCTGTTTCAGTTAATGACTGTGTTTGAACCTACATATGAAATTGGTGATCATTAGCAACTTTTTGGCATAATTGGTTAATCATACACCTGACTCTGATCCTACAAAATCCCTGACTTCATGCAACTGTAAAAAGTGTGCAAGAGTAAGAATTGATGCCAAATTGTTTGCAGCTAAAGGGTAGTCCAAATATTTATGTGATTTCGATTTGTCTTCCGTTTGTTTACGTTGCATTTATAAATTGATACAAAATAAACAAATTTTATATATACACATGCATACAGGTGCATCTCAATAAATTAGAATATAATCGAAACATTCATTCATTTCAGTAATACAATTCAAAATACCTTAGAAAATTTGAATATTGTAAAAAAAAAAAAAAAAAAAAAAGGCTCATGGTGTCACACTCTAATCAAAACACCTGCAAAGATTTCCTGAGGATTTAAATGGTTTCTCAGTCTGGTCCAGTAAGCCGGCTAATCACAGAGTGCTGTATAAAAGCACATTAATTAAAAGTTGAATGGAAGAAAAAATAACGTGGTAGAAGCAACAGACATAGCCCGAGCTAAACCCCATAGAGAATAGAGGAAGCTGCAAGACAACACCAGACCGAACCATGCAGAAGAGCTAAAGGACAACGCTATCAGAGCAACCTGGGCTTCCAGAACACCTCAGTAGTGCCACAGGCTTATCACCTCCATGCCACACCGCATTGCTGCAGTAATTCATGCAAAGGGAGCCACAAACAAGTATTGAGTGCTGTACATGTTCATACTTTTTAGTAGTCCATTTCTGTGTTAAAAAATATTTTTCTTGTTACTGGTCTTAAGTAATATTCAAATTTTCTGAGATACCGAATTGTGGGTTTTCATTAGCCGTAAGCCGTAATTATCAAAATTACAAGAAAATGAAATATAACTAGTCTGTGTGTAATTAATCAATATAATATGTGTATATAATTTACATTCTGAATTGAATTACTGAAATAAATTTATTGAGATGTACCCGTGTGTACTTACATGCAGTATATATACACACACACACACACACATATACACACAAAACAATACATATATATTTTTATATAGTCCAAAAAAAAATTACCCCCCAGATTTAACTAAGCACACACAAATCAGTGTGTGAAAGTTCCATATTTGTGCTGGTTTGCATTTCAACAACAGTGAAGATCTAACCGATCATAGACGGGATGAAAATTATTGTAACCAATCATAATGAAGGTGGAATTTGGTGGACAAAAGGTTGAGAAGCGTAACAAACCTACTCTATTAAGCAGGGCTGATCAAATCCACTGCTGGAGAGCCAGTGTCCAGCACAGGTCACTGATTTTTCTGCTCAAAAATAACCTGTTAACTGCCAAATTTGCTGGGTTTTACATTAATTACAAACTGTGATGGAAACAGACCCTACAGAACTGGATATTAACACATTTGCTATTAGGCTTGCTACAGATGCGAGATAGACCACAGGTCTTTAGTAAATTTTGATTCGAATTGGAATGAACAAAAATTAAGAATAAAATACATGCAAATTCAGAAACTCTTTAACAATGACCCCTCTTACACTGGCCTGGAGATATGCTCGCCCATTTCACCCAGCGCCTACACCTCCTTACACTCCCTCGACCTCCTCCTATATCCCTTTAGGGGTTGACGAAATTTTGTTTTCCATCCTAAAGACTTTCCTATATCAAATAATCTACTGGTACAATATTACTTCTGACAGGGCTCACCCTGGAGATTCTATCCATGCACACCAACTAAACATCACCTCATGCAAAACTGCTAATTTGTTTATAAGGATCGTCCACCACTGAAATCCCCGAGTAGGCAGTTATTACAGAAACTGTGACACAAGTATGAACACATTAATATAAATAGATGGAACTACAGTCTGAGCTTCTATTACAGAAAACTCACCTGATTGATCATCACCGAAAGTCAAGAAACCCTGTGGAACTGATGATTAAATTATATAACCGAGACTGTGCAACACAAACCAAGAGATGGACAACACTCGCAACTCGTCTCGCAGACAGGTCTGCTCACCTGGTGGTTTGCAGCCGGGGCAGTTTGCTGGAGAAAAGAAAAGCAAGTAGACAAGTTTCCAAAACCTGTTGAGTGAGCCATGGGAAGGACCTTCCATTACACTTCACATCTTCCTCACACCCGTCTCTCTCATGCTTGCCTTAACACCAAAACAAAGCTTTGTAATGAAAAAAACATATCAAGGCATCACACTGACCTCCAACAGAAACCTGCTTCTATCTAGTGCCATGAGGGGGTCTGTTCATTACTCATGGAACTTAATTAGACGATGCAACGTTCAGACGTGCATTTTTGTTCAGGATTAATTAGCTTACTCACAATCCCTGCTCGATAACGGTGTTGATATTAGCAAGCATTAAACATTTCCGCAGTTGTTAGCGCAATTCAAGACGAAAGCCAATGGCTAAAGATAATACCAAAGAAATATACATTAAACTTATACAATATGACGGTGTCTGTATACTGTACAGGTGACAAAACACACAAAGATAGCGTTGTCGTTGTTTAGCTAGCTAGACTGCTAACTGCAGGTTACCGCGTACATCTAGACACGACAGCTAATGACACTATAATTAAGTCTGATATCGTAACAAATTATATATATATTTGTTAAATGATATTTGTTGGCATGAGCTTGTAAACATACCGTCTACCTTCCACCCATTCTATCTCGCGCAGACAACCAACGCACCCCTAAGGGTCCTCGCGCCAACCGAGTAGTGATAAAGCATTACCTACCGGTGTCTCCTTAGAAACGCTACCGTAAACACCTCAACAGCTGTCGTGAAGTACGTTGTACGGCCCGGCCCAAAATAAATTGACCCAACCAAGAAATATGTATATGCTGTAATGTTAAGTTTATACACCAGTCAGGTATAATAATATGACCACCTACGTAATATTGAGTAGGTCCCCTTTCTGCAACCAAAACAGTAATGACCGGTGTGTTCTGACACCCTTCTACCCTTCATCCATCCACCCAGGAACCTATACTTGTATACAAGTTTACCAACACCTACTTGTATTCCTGAAGTGTGTATACATTTATGGTTGACTATATATAAAAATAATATGGTACCAGTCAAAAGTTTGGACACACCCTTTAATTGTTTTTTTTTCTTCCTTTTTTTAAAATTGTTTTCAACATTATATATTAATACTGAATATGATGACATTAATAACTATTTATGTTATCAACAAAAACATGTTAACCTTCATCAAAGTAGCAACCATTTTGCTTTGATATATGTACACAAAAAATATAAATCTCCATACATCTTTAATAAATTATTATTATAATTAATCAATAATTTATTTACAAGTTATATACGTTTCAATGGTGTGTTTTTGTGTTATCATTTTTTTCCCCAATAAATATTCAATATTTAATGTCCGTAGCGTGAAATTTTCACGGCAGCAGCGACAGGTACCCGAGGTGCTTATGTTACCATGGTTACGCACGGAGGGAGCGACGTCTGCGCCGGTGACTTTGCAGGGGTTTCCGAATGGTGGAGTTTTTTCGAGGGAAGTTCCCTTCACCAACATTCTGTGAAGTACACTTCGGAATGGAACGCAGCCTCAGTCAGCCTTATGAGGTAGTCACCTGGAATGATTTTAAAACAATCGTGGCTGCTTTTCCTTTACTCTCCGGTCCAACTCATCCCAAACCATCTCACCTGGATTTAGGTCAGGTAATTGTGAAGGCCAGGTCATATAATGCAGCACTCAATCCCTCTTCCTTTTGGACAAATCTCTCTTAAATAACCTAGAGGTGTGTTTGGGGACACTGTCTTTATGTCATTTGATTTCATTGTTGCAAATTCACACAGTCTCCTCAGAACAGTGCATGTTGAGTGATAAGTCTGCAGCTTGAACTCAGAAGGATTTACAGCATGTTGGCTCAAATCCGAGGGCTGGTCTTCCTTTCCTGAGACGGTCCCTTTTCATCAAAGTATTTGGCATGGTTTTGGCATAACTTTACTTGGGGTTACATTTTAGTTCTTGTGATTTTTAAAAACTTCTTTCTGCTTAAATGTTTCTTGCCATAATATGGATTTGTACAGTAGTTGTAGTAGCACTAATAAGCAGGTCGGTATAGGCCGGTCAATACGGGTCGCAGGGGCACCGCCTCCCCTTAAAGTTAGGCAGAGAAAAATGCTCCTTTAACATGTAATTATTTAACAATGAATTATTATTTAATAATGAAAAAGTCATTTAGTCACAATATTCCGCTGTATTTCTTAATATAATTTATTTGCAATTTTAAAAAATCTAAACTGTATTACGTTCGTGTACGCGGGGCGCCGAACAAACGAGTGTCTATGTAGGCACGTACGTTTTTGAAAAGCATGTGACTTCAGGCTGAGCTCTGATTGGATTTTGTCAAATCATCCTTCGGGCGCATCTCTGTGCGCCCTGAACCCTCCCACTTTTGTTCTTAGCGAATCAATATTGTTTTTAAATATTTGGGCTCATGTGATTGGACCATTCTCAACGAGTCTTTTCCAGCACTTCTTATGGCAAGCGGAGCTGGCTGACGTGAGTCATGTGAGTAATGCCTTTATTTTATGCTAGTAATAATGATGCTTAATCACCTGATGAATGGCTATTTACAGGCAAGCATTAAAAGTTAAATTTTACTTTTGTTTGCGCTAAACTAGACCCAACCTGCCTTGGGTTAACAGTTCCGCCTGGTGGTAGTGTAATGGTGTGGGGAATGTTTTCCAAATTATGTCCACATTTATCAGCTCATTACAATCAAAATCACCCAATGTGAAATTCTGGCCCAATGTGCTAAACAGAAGATCACCAGTAGAGAGAATGCATTTGTAAGTATCACAATCAGTGTCACATATTAGCATTTACTTCAGTGTCATTTGTATTATAGCTTGAAAGTATTGCACAATAAAACACATACAGCAACATGTGTATATAAAGTACATATATGGGTAGATTATGTATTATGTATTTATTTTGTGCAAATAAAGAATAATTACATTAACATAGAAAGAAAACACTCATGCACAGGCAAAGGAAAAGTCATCCCAGGGTTTGAAAATCCCACAACTACTCTACAGCCTGGATTCAATCAGAAAGATGTCAAATACTACTATTGGATCCATACATTTTGTGTATTTGATCTTTTCACTTTTTAGAAATACTAGGCATTTTAATGTCTTTTTTTATGTAATTGAAAGTCATACTTCTGACTGAATTAAAGCCTATAAAACTTAACACACCCATGAATGGTTAAATAGATACAAAGGGTTATAAAAAAAAAAATTAAAAAGGGGGAAAAGAAAAAGAAAAACATTATGATTTTAACAAAAAAACAAAAGAGTTAAGAGACTAAATCTAATTTATATGATTTGTAAAAGATTTGATTAATACATCATCTAAAAGTGCAGATCCTAAGTAACTGAATCATAAACTGCGTTTCCACACCTGGTACAGACTATTTCCGACAGTGGTGACAACTTACAGAGTTGCCAGTGAATTCGTTACTAGACGTTATACGGCCACAGCTAGTGACTCGGTGTGTACACACTATATACACCCAGTTGTCTGCATATAAAAAAACCCCATCTAATAACCAATACACTTGCAACTCGAGAGCGTCGTGGCTAACAGAGTTCCCTCCCCCCCATGTGTAGTTTACATGATGAGTACAGTAGCATTTTTACAGTGCCACAACTGCGGCATAAAGCAATCACAAGTTCATTGTGTGCTGTTACATACAGTGATACAACAAAGACAAAACAAAAAAACAAAAAAAAAGGAAGATAAGACAAATCGCAAAAACTCTGTAGTTCTCCAGGGTCATATATGCGTTCAAATCACATGATTGGTTGACCGTCTCTGCATCGTAACAAATGTATACAGCACACACTTGTAAAAAATAGAGCAAAAATAAAAAATTTTGCAAATACAAAGAATGTAAGCATACACATCTTTTTTAATATACAGTTCTACAGGATCTTTCACTTATACCTTGCTACAATATACAAATATTGTACTGTACAATACATACTTTTTAACGGACATGAAAATATGGGGATTCATTGTGTGGCAGGGAAAAAATATATTTACTACATGAAGGAATAGTTTAGGGAGAATTTTTTTCCCACAATTATTTCAATCGTAACCTGTACGAAAAGCAGACTTATTGTTCAACATGTGGTTCTTTAGTTTTGTAATGGTGATAATGTTTTTAAGGAGAAGCACTCCAATTAAAGTACTATGATACACAATTCTCATATTTTTACAACTTAATTGACCAGTCCCTGCTCCTTAACAAACACTTCAAACCTCTGCAAAAGAATTAGGGATGGGAATCACCAGGGACCACCGGTACGACATCACGCTACCTAGGTGCTGATTTGCTTCATATCGTGATTCAGTAAATAGCACATTTCTACACAACTTTTTTTCTTATTTTGTTACAACTCTAAACAAACATAATATTTAAAAAAATAATTGCTTCTCCCACACAGGATGCTGTTCTGACTGCCAAAGTGTGAATAGTTTAGAATTATACAGAAACAGCCACCACCCAGAAAAAAAAAAAGAAAAAAAAATGCACAAAATAATTAATTGATAAATTAACAGATTTTTTTTTATATCCGATTTCTAATGAGCACGTCAGACTCGAGTAGGAATTACACCCTGTGTGAGATTCCAGTTCACTGTAGAGAACCATGTGCACACATGCACGCACATGCTCACACCTAAAGGCAATTCAGGGTTCCTGATATATTTGGTGTTTTGGAAGGAAACCAAAATGAAGGGCAGGTAGGAGAGCAAATTCTCATACGACAAACATTCTACCCTCACCATTTGTACTCGCCTAAACTAGCTGCCACCCGAGCAGCACTGTTTGCATATCTGATGCTTATCTTGAGAAATAAAAGCGGCATCAAACAGGTGGCACGCCAGAAGCAAAACATCCCCGCCTACCTGTTGATCTAAGATGTGATTTCATACGCAGTAATGTTGAACGTATTAATGAGCTCTGTCTTTTTTAAAATCTCTACTATTTACACAGGTATTGCACCATGAATGCATCATGTTAATTTCTGAGCAATTTTGATGTCTCGAGTAACTGCAGGATATGCGGAAAAGCCATCTTCCATACACAAAGTTATCATCAAATATAAATGAGCGTTTAGCTCCATTACAGTCCAAAGCAAAACTAAAGAGGCCAACATCATGTGACATTTGGGGTAATGGGACTCAATGTGAAAATATATTCTCCCCAAACCATTCCCTTAAACATTTCAACAGGAAATTTTCAACTGCAAATAAAGATATGTGGAGGTAGGGATTAAAAAAGAAAAAAAGAAAAAAAAAAAAGGAATGGCTCAAAGGTTAGGTCACTAAAGAAGCCATCCAAGGAAGCTTTAACATGCAAGAATCTACAATATTTTGTTTCGTTAAAAATAGAATGAACATCCTAGTAGGAGTCTCTAATGCTGGGATTTTATTTTACGAGGGAATGTCATGGGCCAGGTAAATGTCCTCTCTGGTATCATCCGAGTGTAAAAACTAAAATCTGTTAGCTGAACCTGTTTCTTGACTGTCAAACTTTACATACAAACCTCCCTCTTCCTGCTGAATGACAGGACTCCTCTGGAATTATTTATTTCACACAACAGGAACGTTTCTGCAACAGTATGAGCAGTCAGACTGGCCACAAACAGGACCTCAAAAATAAAATAATCCCCCTGAATAAACAGACCTCAAAACCTGGCCCTAATGCTCTGATAAGCCATTTCATGCTCTTTCTCCATTATGGATCCTCTGGTGCCTCTTGAGCTCACCAGATCTGAAAAAGTTCTTGCCGCACTGGGCGCAGTGAAAGGGCCTCTCGCCCGTGTGGATGCTCTGGTGACCTTTCAGCCGCTCCAGGCGAGAGAAGCTCTTGTCGCACTGGTTACAGTGGTAGGGTTTTTCTCCGGTGTGAATCCGCCGGTGCTCTTTTAAGTGACCTGATTCGGAGAAGCTCTTCCCGCACTGGTAGCACTGGTAGGGCCTTTCTCCGGTGTGTGTCCGGTGGTGGCGCTTCAGGTCTCCTGATCTGAAGAAGCTCTTCTCGCAGAGCGTGCAGCGGTGAGGCCGCTCTCCCGTGTGAATGCGTTGGTGACCTCGCAAGTGGCCAGAATCAGAGAAGGTCTTATCACACTGCGGGCATTTGTACGGCCGCTCTCCACTGTGGATGCGGAGATGCCTCCGGAGGTCACCGGATCTGTAGAAGCGCTTGGCGCACTGTGGGCACTGGTAAGGCCGATCCCCTGTGTGCATCCTCTCGTGCTGCTTAAGGTGACCCGAGTCAGAGAAATTCTTGCCGCACTGTAGACAGTGGTAAGGCCGCTCGCCAGTGTGAATCCTCTCGTGCCTTTTGAGGTCGCCCGACGTGGGGAAGTTCTTACCGCACTGGAAGCAAGGAAACGGTCGCTCTCCGCTGTGGATTCGCTGGTGCCGCTTAATGTCGCTGATTCTGAAATACTTGCCACAGTCCTGGCAGTGGTACGGCCGCTCGGCTGAAGGTTGGCTGCTTGGTTTGGGTGGTGGGCTACTCACAGGTGTGTTTAGAGGGGATGTGAGCGAGGCAGTAAGTGAGGTACTTAGAGTGGTAGTGAGAGGGATGGTTTTAGGATTTGGTCCCCCGCAGCACGCTGTGAGACACTCGCCTGTTTGTTGCTGAAGATGCTGAGCTAAAAAACAAAACAAACAAAAAAAAACCCACAACATTAAATTACAGATATTAGTATTTTGCTGGATATTTCCATGTACAATACCAATTTCTACTGGAACATTTTTGAGACTATTCTAGCATCTAATTACATCTTTGGGTAAAACCAGTTTGTCAAAAAATATGTTATTCAATAGAGAAAACATTCTGGGCATTAAAACCTTTGGATGACTGTTTGGGCTTAAATGCATCACCAGTGCTGCATGAAACTTTGTTACTTGGTAAAAAATATTCAGACATCTACATGCTTCAAACCTCCCTTAAACCCTTTGGGATAATGGGAATCATCATAGTTCATTGTCACTGGTCAAGAATGCAGCATAAAATAAAAACTTATGCCATCTTATGTACGGTAGATAAGCACTTTCATACATAATGTTCCAAACTGCATAAATGCATTGAAATAAAAATAAATAAATAAATTCCTACCTACTGTTGCATAATGATTTAATGTTATACATCATAAACCTGCTTTCAGTATCTCAATTCTCACTCGTGAACACTGTGATAAAGAACATGAATATGTATTAAATTCTTAGATTACTGAAACAAAAATCTAATCACAGTAATATAGTCCTAGTGGATGTTTGTAAATGATAATGTAGATTACTGATTTATTGCACATTTATACTGCAATTGACAAAACCTTCAACTGTTATTTTATTATGATGTCATATTAGGCTGGTTAAAAAGTAAACGTTTACACACGGAATCAGTGATGGGTTAAATAGTTATTGTCCTGTTAAAGAAGTAACTCTGAGCTACTTGTGGGTGAAAATCTGTCTTCATAAGCACTCAAATTGCATGCGCTATGCATGTCTGCAGTATCCTAAGCAAGGAAGCCCATGCAGCCATGACTCACTCGGCCCATTCACACGTCTCAAATTAGTTGGTACCATTGCTAGCTTCAAGGCTTTATACTAGATTTGGCAACTTTAATTACAAACAAACAAATAAATAAGACGTGCAATAAATCTAGCAGATAAAAATTGACATGCAATAAATCTTTCTGAGCAGATGTCCATGACTGTCTTGAACTCGATACAGCTCTTCATCTCACATCACAGCTTATGATAGGTTTTATACAAATTGAGAAAGGAGTTTTTTCCATCGATCAGTGTGCAAGTAATGCCTGACTGTGACATACTATTCACAATGACCAATTACAGATGACCACTGCATGAAACTTTGTTACCTTGAAAACATCTACATGCTTCAAACCTCCCTTCAACCCTCTGGGATAACGGGAATCATCATTGACAAAGGTAAAAGTTATATGTATTTGAAGCATGTATGTAGTAGACCACTTTTTTTGCTGCCAGGTAATACCGGCACGTTCCACTGGCTACCGCCACAAGTATATTTCTGACCTGTGGGAAAAACTATAATGCCTGACCATGAGGTGCCATTTACTAATAACCACAATTTCCCATTGACAAAGCACAGATTGCCACTATTTCTGACACACCTTCTCTTATTATATCTCTCTGGATAATTAACGACCAAGGAAAAAAAGGGGAAAAAAACTTTTATTGTAAATGCTCAAAAGTTTGGTTTGTGAAGGAAACGTCTTATAAACTACAATCTGTTTCATAATCATACAATTCTGTTTTATTATAATGTAGCTTTTTAAAAAAATTGAATTTCATGTTAGTTTTTCAGCTGCTCCCGTTAAGGGGTCGCCATGGTAGACCACACAACTTGGCACAAGTTTTACGCCGGATGCCGTTCCTGACAAAACCATTCTATTTTATCCGGGTTTGAGCTATCACTGCATCCAATACCTAGGGTTTGGGCATTGGACGAGAACTGAACCTGGGCCTTCCAAATGAAGGACGAGAAACCTACCACTGAGCCACTTAAGTATTAATCTGAAAAATTATATATTGAACGTGCTAATCTCCACTCCAGATGTTTTTAAAAATAAGGAGTTTATAAAAACGAGATTGCTAAAGATAGACAGCAAATTGCGATATAATGCAACGAGATATAATAAATTTACTATTATATCGCGTTGTTATGAGAGAGAAAACTTGCGGAATGCAACGCTCATTTAGAACTAATGCGCTTTGAATCAAATTATTCGAATGAGTCGACTCATGATTCGCCATAAATGATTCAAAACATTTGATTTTTTTTAAGGCAACAACTTTATATTTAACAGAAAACTGTAATGCAATATATCGTGCTGTTATGTAAATTTGAGTTTTTTTTATCTCTATTGAGCTGATTTAATAATTAAATCAAATTATTCGAATCATTTTAAGTCAACTCATGAATCAATTCAGTTCCCTCGCCGATGGATAGGGTAGTTCACGAAAGTTTGCAACCCTGTTTTTAATATATACACTTTTTATATATATAAACCGGTCTTTAAGTGTTTTTGAATCTTTAACACCATGTGTGTTGATGTAGCTCACACTGAAAGCTGTGTAAATTACGCATAATCGCGGATCATTGAAGGCGCAGCGACTCACCGAAATGGAAGAAATCCTCCACACTCTCGTCTTCCTCTTTGACTTTCACGTCGTGGCCCAGGGGCCGGCCGTAATGCTGAAACGGCCCGGCACCGCGCAGTCCTGCTGTGGGCAGAAATTTAGTGCTAGAGGAGAGTGCCTGGTTCAGTTTGTTTCCGTAGTCCTAAAAACAAGAGGTGGGAATCATCATTGCTCTAACCGCGTTAGCCATGGCGGCTAACTCTCCAGCTAACGGCGCGCGCTACACAAAAACCGACATTTTGTGTGCAGCTGCGCGGATTCAGGGGGCAGAACCACCGCGGAAAAACAAAATATTGCAAAATCTTATTTTAATCACAATTCTGAACGGACTGAACTTTTAACCGCAAACCGACTTCAATAGTATAACTTCAGTATAGCCGTATCAATTCAAGCAAAAAAAAAATTGTCGTCTGTTTGCGTGAGAAGCCTTTTTTTTCTCTCTCCCACTCGTATTGCGACGAAATTCCGCCTCTAAGCTAGATTGATCCGCACAAGCAACCGTGCATTGGTGGATTCACCAGGAATATTAACTACCAGCCAATCACAGAAAAGTGACGAGACCTGAATTAGCCAATCGTATTAAAGAAGGCGGGATTTTCTCGGAAATTGGGTAGGAGAAGAGAGGGGGGGAAAACTCGCTCGTGCACCATCCACGCTAGCGAAAGGCTGACTAGCTAAGATGGCTAGCTTTGCAAAACGAGCGCTAACTCGACACGGGAATTCTTTTCGACTATGACATGGTTATTAAAGATAAATATGCTATTTGATTATTTAGACGGTCGCAAAACTTCTTCACTTACCATATCCACCCTACTCGTCCATTTGTTCAAATTATCGACGAAATTCATCGGTTACCAGGCGAAGAGGCAGAAATTTGATATTCACCGGAACTCTGTTGTGTTTACTAAGACAGCGCCCAGAGAAAGCAAATGCAACCCTGACCCCTACCGGCGTGGAGGCGAAATAAACCAGGTTTTGTAAAAAAAAAAAAAATTAGGTAGGATCTGAAAACTCTGGGCTCTCAGGAAGGAAGATAGATAGATAGATAGACAGACAGACAGATATTGATCCTGTGAGGGAAATTATTGTGTTACTGCAGCAGGTTACACAAACAGTAGTAAGGTGGGGGGTGGGGGGGGGGGGGGGGAGCGTAATTGTAACTTATATAAATTAATAAAGTGGCCAAAACACTGTGAAATAGCAGGATTGTGAAGGGAAAGTGGCAATAACTACCAGCTGAGTTTATGCAAGTGGTCAATGCTTGTGTATACCGTTCCTACAGACAGATTTTTATGGATCAGGTGTTTCACTCACTGAGTGGAATGGACACAGTAACGGCTGCAATGACCTTCAACTCACCTCAGCCTGGACTGTCATTCACGGACGTAAAGCCTTCTTTAAAAGTTTGCACCATTTAAATGTTTTACTGTGGCTAATAGTCTCATCAGTGTACTGTGCTTGAAGTCTTCTGTGAATGTCAATCAGTTTTACACCTTCATTTACAAGGAACGTCACTATAGATTTTTACTACAAATCATGAAAATGTTACATTTTTAATTTACTCAGTTATGGAATAAAATCACTGTCAAAAATAAGTCACCAATGAAGGTGTTAAATGAAAACATTCGCTCATATGATTTTATATATTTTACAAGTCACATGTTCAACAAGACGTTGTATTATGTGAATTACTGAAGATAAAGGTAGAAAATATTTTCTCTCATTCATTTTCCCAAATGTTTGTTTACACATGAAAATCAGTCCAGTCTGATAGGTAAAAACCTACATTTGAAAGATATGCATTATGTGGATCTAACGGTGCTCTGGATTGAAGCTGTTAGAACAATAAAGCCATGCAGGACAAGGTGTACCACACAATCACAATTGGGGACTTGTAAAGTAGTGCATAATTTTGCAAAACCAGCTATCTTAGTTTACCTAAATTTGGTGCGTGTATACGCAAATAGGTAGGTGTAGATGATGAAATGAGTATGACTATGTGTTTCTTTGTTTGTGACCCCTTAAAACCGGTTCATAATAAATACACCAAAAAGAGAGAACTGACAGTCAACATTTGTTCTCACAGTTTTGAGCTTGTGGTATATCAGTTTGTACTGAACCCTCCTAATGACATTCATAATTAATAAAATTATCAGTGCCATGACTTATTAAGGTGTGGGAATGAGACCAAGCAAATTAAAATACTTAGCAACACACACTCACTCACTCACTCACTCACGCACATAATTCATTCCAAAGAATGTGATTTCACTTTCCAGTGACTACAATCAATTAGGTGTAATAATGTTAAATTGCACAAAATATCCTCTAGAGTCCCTAGAAAGATCTGTTGTGATGCAAACAACACCTGTTTCACCACCAACGCTCTACTAGACACTCTCAACCAAGCAGTGGAGACGGGATCAAGATCCACCATTCAACAAATTCTACATCAAGGTGTTCTTCATGGACATTTCCCCAGAAATCCACTGCACCTTAACCAGAGACATTGGGATGTATCTGGCTTTTGCGAGGAGTCAACTAGATAGAGATCCAAACTTCTTGTCACGAACTAACCGGAGATGAATCAGGAGACTAGCAGTTAGCCCTGTAGCGTGGATGGTAAACCCAAACGCGGAAGTAGCGCGAGCAGGCAGGATAACCATGCTAGTTATTCTTAGAACTCTCCCGAAGCGAGAGCAAGAGTTTACACAAATAAACCCGCGTTCTAAATACACACACCCAATCAGAAGCGATAACCCAAGAAAGTGAGTACTCACGTTTAGACGAGCGAGGCGTCGGCGATAGCATGGGCAGAACTCAATGACTGAGCAATGTGAGGCGCCATCTTGTTTCCTTTTATGCTTCCTGAAACCCGACCGTATTACTTCCGGGTCCTAGTGCCGGTCGTGTTACGAGTGTGCATGACAGTACCCCCCCGTCCAGGACCGACTCTCGACGGTCCTGGGGTGGAGGATACCCGACGACGGTAGTCCCGGATGAGTTCGGGGTCTAGGACAAACCGAGCCGGAATCCAAGATCGCTCCTCGGGACCGTAACCTTCCCAATCCACCAGGTACTGGAGCCCTCTGCCCCGAGGACGGGAGTCAAGGATCCGGTGAACGGTGTAGGCGGGACCACCCTCAATCATACGGGGAGGAGGAGCAGGGTGGGTGGGGGGAACCATTGGTGAAGTGATGAAGGCTTTGAGCTGGGAGGTGTGGAATACCGGATGGATCCGGAGCGCCACAGGCAGCTGGAGCCGGTAGGTGACAGGGTTAATCCGGAGGTTGATGCGGTATGGTCCGATGAATCTTGGTGACAGCTTTCTTGATTCAGTCTGCAGGTGTAGGTTTTTTGTTGATAGCCATACCTTATCACCTACTTGGTACATTCGTCCCGGTGGGTGTCGACGGCGATGTTGCAGAGTGTAACGGCGGTTGGCCTGTTGAATGGCGTCGTTTGCTTGTCTCCATAGCCGTCGACACCGGCGAACCAACTGTTGGGCCGACGGTACCTCCACCTCCGGTTCTTGATGGTCGAACATCGGAGGTTGGAAGCCGTAGCATACCTCAAATGGGCTTAGGTTGGTGGCAGAAGACATGTGGAGGTTGTGAGACAGCTAAGCCCAAATGAGGTAGCGGGCCCAGGAGCACTGGCGATCAGCAATGAAGCATCTCAGGTAGCGCTCCAGTTGTTGGTTGGTTCGCTCCGTCTGACCGTGGATGGTAACCGGAGGACAGACTGCAGGTGGAATTGATCAGACGGCAGAAGGCCTTCCAGAACCGGGACGTGAACTGGGGCCCCCTGTCCAAGACGATGTCCTTTGGGAACCCATGCAGGCGGACTACGTGCTCTAATATCAGCTCGGCTGTCCTTTTAGCTGACGGGAGACCGGAGAGGGCCACCAGGTGAACAGCTTTGGAGAACCAGTCGACGATGGTGAGGATGGTGTCTCTTCCTTCGGAAACCGGCAGGCCCGTGATGAAGTCAATGGCAATGTGTGTCCAGGGTCGGCGGGGAACCGGGAGTGGTTGAAGTTCCCCTGGCGATGGTCGGTTGCTGTCCTTGGACCTGGCACACACTGGGCACGCCTGGACGAACTCGTCTACGTCCTTCTTCATATTGGGCCACCAGAAAGCACGTTGAACGAAAAGTAGGGTACGCCGCTTTCCGGGGTGTCCAGAAAGTGGGGAGGAGTGTCCCCACTGGAGTACTTCGGCCCTGACGCATTGGGTACATAGAGTCGGCCAGGCGGCACACCTGCTGGTTCGGTCTCCGTAGCTTGTGCCTGGCGGACCCTCGTTTCCAGGTTCCAACTGAGCGGTGCGAGGATCTTGGTGGGTGGCAGGACAGGCGCAGGGTCCGCCCGGGGGACGTCTTCCTCGTGCTGTCGGGAGAGGGCGTCGGCTTTGGTGTTCTTGAACCCCGGGCGGTATGACAGGTGGAAATTATAATTCTCGAAAAAGAGTGCCCACCGCGCCTGTCTGGGGTTCAGTTGTTTTAAGGTGTGGATAGTGATGAGGTTTTGGTGGTCGGTCCAGACGATGAACGGCTCTCTGGCGCCCTGGAGCCAGTGTCGCCATTCCTCCAAGGCCCACTTTATGGCCAGCAGCTCGCGGTCCCCTACTCCGTATCGCTGCTGAGTGGCGTCAAATTTCTTGGAGAAAAAACTGCAGGGGTGCAGTTTTTGGTCTGGACCTCGCTGGGAGAGAACAGCCCCGGCGCCCACATCCGAAGCGTCCACCTCCACAACGAATGGTTTGTCAGCATCCGGGTGAAGGAGGATGGGAGCAGTGGTGAAGCGGCGACAGAGCTCATGGAAGGCAGAGACGGCAGTTGAGGTGAGGTTGAAGGGGTGAGATGATGGGCGGGTCAGAGCGGTTAGTGGCGCTGCAACGGTACTGTAGTCCCGGATAAAGCGGCGATAGAAATTGGCAAACCCGAGAAATCTCTGGAGTTGTTTAAGAGTCTTGGGTAGGGGCCAATGACTCACAACTTCCAGTTTCTGCGGGTCCATGGCCACACCCTGGGGCGAGATGACAAAACCCAGGAACGTGGTGGAGCGCTCGTGAAAAGCGCACTTCTCCAACTTACAGTACAGCTGGTGGGCGAGCAATCTCTTTAGAACCGCTCTGACGTGCTGGATATGTTCGTTGACGGTTCGGGAGTAGATGAGGATGTCGTCAAGGTAGACGAACACCCAACGGCCTAACATGTCTCTGAGGACGTCATTGATGAATTGTTGAAAAGCGGCAGGTGCGTTGCAGAGACCAAACGGGATGACCAGACTCTCGTAGTGCCCTGTAGGGGTGATGAAGGCCGTCTTCCACTCATCGCCCTCTCTGATGCGCACCAAGTTGTAGGCGCTCCGGAGGTCCAACTTAGTGAAGATGGTGGCACCAGAGAGGGCGTCCAGGGCAGAGTTGGTAAGAGGCAGTGGGTGTCGGTTTTTTATGGTGATATTATTGAGCCCCCGGTAATCGACACAGGGACGTAGACTACCATCGCGTTTTTCACGAAGAAGAACCCCGCAGCGGCAGGTGAGGAGGAGGGCCGGATGGTACCATGGCGAAGTCCGCTGGAAACATACTCCTCCATCGCCTGCATCTCGGTGTTAGATAGTGAATAGAGGTGGCCGCGGGGTGGTGTCGCACCTGGCTGAAGATCGATTGCCAGGTCGTATGAGCGATGAGGAGGTAGGTGGGTAGCGCGTCTCTTACAGAAGACTTCAGCCAGGTCCCGGTAGTCTAGCGGGATGTTGTCTGTGTCGACATCGGGGGCCTCGGACTCCCTAGAGCACGTCCCAGCCTCGGCCCGTAGGCAGAGCTCGGTGCAGGTCGGCCCCCATTGTAGAACTCGATTTTGGGTCCATGATATGAGTGGGTCATGATGCAGCAGCCAAGGGTGTCCGAGGATGATGGGTGGTGATGAAATGGTGGTGGTGTAAAACTGAATCTGTTCCCGATGCTGGTTGATGATGAGGGTGATAGGCTGAGTTTGAAAGGAGATGGGACTGGAGGAAAGAGGCCGACCGTCGACTGATGTAATGGTTACGGGCTGGGATAACGCCTCGATCTTTATCCCCAGTTTTTTGGCATATGAAGAGTCAATGAAGTTACCTGCTGCCCCGGAGTCGACGAACGCGGTACTTCCGACCCGTTTGTGGCCAAACTGGAGGTGTACTTTTACCGTGAGACGGGAATCATTAGTCAGGGTGGTGGAGAGGGAGATGGGACCCGGTGAGCTACTCTCATTTCTCACCGGGGCTGCGCGTTTCCCGGCCGCAGAGGACAGATGGCTTGATGGTGTGCAGCGGATCCACAATACGCGCAGAGCCCCTCTCTAAAACGGCGTTCCCGTTCTGCAGCGGTTAAGGAGGCGCGCCCTAATTGCATGGGTTCCCCGGCTCCTGTGTCAACCACGGCGGGAGGTGGAGTACCGACGGTTCTGGTGGGTGCTGCAGTGAATGAGGCGTGGACTTCTGGAACTGGAGCGTGGGAGAGGAAGGGTGTGGTGCGAGGTAGTGCTGTCGTGATGGGTGGCAGGGTACGGGGAGCTGGCTTGGGGCGAGCGAGCAGACGTTGGTCGATCCGGAGGGCGAGTTGGATTAAGCCCTCCAAGGTCGCTGGGAGCTCTCGTCCGGCGAGCTCGTCTTTTATACGTGAAGCCAGTCCCTCGTAGTAGGCCGTCCGGAGTGCGGAGTCTCCCCAGTCGGTCTGCACGGCGAGAGTGCGAAACTCCGCGGTGTAGCGGCTCACAGACGACCCTCCCTGCTGTAGATGATATAACTTAGAGTCGGTCTCCACCTCAGCAGCCGGATGCTCAAAGGTGAGTTTAAGCTGACGGGTGAATTCTGTGTAGGAGTAGGCGACGTCTGAATCTGAACGAAGAACTGCCGTGGCCCACTCAGCTGCCTGCCCGGATAGCAACGAGACGAGAAGAGCAATGCGCAGTCGGTCTGTGGAGTATCTGGTGGAATTAAACTCAAACACAAGATCCAATGCAGTTAGAAAAACACTGCACTTCCCATCCGTGCCATTCCATTTGTCCGGTAAAGCTAGAAAAACATCAGAAGGTGGGGAGGGGGTTGGCGGTGCAGCAGCCGCTGCGATGGACGTGGCAACAGCCGGCTGAGCGGCCGCCCCGCGGAGGATCGCATTCTCCCGTCGCAGCTCCATCACCTCGCGGCGCAAGACCGCGACGCCCTGGAGCTCCGTGCGGAGAGATGCGACTTCACCACGGAGCTGATCGATCAGCTTAGCATGCCGGTCAACCACATCGCAGAGGTGAGCAAACTCCGCTGGGTTTACTGCTGATGGCTCAGTCATTCTGTCACGAACTAACCGGAGATGAATCAGAAGACTAGCAAAATACACACACCCAATCAGAAGCGATAACCCAAGAAAGTGAGTACTCACGTTTAGACGAGCGAGGCGTCGGCGATAGCATGGGCAGAACTCAATGACTGAGCAATGTGAGGCGCCATCTTGTTTCCTTTTATGCTTCCTGAAACCCGACCGTATTACTTCCGGGACCTAGTGCCGGTCGTGTTACGAGTGTGCATGACACTTCTGGTCATCCATTCTCTGGTCAGATGAGGCTAAACTGGAGCTCTTTGGACATATGGATGTTGCATATGTTTGGCGTAAAAAAGGAGAAACATACAATCCTAAGAATACCATCCCAATAGCCAAGTATGGTGGTGGTCACATCATGCTATGGGGATTCTTCTCTGCCAGGGGTACAGGTAAACTTGTTAAGCTAGATGGAATCATGAAAAAGGACGACTATGACAAGATTCTTGATGAAAACCTGGTGGTCAGTACGCAAGCTCAACCTGCCAGAGGATAATGACCCGAACCTTACAGCGTGAGTGGTCAAGCAGTGGTTGAGGGACAGCAACATAAATGTTCTGGAGTGGCCAAGTCAAAGCCCTGACCTGAACCCAATTGAGAATTTGTGGAGAGAGTTGAAGAACTGGATCAGGGTTAGGAAGCCTTCCACTTTCCAACAATTGGAGGCTTTTGCTAAGGAAGAATGGGGAAACATTCCGCAGCAGACCTGTAGAAATCTTGTGGAGACCTACAACAAGCGTTATTAAGAACAAAGGCTTTTCTATTGATTATTGAAACATTGTAATATAAAGGGTATGAATAATTCTGAACATGGTGATTTTTGAATAGTTGTCATATTTTTTGAAACATCTCATTATTTCTTCAGTTGTCACATATTTCATATATGAAAGTATTATAAAACTCATTCACCATAGAAGACAACTCAAAAACTATAAAATATCAAAATACCAAGGGTATGAATAATTTGAACACAGCTATGTATATTTTAACGTGACTTGAGGACCAGCCAAACCAGTAGTTTTCAATTCTTTCCTGTGTTATGTAGCCAAAAGGTGAGGAGAATAAAATAAGGAAATGGTTGACCGTCCAGTTACACTTATGATATTTACTTTACATTTCCTCTTATTCTGCTTTAGAATATCTGTTAAGTTGCAGGTTCTCGTGTTGAATCCCAAATAGCATTAAATAGATATGCTATGTAGTGTGCGAGTGGACCACACCTAATAGTTCCCTTGATCAGGGTTAAGAGAGGGATTTGAGATTCAGACTTGTGTAAGAACCTAGTTAGTTTTGTAGGTCACGTTAGCCATAAGTAAAAAAACACGAATGGTTCAGAGACAATTCGGACTGATGAGAAGCACTTACTTTGTGCGATGCGTGTTGTGACTGGGGGCGGTTCCACTTTACCATGAAGACGGTTCAGACAGCTGTTCTCTGAGAGACTTGTGACTGCAGTCGCTTGATAGTTCAGGACTGGAATTTCCTACAGTTTTGTACCTGAGCCTCCAATAACGAACTGAAGTCCATATTAACTGAAAGACATCATCTGTTATGTTGAACTTCCAGTCGCCTAACACACAGTGTGACTGCAGATCAATCCTTGCTATTCGCTATTACCCAAATGAGGATGGGTTCCCTGTACCTCTGGTTCCTCTCTAGGTTTCTTCCTTTGCCATATCGCAGAGTTTTTCCTTGCCACCATTGCCCTCGGCTTGCTCATCAGGGACTGTCTAATCATTTTGATTCACTTCGCATTTCATACAAACATCCATAACTTTCTTTTGATTGTGTAAAGCTGCTTTGTGACAATGACAACTGATAAAAGTGCTATACAAATAATACAAAATGTTTTTTAAGATGTCAGAACTTGTCAGAACAGTGGGTTTTGGCAGGCAGCTGCTCTCCCCTCAGTACTGATGACTGTACCGTCCTAATTTCACTCATACTGTGTAATTAACAATTAATTAAACATTGTTATTATCACCACTTATCGAATGCCTCTCCTCCAATCAGATTATTTAGTCAGAATTTCGGTTCAATGTTGAGTTTTAATTTGGAAGAACTCACTATCTTAGTTAATATTCACACAATGTTAATGTTTATTTTGTTTTTAGAATGCAGGAAAGTGCTGTGGTGGTGTAGCTGTGTGGTTAGCACTGTCACGTTGCACCTACAGGGTTCTGTGTGCGCGTTCTCCTCATGCTTACATGCTCTTCCCCTGCTTGGTGAGTTTCCTCCTGTGTTTTTTTTTCACACAGTCCAAAGACCTGCAGATTAGGCTAATTGTCATCATCTGTACCACTTTATCCTGTATTAAGAGTCTCAGGGCCCTGGAGCCTATCCCAGGAGACTTTGTGCACAAGGCGGGTTCCATCCTGAACAGGGTGCACATCCATCATAGGGCACACACTCACATACTCATTCACACACTACGGGGAAAATTGAAACAACCAATTAGCCTAATCTGCAGGTTTTTAGACTGTGGCAGGAAACCGGAGTACCCGGATGAAACCCACCAAGCACGGGGAGAACATGCAAACTCCATGCACACAGAGAAAGGAATCGCCTGCCCGGGAATCGAGCCCGGACCCTGGTGGTACCATTAGCCATTAGGCAAATTGCCGTTCCCAAATTTCCTGTAGTCTTTGTGCCCTGTGATGGATCGGGACCCTGTCTAAGGTCTACCCTGCCTTGTGCTCTAAGTTCCAGGCTCCCCGCGACCATGTATATAAGATAAAGTGATAAAGATGAATGAATGAATGAATGAATAGGATGCAAGAAAGCATCGGGTAATATATAAGAATATACAACAATTAACATGTCAGGTCCATCAATTACACTTACACTTAGCAGGGGCGGATCTACCGGGGTGGCATGGGGTGGAAGTTGCCACCCTAAGAAAAAGCCTTGCCACCCCATTTGCCACCCCAGCACTAGTGTCCTAGTGCTCTAAAAATAAAAGAGTTTTTGAATTTATCTGACGTTCCAATCCAAATATCAGGTTCAAGTCAATGAGGGCAAAAGACAATGTAAAAATGTGCACCGTAGTGTACAGTATACACCGAATAAGAATAGCGTTCCTTGAATCCGAAAAAAAAAAGAAAAAACATGCAAGGACGCTTGCTTCAGTGTTGCCATCCCTCATAATTTTAATGTCACCCCCTTGCCACCACATGAATAATTTTCTAGATCCGCACCTGCTTACTAGGTAGAATAGATGCTTTATTAATAGTGAGATCTCCAGTGTGTTTTTTTTTTTAGTTCAGTGTGAATACAACAACGAACAAACAAACAAACATATACATAAATATCTGTTAAATGTTGAGATTTAGATTGTAAGAAGTATATAAGTTCACACAATCATTATTTTTTTCACTATGCTGGGAAGTTCTGTGCTTGGAACTTGGAACCGAACCGACTGCTCAAAAAGAATCGTTCGCGAAGGAATCGGTTCACTCGCGATTCGCTCATCGCAGCTTAGGAAGCTTTCCGGTAATTACAGCGAAAGCCGTCATCTGCTTGAGCCATGCAACAGCCAGAGCTCGACCGCTCTTAAACTTCCACTTAGGATTTCGTCGGTAAGTCTGGTCTGTTTTACATAAATATCCATCCGCCGTCTTTCAGGACGAAGGGAGCGACACCGGGGCTTGTCTTCTTGTTTGGCCATTTTATGCCGAGCCGAGAAAGGACAAGGTGGAAGACATTTTCTCGGTTAAATCCCGATCTTCTTTCAGCAAGCGGTGTGTTTGCGTCCTCCTGCTCGGTGTGAAACCTGAGCAGACATCCGTCTTATGCATGTCGAATCAGCTCTGCTTATGGTTTATGGCTCTCAGGGGTTGTTTTTTTTTTTTTTTCATCCAGTTGCAAACATCCCACGCCTTTCAACCTGAATCTCATCCAGCTGCAACACCCATTATCATCATCACCATCATCATCATCACCATCATTATCATCATCATCACCTGCCATTCCTGATATTGCATCTTAATTGCTTTATTTTTTTTTAATCAATGCATTTACAAAACCTTGTGATTTTAAATATATATTCATTAATTCATTCATCCATCCATCTACCCATTCCTTTATATTCAGTAACCGCTCTACATTAGCCAGCATCATGGTAAAGCCGATTCCTGGAACACTGGGCACAATCCTCCTTGATGGTAATCCATCACTGGGCACCACACACACACACACACACACACACACACACACACACACACACACACACACACACACACACACATTATTATAACCGGTCCACCTACTGGCATGTATTTTGAAGGTATGAGGAAAGTTGAGATCCCGGACAAAACCGACACAGGGAGAACACGTGTAGGCATACATACTCTTATCCAAGTGCAGGGTCGAACCGAAGACTTTATTTCAATTCAATTATATCAATTTGTTTATATTTATAACATTATGTTTATCTTAATGGTTATCACTGTCGCCTTGCACCTCCAGGGTTCGGGTTCGATTCCCGCCTTGGGGTCTGTGCACATGGAGTTTGCATGTTCCCCCTGTGCTTGGTGGGCTTCCACCGGAGACCTCAGTTTCCTCCCACAATCCAAAGACGTACAGATTAGGTTAATTGGCGTTCCCAAAGTGTCCGAAGTGTGTGAATGTTGATCGGAGGTTTTACCACGGGCGTAAAAAATGGGACGTTAATATTCATGATATTAATATTTGTTAGGTTTTCAGTTTATGAGGTACATCAAATCTTTATTAGTACGCATTGTTAATTAACATTTACCTGCAATTACATCAATAAATAGCACTGACAAGGTTTTATTTGTATTCTCAGCACAGAGGTGATGCTTAAATAATGGCAGTATGTTGCCTGAACACGTTCACATGTTCAACACAAATTTTCTGAAGATCATGGGAAGAACAAAAGTTTCTCTTTTTTTTTTCTTATTTCCCCAATGATATTGTGATATTTTCATTTTTTAGAAAAAGAGCAACCCTGCTACCCTAATTATAGATTGAAATCACACTGCCTGGTCGAAATAAATTAAAAAGTCGCCCATTCCAAGATTTCATTCATTCACCTTAAGCTCTGATATAGTACACAGTGTGGTGTCCAGTTCATGACTGAGAACGATTCCTCATGCTCCCAGAACCACTCTTTCACAATTTGAAGCCTGGAATATACCTGTGCCGGTACAGACGAAAAACTCCGTACTGTAGATGTGATAACCTGGTCATTCAGTACATTCAGCTCATCAGCATTTTATTGCCACATAACGTTGCTGAGCCCAGACCTGACCAACTGAAACAACCCCAGATCATAACACTGCCTCTAGAGGCTTGTACAGTGGGCAGTGGTGGCTCAGAGGGCTAAGGCACTGAGTTACTGATCGGAAGATCGGTGGTTCGATTCCAAGCTCAGCCAGGTTGCCATTGTTGGGCCCTTGAGCGAGGCCCTTAACCCTAACTGCTCCAGGGGCGCTGTACCATGGCTGACCCTGCGCTCTGACCCTAGTTACACTGGGATATGCGAAGAAGGAATTTCACTGTGCTGTAATGCATATGTGACAAAATAAAGGCTTTACTACTTACAATGGGTGATGGGTGCTTTGTGCGCTTCCCTTCTTACCCTGATGCACCATTACTCGGGAATACAGTCAGTCTGAACTCAGCAGACCACATGACTTTTTTCCATTGTTCCAAACATCCAATATGCTTCCTATCAAACTGAAGGTTTTTTCTGATGAGTCTCACTAACAAGTGGTTTATTATGCCCACATAGCTGTTGAGTCCCAATCCTGTGAGTTCTCTTCGCATTGTGTGTGTACAGAAATGGTTTTACTTTCACTAGGATTTTACTGTTGAATTTTTACCCTGCAGCTTCACCGAGTGTTTAAGTGATCTCCATTTATCATTTCTTTCTGACCACATTTCATCCACAAAATTCAGCACCATCCTTTCAGGTTTTTATAATGTGTTCAAATAATCACAAGTATCCTTAGTTGTTTTCTTTGCTTGATGCAGTCCAATAATTTGACCTTCTGAAATGGTGACGTGTTTTTGGCCAGGCGCTGTAAATCTCTCTGTATAAAATAGAAATTTGTCATAATGTGAACGTGTCACAAGTGACAACTGTCTAAATTGAAGACATGAATCCGCGGTGGGCGTTGATAGTGTGTTTGCACAGGTAGTTCCACTGCAGGCGTGTCATAGACACTTAATTTAACTGTAGGCAGCGCTATCATCAAGTTTTATGTCCTACTGTAAGGCATTGTAACTACTGCCGATCCACTGGAGCAGCGTTAGGAGCGGCAGCAAGTCGCCTGCACACTCTATTCGCAGGTAAATGGTACTGTAGCACGAAGACGGAGCTGCTGGTATATGCTCTAGTTATTAATTAAAAAGAAAATTCACAACAATGTTTTTTGTTGTTGTATAGCAAAAGCAGATTTCTTGGATCTAGATGGGTGGATCAAATGGAAAAGGCAAACTATTTTGTTGGATGTGATTTAAGTAATAATAATTGTAATAATAATACTGATTTGTTTCCTCCATATAGTTTTCCTATTAAGATTCATAATTATCCCATAACTACATAAAAAAGTGTTAATCTGATCTTACCAAGGTTTTTCTTGGACATGAAATGATGTTAAATTAGCCTGACATCTCTTGAGTAAAAGTAATGTATCAGCTTTTGGGTAAAATGGTGGCAGAACTATCTCTTAAAAAAACAGACAAAGGATTTGACACTTATCATATATACTGTATAATAAGACACATCTCTCTCTCTCTCTCTCTCTCTCTCTCTCTCTCTCTCTCTGTCTCTCTCTGAGACAGGAGGAAACAAAGGGATGTCCACCCCAGACCCTCCGTTAGGCCCTTCGCCTGGTCCCGGGCCTTCTCCTGGTCCGATGATGGGCCCTGGACCCTCACCTGGTTCCTCCCATGGAATGATGGGCCCAAGTCCTGGACCCTCCACTACATCCGGTCACACAGTCCCTCAGCAGGGAGCGACTGGATACACACAGCAAGACAGTATGCACCCCATGCACAAAGTACGACCACAGTACATCTGGTGGAATTATGTTTGTTTATGTAAAAAAAAGCTAATATCTACAGTATTTAAACAATATTTACATCAACTTGGGTGAAATATGGAGCTTGATAAATTATTTAGGTTGTTACAAATTGTGTGCAATGAATGTGCGCTTGGGTGTGTGTTTTTGTGGGTTTGTCCAGTCCCTGGAGGGTCTGCATGATAAGAACGTAGGAGAGGAATCTCGCTTTGGTCAGATGAAAGGTGTGTCCATGAGAGCAGGCGCACATGCTGGTATGGGACCTCCACCTAGTCCTATGGACCAACACTCCCAAGGTGAAAAAAAAAAGATATATTTATGTGAGACGATGTACTGTAAGATGATGATTGATTTGAGAATTTCTATTATATTCACTAATCTTGTAACTACATACAGTACTCTTTCAGGTAGTGTTACTGTAGTAACTGTCCCATGAGTATTTATTATGGTAAAGATTTGTATTCATAAATATTTTAGTATTTATGAATTATTGAATAAGGATAAGCCAACACTAAACATCACAGACCAATACTTCCTTTGGGATCAATAAAGTATCAATCTAGATAGCTATCTATCTAAACTAAAAACATAAAAACTATATTAATCCCCCTTCTTCCCAAGGCTACCCCTCTCCACTGGGCTCCTCGGATCACGTCTCCAGTCCTCTCCCAGCCGGCGCTCCTCCCACCTCTGGTCCTCTCCTTTCCACTTCGTGCACGTCCTCCAGTCCACTTGAGGGCGCTGACTCCCAACCGAACCGATCTGGGGCTCAGAGCAACACAGCCGGATCCTCCGCCAACCCGACACCCTTTAATCAAAACCAGCTGCACCAGCTAAGGGCGCAAATCATGGCGTACAAGATGCTGGCACGTGGACAGCCTCTTCCTGACCACCTACAGATGGCAGTACAGGGTAAGAGGCCCATGCCCGGCATGCAGCAAGGCCAAGCCATGCCAAGTCTGCCCCCTGGTGGAGGAGGAGGGCCAGGTACAGGTCCTGGACCTCTGGGGCCCAACTACAGTCGGGGGCATGGTGAGCAGAGTTCTTTATGCTGTAATATTAAAAATGTCTGAATCTGAATGTGCCAGTGTTAAAATAATGACTAAGGATTGAGCTTGCTTTTTTACTTTTTGAACCATTTAAACCCTAATCAATTTCATATTCACTGCTAATAAACCTCCACCATGCTTCAGTTTTTTGGTAACTAGTTTCCCCAAGCATGGGGGGGCGTGAAAATTTATGCAGTCAATTTTTTTTGCAAATAATGTTGCTAACTATATTGTTTTTGCTTCCACTTGTAACATGTGGACTCTTATACAGTATGTTATGACATACAATCCCAATTAAGTCCATATCAGTTCAAAGTTTAATACGAGGTGCGTTCAAGTCAACCCGGGACTTTTGATTGAGTGCAGAATAATAGGACACAGTGATGAGAGTAAAAACGATCTATTTCTTTACATGATCCGATGTTACACTAATGCACTTATCCCAGCGTTTCACTAGTGATTGGATACCATGAAGGTAGAAAGTTTTCTCACTGGAGTTTCATACATGTAAAACTGGCCTCCCAGGAACTCCTTTAATGGCCCAAATGTGTGGAAATCATTTACAGGGTGGTTAAGGTTGTACAGCGGATGTGACATGAGTTCCTGTGATGTGCGAGTGGTGTTTGTGAATGATTTTATGTGCAGTTCCCACAGTCACAAGCGTCTCTTTCACAAGCTGGTGACAAGTTATCTGTCAATTTTCAAGGATTAGGCGTTCCACTCGCTGAATGTTCACAGGAAAGACTGCAGTGGGCTCTGAGCCACCTCAGCTTGGACGATCAATGCGGTTGAGAGCCTCATCACCGTGCTGTGTTTGTAGTGTCCTGTAAATGCCTAATGGTTTTATGCCTTCATTCGTGAGAAAGTCCCAGTTTGACTTGAATGCAACCTCATGCATGTTTTTGTACAAGTGTAAGTCAAAATGTGATGGGTGATTAGTTATGTATGTTTCAGGTCGATTATTTCAGTTATACCGGGGGGGGCATGGGGGCGTAACAACACAATGTTATAACCAGCCTGAGCATTTCGGTTAACTACAGTTCTCTGTGGTAACTTAAGTAAAGGTTCAGTGTGTTCTGGATGCTCCGCAGTGTTAAGTGGTCCCACCGTGCCCCCGTCTGGACCAAATGCTGTTCCTCCTGCCAATGGGCCGCCAAAAACCTGGCCTGAAGGTGAGACACCTTTACTTTTGTCTAATAACACTTATTTTAATTGTCTATTTAATTATGTTGATTATTAACTCCCCATGTTTAATTGTTTGGTTAGGGAAGCTACTATTGCAGCATGCCAGTAAATAATATTAATATTTTGTATCAAACTCCTGCTCAGAACTGTACACACAGCAGAAAATGTCTTTGAAATACTTTTTAGGTCCCTTGGTGAATGCCGCCACACCTTCCAACGCCCCACAGAAGCTGATTCCACCGCAACCCACAGGCCGCCCGTCTCCGGTCCCCCCCTCTGTGCCCCCTGCCGCCTCCCCAGTCATGCCCCCTCAGACTCAGTCTCCTGGACACCCGGGGCACTCGGCTCAGCCGGCGCCCACCATCCCGCTGCATCAGAAACACAACCGCATCACTCCCATGCAGAAACCATGCGGCCTGGACCCTGTGGAGATCCTGCAGGAAAGAGAGTACAGGTACAGGACAGCTGCTTTTATTACATTTCATGATGTTACATTAATATTTCACATAACACAAACTCCTGATGTTTTATCGAATCAGGCTGGAAGCACGCATAACACACCGTATCCAGGAGCTAGAGAACCTTCCGGGTTCACTCGCCGGAGACCTGCGCACCAAAGCCACCATCGAGCTCAAAGCTCTCCGACTGCTCAACTTTCAGAGACAGGTATTAGACATAGGTAGCCCACTTCTCAGAATGCATTTGTTTGTATTGTGTGTATTAGAAATTAATTTGTGCCGGTGTGTACATATGCTGTGTAGCTGCGTCAGGAGGTGGTGGTGTGTATGAGGCGTGATGCAGCTCTCGAGACGGCGTTGGATGCCAAGGCCTATAAGCGGAGTAAGAGACAATCCCTGCGAGAGGCTCGCATTACTGAGAAACTGGAGAAACAGCAGAAGATCGAACAGGAACGCAAGCGACGGCAGAAACACCAGGTAACACAGACGCGATGAACGTGTTATTCCTATATTCCTATAGCTTTAATAGGACATAGGTAACCGTAGGCCACTTGCATATATATTAGTGCTGTCAATCGATTGAAAAAAAAAAAATCTAGTTAATCACAGTCATAGATCACAATTAATCATAATTTTAAAATAATCATCAAACGTGCAATGTTGGAATAAAGAAATATATCAAATATTATCATTTAACAAATGTTAAATGAAAACCCTTGGGGGCGGCGTAACACACTCGGAGGACAGCGCTATCCGCACCTTCCGCTTGAGTGAGCTCACAGACGCCCCTGACTGGCTGTAGAGCCGTAATTAATGTGGGAGCACTAAGTACCTCTCATCCCTTCCCTCTGAGAAAGCTCGGCCAATCAGCTCTCTCCAGACCTCCGGCTGCGAGAGGTTACAGCATCTTTACCACTGCGCCACTCGGAGGCCCTCTCTCTTGTGTTTTTAACACGGCCAGAGTGAATGAGTGCAGTTGCCATTTGTCATTGATCTTACACCGAGGTAGTTATGGTGACTTACTGATGTTGTCTAGTAAGTGCTTCTGCAAACTGCCTCACTTTCACAGCATCTTACATTTAATGTATTCTTGTAAAATAGTTCCTCTTGAAAGGTAGCTCGAGCACACAACTTTGGTTTTATCCAAACTTTCTTCTAGAATCTTTTTATAACCAAACTTGCCGATCTGCACACCTGGTGATTATTCCTCAGTCACCTTGTTATTCGCGTTAAACGTGCTATTATCAATTGTTATTAGCAACTATGGGAAGCCATTTGGGTCAAACCTGGTACTATGATAATTTTAAAAAATAGTAATGCATTAAAATTTCTAGATTATGCGTTAATGCGTTACTATTGACAGCCCTAATATATACAGTACATAGTAGTTCTATTTATTGATGTCTTTCTGTTTTTTCAGGAATATCTGAACAGCATCCTCCAGCATGCCAAAGACTTTAAGGAGTACCATCGCTCCATCACTGGAAAGATCCAGAAGCTGACCAAAGCTGTGGCCACGTACCACGCCAACACGGAGCGAGAGCAGAAGAAAGAGAATGAACGCATTGAGAAGGAGAGAATGAGGAGATTGATGGTAAGGAGAAAAATGCACACCTTTTCACACATACCCAGAGTACAGCGTACACTCAACAAAGTCGCATTAATATAAATATAACCAAGTGACAGTGTTGCTCAAACTTCTTGTTTTTCTTCACTTTCAGGCAGAGGATGAAGAGGGTTACAGAAAGCTGATCGATCAGAAGAAGGATAAGCGGCTGGCCTACCTGCTGCAGCAGACCGACGAGTACGTGGCCAACCTGACCGAGCTGGTTCGGGCTCACAAGGCGGCCCAGGCTCTGAAGGAGAAGAAGAAGAAGAAGAAAAAGAAGAAGAAGCTGGAGAACGCCGAGGGGCAGCCGCTGGCTCTGGGACCAGACGGAGAGGTAGGTGAAAGATTTGTGTTATCACGTTAAATTCCTAAATAAGAGCACTCAACGGCGGTGTGTTGCACTTCCTGTTTGACTTGTGGGCACGTGTGCGCTGCACCTTTTTTCCCTTGTAGCCCCTGGACGAGACAAGTCAGATGAGCGACCTGCCTGTGAAGGTGATCCACGTGGACAGCGGGAAGATCCTGAGCGGAGGGGACGCTCCCAAAGCCGGACAGCTGGATACCTGGCTGGAGATGAACCCTGGGTGAGCGTCTGATACACCGAACAACACAGTTGGGTTTATCAAAGGATGTCCTTGTTCTCAAAGGTTGCTCTCTTCATGTGTGCAGATATGAGGTGGCGCCGAGATCAGACAGCGAGGACACAGGCTCAGACGAGGACGAGGTAATGCTGCCTGTAGTGAAATTCCTTTACAAGGAAAAAAAAATAAAAGAACAAAATACAAGTGCACTTGTACACGTTTTAAATTGATGCTGTTCGAGTCAAACCGGGACTTGATGCGATTTCTTGTGAATGGAGGTGTGAAAAACGTTTACAGACGAGTTCAAGCATAGTACGGCGATGAGACTCTTAGCCGCGGTAACACATTTGGATGGGTAGCACATTTTTCCTGAGGGGGGTAAGAGGGCTCAGAGCCCACTGCAGTCGTTCCCCTGAACATTCAATGCCTGATCCTTAAAAATTGACAGGACTGTGCAGTCACCGACACCACTTGCACATTACAGGAACTCGGCTGCGAGTTACTGACCCATCTCCCATACAGTCCTGGCCTTGATCCATATCATTTCCGTATGTTTGGGGCATTAAAGGAGTTCCTGGGAGGCCAACGTTTTGGATGTGGAGCAGCTTATTCTGCATAATCAAAAGGCCCAGTTTGACCCGAACGTACACCGTATAAATACATAAAGAAAAATGTTAAAAAGTTGAATTTGTCACACTCACAGCTCCAATAAATACATTACATATTCATGTGGATTATAATAAAGGCTTTAATTTTATACCGGACTAAAATACAGGTAAAAAACTATTTAGGTACAGCAGTCTCGTATAACATGGTTAGATCTAATGTTAATCATTTGCATTTTCTTCCTGACCGAAGGAGGAGGAAGAAGAGCAGCCTCAGCCATCCCAGGCTCCTGTGGAAGAGAAGAAGAAGATTCCAGATCCTGACAGCGAGGATGTCTCAGAAGTGGACGCTCGACACATTATTGAGTAAGAATCCTAAATTGAGTAAGACGGAAGTGACCTGTAGAGTATAGAAAGCACTTGGTTTGTATACGAGTGTAATTTAATATGATCAGCCTTAAATCGGATGTGTGTGTGTTTGTGTTTGTTTGTATCGTAGGCATGCTAAGCAGGATGTAGATGACGAGTACGGTGGCGCTGCGTTCGCACGCGGCCTGCAGTCGTACTACGCAGTGGCTCACGCAGTCACCGAAAGGGTGGACAGACAGTCGTCCTTGTTGATCAACGGGCAGCTCAAACAGTATCAGGTAAAAAACAAACAGTGTGTGTCACTTGCTATTAGTAGTTACTATACTGTACGTGTTTGTGCCCCGCGATGGATTGGCACCCTGTCCAGGGTGTACCCCGCCTTGTGCCCTAAGTCTCCTGGGAAAGGCTCCAGGTCCCCTCGCAACCCTGTATACAGGATGAAGCGGTATGAGTGAGTGAGTTTGAAACAGAAATCCAAAAACAGACAGACAGTTATCATAATTAAATAGTAAAAGAACTACTAAATGCCAGAATACATAATGTTAGCATACATATGGAATGTTACTTAATTAAAGTAAACTAAGGTACAAAATTCGGTTAATATCGGTAATGGATGGGGATCAATTCATATAAATTCGATTGATAGTGATTCTATGGTGTGGCGATTCATGGGTTGCTACACTCACTCCAAAATCTATTTTTATGAAAAATAAATAAATAAATAAAATTATACAGATTTGCATTTGAAGGGGTAAAATGTTGCTGTTCTATTATATTCCTGCAGGTGGCATGTTTTTAACCATTCACACAGTACAGCATCCTGTATGGTAGAAGCTAATTATTTGCTAAGGTTGTTTAGACCAAAATCTAAAAAAAAATAAAATAAAAAATTATCAGGATATTTATAAAATTGTGATACATACAAAATCCTGATACAAATCGATTCAGCACCAAGGTATCGTGATAATATCATATTGAATGGTCCCTATTGAGTCCTATTTCGAGTTAATATATTTTTCCTGGTGAAACTGTTTGCCTGGTGGATTTCCTCATGGTACTCCGGTTTCCTTCCACAGTCCGAAGACATGCAGATTAGGCTAATTGGTGTTCCCGAATTCCCTTTAGTGTAAGATTGTAAGATTGAGGAAGTGTGAGGAATTACAATTTATTTGTGTTAAAACATTTTAACACATTATGGATTTTAAATTAATCATAAGCTTTAACACTTTAATTTGAACAAATTTTTAAAAAAATATATTTTATATATATTATATATTATATTTGCACCTTCAAGCTAGTTTTCAAGTTCAAAAAAGATGTTTTGACCCATCTTTTATTTCCTAAATGGCCTATATAAGCCGATCTCTAATTCAATTTTAATTCTCCTTTCTAAAAGATTAAAGGTTTGGAGTGGCTCGTGTCCCTGTACAATAATAATCTGAATGGAATCCTTGCTGATGAGATGGGTTTAGGAAAAACCATCCAGACCATCGCTCTCATCACCTACCTCATGGAGTACAAACGCCTCAACGGACCCTATCTCATCATCGTTCCGCTCTCGTGAGTGACAGGGTGCTTATAAAAACGTCAGTTTATTTCTGTTTCTTGCTTGATTGTAAAATGCGTGTTGTTTTAAACAGGACTCTTTCTAACTGGGTCTACGAGTTTGACAAGTGGGCCCCGTCCGTCGTGAAAGTCTCATACAAGGTGAGCAGGACCTGCATCTCAGCATTCATATACTGTACACAAACAGCTGGGCGCAAGCCGTGTTTTTAATCATGGAAATCTGATATTGTGCTCAGGGATCTCCGGCAGCCAGGCGGGCATTTGTTCCTCAGCTGCGTAGTGGAAAGTTCAACGTTCTTCTCACCACCTATGAGTACATCATTAAAGACAAGCAAGTGCTGGCAAAGGTAATAGAGACACATATGATTCTGCATACTGTGTAATTTCTAATAGGCTATACAGACTTATAAGTAATGTATAACTAGATATGCAAGTCAAACCAGGACTTTTGATTGTCCAGAATAACCGAACACAATTATGAGAATTAAAACTACAGTGGAACTTTGAATTGCGAACGTTTTGGAGGACGAGCAAAATTTTGAAATCAGTTTTAACTTGTTAAACGAGCAAGGTCCTGATATACTAGTACTGTATACACTTTATCTGTGGAGCGTCACGTGATCACAACTGAGCCAATGGTTTATCTCTCTCTCGCGCTCCGGGATTGTGGGTAATCGTCTCTTTCGCAAGTTGGCGGCAAGTTATCCATCGATTTTTCTATGATCAGGTGCTGAAGAAATTTCATCACAAGTCCCAGTGTGACTTGAACGCCCCTCATATAACAAAAAGAGCAACTCACCAGTGAACTACCTCTTTGTAATGTACAGTAAAAAAAAATCTATTTGAGTGGTCAAATATGGTTTTGTAAGATGGAGTTATCTTTTATTCCACACTTACTCCTTCAGAGTTAGACTTATTTGAATGATATTGTTCAGGAAATGTGTGAATACAGTGAGGTTGTTTAATGTATTTCTGCCTCATTAATGCTCAAGTCATATTCCTTATTCTGATCAGCCTCACTCTTAAACATCTCAACCGTAAGTGCAGTTGACTATCGCAGGATCCAAGGATGACAGTATCCATATCGTATAGTCATTGTTGTTTGGCCCTTTTTGCTGGCAGAAAGGTGCTCAAATACAGGATGAACTCATTCACCTGCACTGTCTCTACGGTTCCAGATCCGCTGGAAGTATATGATCGTAGATGAGGGCCACCGGATGAAGAACCATCACTGTAAGCTGACTCAGGTGCTGAACACACACTACCTGGCTCCGAGGCGCGTCCTGCTGACGGGGACGCCGCTGCAGAACAAGCTGCCGGAGCTATGGGCCCTGCTCAACTTCCTGCTGCCGACCATCTTCAAGAGCTGCAGCACCTTCGAACAGTGGTTCAATGCCCCCTTCGCCATGACTGGAGAGAAGGTCTGAGTTTTTTATTTCCTGTGTTTTTAAACAAGCAAACTTGCGTGCCGTGTTTATTTTGCCGGTTTGTGTTAATGGATATAGAGTTTGGATAAATATTTTTTTTCGTATAACAGCCTAAAACACAAGAAACAAGTCTTTGTGAATAGACCAGTTTAGTGCCCAGAGTATGATTTACAGCCGCAGCACCACTTTTAGAATGGAGACGTGCAGGTATTAAATTAACCTAAAAAATTTTTTCTTTTTTAAAGTTATTATTTTTAAAGAGTCTTATACAGTGGAACGTCAGATTGCGAGCAAAGATTTGTAATAAATTTTGACTTGAAAAACGAGCAAGTCTTGGTTTACAAATACCGAGTATCATGTAGCACGCATGCGCCGAGCGTCACGTGATCACAACTGAGCCAACGGTTTTTCTCTCTTTTGCGCTGCGGAATTGTGGGTAATCGTCTCCCCTGCTGGGTCTTAGTGTGCGTCTCTCACTGGTATAATCAACATCGGTGCACGCGTGTACTGTTTACTATAACACTGTGACCACACGTGCGTGTGTAAAACATCTTTTATTTACTGTTTGTATGTGTGTGTACAGCGAGCATGTACTGTTTATTATAACACACGTGTGTGTGCACATGTAAAGCAAAAGCAAGTCTCATTAGAGAGGTTAAAGATCCATTTTCTCCATTTCACGATCTCTTTATCTTGATCCTTTTCAAAGGAAAAGTGCAGGTTAATTTGTTTTATTTTTACTTTACAGCAGTGATTCCGTTAGTGTGTCGCTCACTCAAGTGTCATTAGAGAGATTTCTTATTTACCCGATGAAACAGTGTTTTCTGTTTCGTGCGCGCATATGTGTGAAACTCAAATAAGACAGGAGGAAGGGTTACTGTGTAAGATGAGAAGAGAGAGAGGGGAGGGGCTCATTCCTCCTCTCCTTTTACTTTAGGTTCACACACACACACACACACAAACACACACAATTACAAGCGGAAACATTTATCTATCGCGATTTATTTGGACTTCTTTAAAGGTAAAGTGCAGGTTAATTTATTTTATTTTTACTTTATATTTTGTATTGATTATGTGTATGTATTTATTTTTTTGGCCAGTGGAACATATAATTTGAGTTTCCACTATTTCTTATGGGAAAATTCACAATTATGCAAGGTTCCACAGTAATTTCGTAGTGAGAATGATTCTCTAAATTATAGGTTCTGGTGATTTCATTGTTATGGGGGAGCCCAAAAAATGTATACACATTTCAATAGTTACCTATGCCCTTTTTTTAAAAACCTAAATTGAATTATGGTAGCAGTGTGTAGTATTATGTTTTCCATAAAGATGTAATTTCATGTGTGTATGAATCTAGTAATGCCATGTTCATGCATATATTTTTCATGTTGAAGTTTCATATCTTTTTTTCCACCTGTTATGTTATGTCATTTTCTTTTCTCCCATGTACATTACGTGCGTATTTTGTCTGATTGTTACATTATGATATAACACAGATGGATTTATTGGGCTACGTAGTTGTGCACCTAAATTTGCACACCTACGTAGCTGAATCTAGGATTGTTTTGTGTTTTTTATGCTGGTGATACCTGTCTAAGCTACCTGTCTAACAAACACATGGCGAGATTGTAGCTACCATCTTAGAAAATTCATGCAAACAAATTTCTCATATAGGCTTTTAGATTTATTCTGACAAAGTGACAGTGTATCAAATATGAAGAAAACTTATTCCCAGGCCCTGTCCTTTCCTTTTTCTCATGCACAGGTGGACTTGAACGAAGAGGAAACCATCCTGATCATTCGCCGTCTGCACAAAGTGCTCCGCCCCTTCCTCTTACGTAGGCTGAAGAAAGAGGTGGAAGCTCAGCTACCTGAGAAGGTCAGTACATACACTCATCTTTTGCCAAGCAAATACACAGAGTCGGACTAATATTTAAAAGAGAAACTTATTGTAAAGAAATGAATACTCAAAATATACATCCAAAATCATACTGAACATTCTTTTATTAGTTCAGTTCGGTTCACACAGATTGGGTTCCTAGATAATAATTGTCCAAGATGGCTTATAGTTAAAGATCGGTGACGTTGTCATGGTCACATGAGAATTTTGAACTTTTGGGGTCCATCGTGTGTTGCTGCAGGTGGAATACGTGATAAAGTGCGACATGTCGGCGCTGCAGAGGGTTCTGTACAGACACATGCAGGCCAAAGGGGTTCTGCTTACAGACGGATCTGAAAAAGATAAGAAGGTAAGTAGTCAGAGCTTTGGTTCATGGATAATTTGTTTCTGAAAAACCCAATAAAAGGATATGATTGCATTTAAGTTAGGAATGAAACACAGTGCAGTGAACTGTTATGAGGAATAAAAGTCAACAGCAGTGTGATGTGATGCAGCTTGATCCTGAGCTCAGTTACTACTACCCAGAGTCGACACCAACCGCGGCACATGCCGTAATGTTTTGTTCCCTTTTTGTATTAAAGAATGACAAAATATACTTACAGTGGCATGCAAAATCTGGTAACGTTTTCTGTTAATGTGAACATTTAAGCAACTGGAAGATGAAATGATCTCCAAAAGACATCAAAAAGGTTAAACATGAAACACTCTGGCAATGTTTAAAGCAATAGCAGGGTATAGGTTTTGTCGTCTAAAATTTTAGAGTGTAAAAGGGAAAGCAGCAACCTGCACAAGAATGGGAAGCCCAGGAGACTTGAGCTCTCAGATAACTTTGACCAAGGTATTTAACAGACCCGGTTAGGGTCATAGCTTATTTACAGTCTAAAGCAAAAGCTTTCTAAATACCCAGTCTCGTCAAACCTTGTCCCAAGAATCAGCAGCCATGGGTTCCTAAGCAGTTACCTAGCACTCTGAAAATGAAACTCATTGATGCTCACAAAGCAGGAGAAAGGTGTAAGAAGATAGCACAGTGTTTTCAGGTACTGATTTTCTCAGGTCGGAATGTAAATAAGAAAGAGAAGTTAACAGGAACAGTGGAGCTCAAAATAAGGCCTGGGAGACCAAGAAAAATATCATGGAGAGCTGCTCGTAGGATTCCTAGAAAGTCAAAACCCCTGTTTGACTGCAAAAGACCTTCGGGGAGAATTGGTGGTACACTGTTCAACTGCTCAGCGACACCAGCACAAAAATGGCCTTCATGGAAGAGTCATCAGAAGAAAACATCATTTGAAAAAAGAATCCTGTGGACCGATCAGGTTAAAATAGAACTCTTTGGCTGCAATACGCAAAGGTGTGTGTGGAGAACAAAAGGCACAGAATTTCATGAAAAGAACCCCAGTTCAATTGTTAAGCATGGGGCTGGTTCGATAAAGCTTTGGGGTCGTATTGCAGTCAGTGGAATGGGGAACATTTAGAGGGCGAGAATGGATTCAATTAAATTCCAACTAATTTTGAAAGCCAACGTAACATTATCTGTAAAAAAAAGCTGAGGTTGAAAAGAGAATGGTTTCTACAAATGCATAATGATCCTAAATACACCTCAAAATCTCTCACGATGGACTACCTCAAGAGGTGCAAGCTGAAAGTATTGCCATGGCCCTCACAGTCTCCTGACCTACACATCACTGAGGATCTGTGGATAGCTCTCTAAAGAGCAGGGCGTGCAAGACGGCCCAGGAATCTCACCGAACTGGAAGACTGCTGTAAGGAAGAATGGGAGTGTTGTTGAGAAAAGATTCTTGGCTGGCTACAAAAAGCATTTACAAGCTGTGATACCTGCCTAAGGGGGTGCTACTACAGTAGGTTCAAACTATGCAGGGTGGCCGAACATTTGCTGCGGACTCTTCCTCGTCTGTTATTTTGAAACGATGAAAATACAAGAAATTATTTTGTTTAAAATATAAAGGTCATCTTGTAGATTGTGTCATCTGTAACTTTCATCTCATCTTCTTAACTAGTCACATTAACAGAAATTTTGACCAGGGGTGGCCAAACTTTTGCATCAAAAAATCAAGTAGAATTTGGCAATGCTTTTTGTGTCTCAGTGCAGGATCTGGAGCCAAATGCTGGAGGTATGACGTAGTATTTCCATGCATATACAGTATGTTGTGTCGTGTGTGTGGCACGTGTGTGTTTCAGGGTAAAGGCGGCACTAAAACCCTCATGAACACTATCATGCAGTTGAGAAAGATTTGCAATCATCCCTACATGTTCCAGCAGATTGAGGTATTATACTGTTCTTGCATTTGTTTTACAATTATTAATCATTTAAACAACCAAAATATTATTATAGTTTGCAGCTTCTTTTTTGCATGATGTGATCTTTTTTATGTACCTGTTCATTGAAGACGTGTGTACATT
Source organism: Clarias magur (assembly GCA_013621035.1). Lineage (NCBI taxonomy): Eukaryota > Metazoa > Chordata > Actinopteri > Siluriformes > Clariidae > Clarias > Clarias magur. The sequence goes on from QNUK01000049.1 coordinate 2,166,373, forward strand.
AAAAATCAATATTTTCAATATTTAAATGTCTTAAAATTGGCCTTTTGAATGTTTATTCTGCACACAGGAGTCCTTTTCTGAGCACTTGGGTTTCTCTGGTGGTATTGTGCAAGGGTGAGTCTAAGAGCGTTATGCATTATATAATGTTGTGAAGTAGTAATTGACTTACAGTGCTTACCTTTCGTTTAAGTGCTGACCTATATCGAGCTTCTGGAAAGTTTGAGGTGCTGGACCGGATTCTTCCCAAACTTCGAGCAACCAATCACAAAGTGCTGCTTTTCTGCCAGATGACATCACTGATGACCATCATGGAGGACTATTTCGCATACCGCAACTTTAAATACCTCCGTCTTGATGGTATTAACACCAGCTAATCCCACTTCCCTAGCTAATCTTTTCTTTTTTTATTCAAAATGTTGTATATTTATTTGATTTTTTTATTCTAACCTTTTTTTAGTAGTGGGAAATTCATTCATTCTCTGTAGCTCTGTATCCAATCATCAATCAAGCTATACAATGATATAAATAAAGGAAGACTTAGTGGTTAGCCCTGTGGGTGCTCTCATCCAGGGTGGAAAGTTTGATTCCTATGTGCATGTATGGCACATGTTCTCCCTGTGCTTGATGGGTTTCCTCCAGGTACTCTGGTTTGCTTCCACACTCCAAAGGCATGCAGAATAGGCTAATTAGTGTTCCCAAATTGCCTGTAGAGTTTGTGTGTGAGAGTGTTTGATTGGGTGCCATTTGATTGATAGGCACCCTGTCCATGGTGCACCCTGTATAGTGCCCCGAGTCCGCTGGGATAGGCTCCATCCAGACCTTACACACCCTTGTACAGGATAAGCAGAATAGAGAATGAGTAAGAGAGTGTGTACCAGAGTTTCTATGGTAACCCAAATAATCACTCGTTTAAAAAAGCCAAACATGGAAAATGGTTACAGTACAATGATACAATACACATAGATACAATTATGTTAATTATTATTTCATGTTTTTAAACATATACTGTATATAAATTGCAGTGTTTTTTTTTTCACTGGCTGTGCTCTTACAGCAGTAACACTTCTCATTTTGGTATTTTATACATAGGCACCACTAAGGCAGAGGATCGCGGCATGCTCCTGAAGACATTTAATGATCCTGAGTCACAGTACTTTATCTTCCTGCTGAGCACCAGGGCTGGGGGTCTCGGCCTCAACCTGCAGAGCGCAGACACGGTGGTCATCTTTGACAGTGACTGGAACCCTCACCAGGTAATGCAATGGCCTAAGCACTGAGCACTTTCTTCTTAAAGGATATCACATACCAGTATGAGATGTGGGTAAATGTACCTTATAACATATCATTGTATTATTAATAAAAGTTCATGACAATATTTTGACAATACTATTGTTCTCTCTTATAGGACCTGCAGGCTCAGGACCGAGCTCATCGCATCGGGCAGCAGAACGAGGTGCGGGTGTTGCGCTTGTGCACCGTCAACAGTGTCGAAGAGAAAATCCTTGCTGCTGCCAAGTACAAGCTCAACGTTGATCAAAAGGTCATCCAAGCAGGCATGTTCGACCAGAAATCATCCAGTCACGAGCGCCGCGCATTCCTGCAGGCCATCCTGGAGCATGAGGAGCAGGATGAGGTTTCACAGATTTTTAAGCTTTATCTCTCAGTGTAATCTTACTTTCTTTTGACACTGATAAATTGAAGGTCTGTACTGACTTGTAAGTCGATGCAATTTAATGCATGTGCTTTATGATCAGTTTTCTGATTAAAGTTCTCACTCATCCATTTTCTCTGACCTTCTTGCTTCAGGAAGAGGACGAAGTGCCGGATGATGAAACTGTGAATCAGATGATCGCAAGGAGCGAAGAGGAATTTGATCACTTTATGGTTTGTCTTCCTATTATGTATTCTGAAGGTTCACTTTGCATAGAGATCAAATCAATTTTAGACCTCTGACCTTAATTAAAACTAGCATGCTTCAGAGCTCAGTTTTCATTTTTGTTCATTTTTTTTTTTTTTTGTTGTTGTTTCCTTTGATGTTCACCCAAAAGTTTGGTAATATCATAGACGTACAGTACACCATCGTTAAAAAAAAGTTCAAGAGATGACCCGATTAATTTTTCTGTCACTAAAATTATCTTTGCTTCAGATGGATTATCTGCTTTGCCTGTCTTTTATGAAATTAAACAGAGGTTTAAAAGCAAAGGAGGAACTGAGGGTTATGTGTGCACTTCACCACTAAGGCAACAGAAGACTTTAAAAAAGACAAGCTCTAAAGTGCATTTGTATTTAAACAATATCTGCCTTTCAACAAACTGTTAAAACTATAAATGCCTAGAGAAAAGGTGCAGATCAGAACCATCAACTGTATAAGAACTGGGAGAACCATCCATGATATCACCCATAGGTTTTATATAGAGCGGTTTTGAAGCTAAACTGTGGGAGCGCTTGTCGCCATTTTGGCAGGACTAAATCCTGGTTAAATGAGCATGTGGACATCACCTGGCTGTTGGTGTTAACATACAGTACCTACTGTACTTACCTCAGTTACCACAAGCTAGCTAGTTTAGTTAAAATGCTACGGTGTTAATTAATATGCTAACTAGCATTGGATTTAACTCCACCATTCATTTCGTCCCGTGTCAATTCCTAAATTTTTTCTGTTAAGTTAAACTTGGCCACATCCCTAATTATGTATAAATTTCATATAACCTTAACTGAGTTGCATCAAAAAAAAAATCCTCTTATTTATTTCTTTTGAAAATTTGGACATTTTAACATAGAGTGCTGTGGGGATTGACTCACCTTGGGAGACAGCTCCCAGTGGACATTCAAAAAACCCTTTTCCACCAAAGTGAACCAGGTGCTAGTTCCTGACTGGTGTTGGTGCCGGTTCAGAGCCTGTTCAATAGCTAACCTCCTAAGAACTGGCTTTGTTTTTCCATGAGCTAGGGAGTCATGTTATTATGTCACAGTATATGTCCGTGTATATCTTTACTTTTAGTCAATGCTAGCAGCAATGACAGTGGCAATGCTAGTTGCGAAAAATACTAGCGGCAAGCACACCAAACAACAATGGCAATTTTTGACATGGCTTTATCATCACTAGATACTTACCTATATGGCTATTGCATATATCCATTTTACTAAAGCCCCCCCTTATTTTAATATATGGAAATATATTAAAATTAGGTGTAACACATTTTTAAAATGAGATGATGATAATTATGATAGACAAAAAAGGCATAGTTTAGAGCATTATCTCTTATATGCAGCGTATGGATTTGGACCGGCGTCGTGAAGAGGCTCGGAACCCGAAGCGCAGGCCCCGGCTCATGGAGGAAGACGAGCTGCCCACGTGGATCATGAAGGACGACGCTGAGGTTGAGCGACTCACCTGTGAGGAGGAGGCAGAGAAGATGTTTGGTCGCGGCTCACGTCAGAGGAAGGAGGTTGACTACAGCGATTCACTCACTGAGAAACAATGGCTCAAGGTCAGAGGTCACTGTGTATGAAAAGGAGGAAGCAATTGTAGCTGTAATTTTATAAAGATTAATTATACTGTAACTTTAGAAAGTAAAGACCTCGTTCATTACTTTTTCCCCCGTACCATTTCTTTCCTCCATGCAGGCTATTGAGGAAGGCACACTGGATGAGATTGAGGAGGAAGTGCGTCACAAGAAGACGACTCGAAAGAGAAAGCGCGATCGTGACATTGACGCTGGTCCATCTACATCAGGAACACGTGGAGCGAGAGACAAAGATGAGGACAGTAAGAGACAGAAGAAGCGTGGACGACCTCCAGCAGAGAAGATAACCCCAAATCCACCCAGCCTTACCAAAAAGATGAAGAAGATCGTGGAAGCTGTCATTAAATACAAAGAGAGGTGAGAAACTAGTTCATTCCTGTTCTCTTATTTGTGGTTTTAAAAGCATTTTTGGTAGAAAATTTCCTTGAAGGGGTGCAAACAAGAAGTCTAGTCAAGTTTTAATTTCAGTCATATTTTAAAGTTCCGCCACTTTAAAATTCTTCCTGGTCTCGCAGCAGCAATGGCCGGCAGCTGAGTGAAGTCTTCATCCAGCTTCCGTCTCGTAAGGAACTCCCTGAGTATTACGAGCTGATCCGCAGACCTGTCGACTTCCGCAAGATCAAGGTTCCTACACTTGCCTGCACATATGAACACACATAAGTGTTAATTCATCACATTCATATTGGAGAACGTTGTCTTGGGATTCTATGTAAAAATTCTATAATATTTGGCTTTTTTCATATATTTTTTCATATTTTTGGCTTATAAATTTGAAACAATAAGCCTTCCTTCCACTCAAGCCTAGAAGCCTAGAAACCTATGCTCAGGAATATAATCCAGAATATAAATTCAGGAATTAACACTTAGGAACTTTATAAGAAATTTATGCGTAGTCACCTAAATTCAGAAACTTTAGCCTATACACTTGAACTTTAGTGTTTAAGCCTACATTCCTGAGTTTAAGTGTTGACTAGAAACCTAATCCTAGGAATTTTATCTTGGGTATTTAAACAAGGAAACTTTTGACTAGAAACTTATTCACAGGAATTTTAATCTAGAATCTTAATCCCAGGAATTTTAACTTTGGAAATGAAGACCAGGGAATTTCAGAAAGGAAATTTTATCTTAGAAATGGAAAACCAAGAAATTTTGGCTGAAACCCCAATCCCTGGAACTTGAGTTTAGAACCCCAATCATAGGAATTTTTTCCTAAAAAATTATAAGCAGGAAACTTTAGAAAGAAACCATTTGCAAGGAATTTTATCTTCGGAAATGAAGAATAGGAAATTTACAAAAGAAACCTAATGAAATGAATTGTGGTTTAAAATTGTAAGAAATTTTGACAAGAAACTTAATCCCAGGAATATTAGCTTTGGAATTTTAGACCGGGAAATTCCAAAAGGAAACAGAATCCTAGAAATTTAAACGCAGGCAATTTAAAAATGTAGGAACGTAACCCTACGAACAGTAGTCTAGAAATGTAAGCTCTGGTATTATTGGCTAGTAACTTAAGCACTTGAACTTTGAAATGTAAAATTACAAATTTAAGCCTGGATACAAAAACTTTAGCCTAGAAAATTCAAACAGGAATTTGAATCTAAAAGTATAGGTTTAAATTTGTAGTTTAGTTTTCTAGTTTAGTATCTTTTGTTCCAGAAGGCTAAGCCCTAAAATAATACTGAAGAAACATGAACCTCTGTAATATTAAGGTACATTGTGTTTTTAATAGTTGAATTCCATTGAATTCCATTGACTTGACTTGACTTGAAATAGAGTAAATTGATTAGATTTGAACTTGTAGAAATACTAACTTTGCTTTAGTAAGATTACATAAGTGTGTAAGTGTTTTGAAAGCTGATCTAAAGATTGTATTGTGCAGGAGCGTATCCGCAGCCACCGCTATCGCAGTCTGAATGACCTGGAGAGAGACGTAATGCTGCTGTGTCAAAATGCTCAGACCTTTAACCTGGAGGGCTCATTGGTGGGAATCCACATGCACATACTGTACACAAACACACACACACATCATGTAAAGTGATTCAAATATGTACTCATGTCAGTGCATTTTTTTTTATCTGTTTGTGTTGTTACTGCTTATTTTATATGCATATGTGTGTGTTTAGATTTACGAGGACTCCATTGTGCTGCAATCAGTGTTCACGAGCCTGCGACAAAAGATTGAGAAAGAGGAGGAGAGTGAGGGCGAGGAGAGCGAAGAAGAGGAGGAGGAACAGGATGAAGGCTCAGAGTCAGAGTGTGAGTATGCTTTGTAAATGAGGGTGTATGTCGAACCATTAGAGTAATTCAAACAAGCTATTCAGTAGTTTGCAAAGAAGCAAAGTAGTTTTGCAAATTAATCTACTATGTATAAGAAAGAGAATGTGTGACTATGACTTGTGTGTATGTGTGATGATTGGCAGCTCGGTCAGTGAAGGTAAAGATTAAACTGGGCCGAAAGGAGCGCAGTACCGAAAGAGGAAAAGGCAGGAGGAGAGGAGGAAGAACCAGAGCCAAACCTGTTGTCAGTGATGATGACACGGAGGACGAACGAGAGGAGGTGAGTCACACACATTAGCCAAGACTTTAGACAAGACGTGTGTTTGCTTATATATATTTGCACTATAAGGCTAATGTATAAGGCTAATGTAATAAAATTAGTTCTTGCCATTGACATTGTTGTACTACATAGTCTGACTTTGTGGATTATACTGTATTCTGATACAATTTACTTGTAAACTTTTGTGAATGTGCATGTTGACACATTGAAGAAAATATTGCTTTAAGAAAGAAAAAAAAGATGGCCGCCATCCTAATGTTGCAGTGTTCAGCTACACATTAAAGATTTGGTTACATCTACAGATTCCAGTAAAGTCACACTGTGTTTAAACCCTTTCTAAAACAAATCAAATATTAGATGAAGCTACCGTTTATAGAGTGGCGGCAAATATTTATAGATTTCTGTGGAGATAAGCGTCATTAATTATTTGCTACATTAGCCTTGTAGCTTCAAAGCAAAGCTAAATCCTGTCAGAATTTTGTTTCCACTTATTACAGGGAATCTCCATTCAGAAGTTCAGCACACACAGTAAGGAAATAAGTGTTGTATTGAAATTAAAACCTGGACATTGCAATAAAATTTTAGGAATTTAAACCCAAGTAATTTTCTCTAAAAGTTAAAAAATTTAAGTTCCTCATCCCAGGAATTTGGAATTTTGGAATTTAAACCCAGGAAATTATTCAAAAGAAAGCTAATTATAATCTCAGGAATTTTATTTTAGAAATTTAAACTCAGATAATTTTTAAAAGAAACCTAATTCCAGGAATTATAGCTTTAGAAATTTAAGTCCAGGAAATTTTAACTAGAAACGTAAATCCTGAAACTTTAGTATAGATCTAAATCTAGATTATCTTAGAAATTGAACCAAGGAAATTGAAATATCTATGATATGCTTAGCTATTTTGGTTATAATTTGTTTGTTAACATTGAATGTCTCATAAGAAATTTTACCATGGGATAGATACCATGGTAGTATTTATTTGATACCGTACATGTACTACACTATGGTATATGGTCCTACCAGGGTAACTAACGTTCATCATCTGGTATGGTATAGTGTTGTATGCACTATATCATACCTGTAGCAAGTACTAACATACGGTATGTACAAACATACCATATGTACAAACATACCATATTAGATATCTGCTGGCATATGATACAGTATCATCATGATATATTGGTTCCTATTCGATTTTTAAAGATTTTGTTACTCTCAACAAGCTTTGCAAATAATTTTCTTCTACCACACAGGAAGCTGTATGAATAGAGCATGCAACTTGCGATATTATAGAGGCAACATTTTACCACTTCAAATGCAAACATATGAATTAATAATAAAAAAAGACAGATTTTGGAGTCAGTGTGCTGCTACTTGGAAGAATTATGATAAGTACATAAGTAAATGCCAGCTGTGGAAATGTATGACGTACCATGGTAATACTATGATATATATATTACAGTTTACCATAGTAAAGTATAGTGCATACCATAGGTAAATTTCTTATGGGGTGTAATATAGCAATTTAGCAGTTGTGTGTTACGACTATTGTCACAAGATGACATTGTTATTGTTTGAAAAGTTATACTGGAGATTGATAGGTGGAAAAATAACCTCACATTATCTCTTGCTCATGTGTTACAGGAGCGCTCTAACACTGCCAGTGATGAAGACCAAGGATAAAGACACTAATTAACGGAACTTGTATTGTTAAAGCCTTAAGCGTGACAAAACGAGCGCAGATTCTTCCATAGATATGATGGAAAATGATGGCTTGTATAATAATCACTAGTAGAGTCGCAACACCTTCATTTTTTTTTCTCAAAGCAAGTACTGTACATTTTGGTCCGGTACTTTCATATAAATCATATTGTAGCGATAAAAAAGGCTCCACTGAAACCAGGCTAATCACACACACTGGACATAACTTATGTCGACTAGAGTTTCCTCGCATCATAATATAGCTATAAGTAAATCTGATAGGCAGTTGTATTTAATTCAAACCTGTACTGCATGTGCTTTGAAGTTAATGCAGTTTGTAGCACACTGCCCCCTTGTGGACCCATTAGTTTTTACAATGAAATTCTACATTAGTTGTACTGTATATTGTGTGTACTGTATATTAATGGCATATAATGTCAGCTGTTTGTGTGTGTGACTCATGTAGTGCTTCTTGATTGTGACAGTTACTTTTTTCTTCTGTGTCGTATACTTGGTGTGCTTAATCACGTAACGTCCAGCTGCATGCAAATAGGCTTAGCGATTTAGCTGTTGTATCTTTCTTTCCCAGCTTGAGGTACTTTTAACTAAAAGTTAAGACTGCCGCTTAAGATGGTGTGTAAGAACTCTCGAGCTCCATGTACTATCACGTTCTCCTCTAAAAACATGTATCTGACACACCGCTGGTAGTCTTGACGTGTTTGTTGCTCTGGATAAGAGCGTATTTCCGATCAAATGAAATTCGATGTCGATTCTGAATGTGGACTGCATGCTGAATTACTGTAAGTTTTATGTTTGTAGGAACATGGTGTTAGCTGCTATACTGAGGTTAAACTTTATGGATCTGACACCTGGACAAAAGTAATCATACATTAAAGCAACACAGCATTCCTTCCATAAAAGTGTGTAAAACTGAAGTTGTGATTGTAAACTGTGAACTGTAAAGTTCGACAACAAAGACTTGCAGTTATATGTCTTCACAATAGACATATTGCGATTACAAATCACAATTGATGTGCTTGCATATTCTTTACATTAATAAATCACTAGATTCCAGTAAAACTCATAATACAGTGATATGCAAACCTGTTAAAGGTGAAACAAACATTATAAACTAATCTGTTTATAATTAATCTGATCATCAGTGTTGCTTTCACATATGATTACTTTTCACCAGGAATTAACGCCGTACTAAATTTCAATTTTCTGTATTGTGTTAGTGAGTGTCAGTGAACACTCCCATATGACAATAAAATACTGTAATATCACAGTAACGTAACTTTAACTGTACCTGGACACTTCTTGCACTGCGTAGTGTTTGTAAATAAATTAAGTTTACCAACTTTAAATGATCAAACTTGCACAATAATACAGACATTTTCAATTAAGTTTATATCAGTGTCCTCCAGGTGGCATTAAAGCCTAACTCTCACCATGAAGCCATTTTGGTACTAACACAACCGTAGCAGCTTTACAGCCTTTTTGGGTGCAGGTAAATCCACATGATAATCACAAGGGCAGTTCCAGAATTTTATTACCTTTTATTAATATTTGTTTAAAGAGACCTTGGTGATTCAGATCATCATTCATATTTGTTTATCTTCAGTAAGCATTGAGCCAGAAACACTGGGTGTAGGGTGAAATTATACTTTAACAACAAGAATTCTCATATGACCTATGTCTTAAATAATAATGTTACCTCTCTAAAATGTATATGATACAAATATTGATGAAAACAAGGAACATATTCTATAAAATGCACCAAAAAGATTGTAATGTCTGGGGGGGATCTAAAAAACTAAATGTGATTTAAAAAAAATGTCACCTCTCAGTTTTGTTGTTGCTGTTGTTCTCTGAGATACAAATATGAGTTGCAAATGTGTAAAATCCCATTGTCATACATTCCCTATGGAGTATCTATGTCATTTTCAACCTACACAAATTAAGTAATCTATTACATGCATGCATGTGTATGTTGATCAGAGCCTCTATTTTTCCATATTAGTAACAATAAATTCTGCTGAGTACCAGGATATTTCTATCCAAAGCCTGGTTGCATCTGCCAGTTGGTTCTTAGATATAAACTAAAGTTTCAACTAGGTGACACTGCAAATATATCTCAAAACAAGCACAGAAATCACAAACAACATTTTTCCTGCCACTATTATGTAAACCCTAATAAAATCTTCTTGTCTGAATAAAACACAAAAGTTAAATTTTACAAAGGTATGTAATATCAGGTAAGTTTCATGGTCACTGGTTGCTGGATGTGTGTGTGTGTGTGTGTCTGTTTGTGTAAAGCTTTAATGTTTCTGGAAAGTTCTTTGACTGTATTTGGCAACTTCTAGGAAATTTTCCAGTGTGTCTTGAACATATGCCCAGAGTAAGCTGACATCCATCTGGAGTACCCATGAAGAATGAGAGAGAGAGCGGAGAGAGAGGCAAAACAGTCATGAGAAAAGTTCCATGTCCACCTCACTGTGTTAGGTTTTCCAGAAATGGAAACTACTTACCGTATGCGTGGTGAGTTGGATACACAGTAAGGGAAATGATGTCAGACCTAAACAGAGCTCTTCTAGCTGTGGGTGGAGATAATTTCATGGCCGAAAAAGATCTAAAATGAAGCTTCCCCTGTAATGCACCTCTAAAGTTCTCTAAATCGAGGCTTATAAATGAACAGAAACATTAATCATTACATTAATCTGTGTATTAATGTAATATAATCAGTTATTCTGTATACAGGGGCTTCGGAGACTTAGGGCACAAGGTATGGTACACCCTGGGCAGGATGCCAATCCATCTCAGACACACACACACACACATACTCACATGCTCATTCATTCACAATGGTCAGTTTGGGAATGCCATTTAGCTTAACCTTGATGTCTTTGTACTGTGGAAGGAAAGTGGAGTACCCGGGGGGAAACCCACCAAACACAGGGAGAACATGCAAACTCCATGCACACACACCAGATGCAGGAATAAAACCCTGGAATTGTAAGGCAACAGTGCGAACCTTGAAGCCTCCATGCCGCCCATTACATTAATACCTGTCTTATTGAACTATATTGAAAAAATTTACAAGTCTATTCCTTCCTCCCAACCTATCCCACTCCATCTTTTTAAGATACTGATCTCTGATTCTGAGCAGAGCTGTTCAGCCAGTGGGTGGAGCTAATTTCAGGGCCAGAAAAGATCTTGAATAACCACCGCCTCAGATACGTTTCATTTTATTACACAATAAATCACATTTTTTACCTTGTGATTTACATGATCAGTACATGATTATAAACAATTGACTTTACAAACTGTACCTTTAATACAGCGTATGAAATTTCAAAATAATGTTGTAGCGCATGTGAAGCACAACCCACTACACACATTTTCGTTACAACACACACATTCATCACTTCTACAGTCAGTGCCAAAGGGCAGGTTGGGTCAAGTCTTGCCTCATACGACACACATCCGATTGTATGGCTGTCTTTGTTCATGGTGTGTGTAAGAGGAGGTGCTCCAATGGTATGTGGTTATACAGCTATTTCTGCATTCTTAAAATGCTTTTTGCCTTCTTTCTGCCAACAAAAGCATGTGCTCATGGGCTGCCGCTCATGTGCAAATAGGAGGGCTGAGCAGTATTGATTTTTATTTAGCATTCAAAAATCAATGAAACATTACCTTGCATGTCAAAATTTGTTTTATATTACATTCTTTGCCATTTCCAAGTCATTTTACACATAGCTAAATATTGTTTATAATATTTTGTCTTTCAAAATTATGCCCCTGGAAGCATTACTTCTTTTGGAATAATAAAAAAACAAGGTTTTTGGTAAAGCATTAAGAATTGTTTTAAATTCACATAATGTTTAGGAGACCTTCACCCTGGGCACTATGCTGCAATTCTTAAATCACATTTTTGCATTGAAGATCTGCCCTTGTATCATAACACCAACTTTAAATAGTTGTGATTGGTTATATCTAGACGAGGAACGCAATGGATTATTTTTCCATCTCCGGGGGAAAATGGCACATGCAAATATTTTGGTGATTTATATATATATATATATATATTTTAAACAACTCGTGCATATGTCCAAAATGTGAGCTTGTGAAATGCTCATTTTATTCCATTAATTTTAAGAATAACTCCACACTCATTTTGATAATCTTATGATTTATATGGATTGTAAACATTAGGAAAAGTAGAACGAGAATAATTGTTCCTTTGTATTGCTTTGAATTATTTGTATTACATCCCCAATACCTAGTTTCTCGTTTCAAGGCCAAACAAATATTTCACTTACGTAAGGCATAACACATATTGATTTTGCATCCTGTTACAAGGACAAAATGACTATGTACACACAAAAAAAAGCAGGATCAAAATTAGATTCCCCTGATAATGCACCACCTGGGCCCAGTCCCCAAATGGTTATGATGTTTTTATAGGGACTTCTTATATAAGGGACTTCTAGAACCTTCTAATTGCTTCCTGGTAGGCTCCCTGGTGCGAGCAATGCCTGAAGAGCATGATCACAATGCTCAGAACTTGCTTAGGATTTGCATCGAAATAAATTGATCAAAATGATTTTTTGGTTTTGGATCATGGGAATGCCAGGATAAATTAATGACAGTGGTTGTAAAGGCAAATGATATTTTGATGCCATTTGAAGTCTACAGATATACAGATAATATACAGCTATAATAAAATAAAATAGAAATATATTAAATATATAATGTAAAATTTATAAATTATTTGCATGTGCTATATTAAAAGAGTACAAGAAGGAAAAGAGTGAAACATGGAGTATATTCTTTAGGTCTTTCTATCATCCCCAGAGATAGAGACAGTAGATAGACAGACATTTTTAAGGAGGGCGGATAGAGGCGTGTAAAGTCATCCCTATATGACGTATATACGTAACCCCGCCTCTCACGCTTCAACGTACTTCATTTCAGACATCACGCCACTGAGAAAGCCACGCCCCCCGGCTCACGCTCCCCTTTATGACATGGATGAGATTTGGAAGAAACTAGGAGGCTCTTCACTGTACCAGGTCGCTCTCGGCTCTGCACTACATCACTACAGTAACACCGGGACATAGGCGGACTGTAAAATATACTAGAAGCAAAAAGAAATCTTAAGTTACAACAATAGCAAAACAAACAAAAAAAAAAAGCAACATAAATAAACCTGTGCGGGGGAAGATGCTGTTGAGGAAAAGCTGCAGTCTAGTTTTGAGCTGCATATTGCTCGGATTCATCTCTCTGCCTTTAAACAGTAAGTACAATTAATCAAATACAATCAGTTATAGTGGCTAAATAACTAAAAACATTACACTGCATTGAATGAATTTTTTTTGTATATGCAGAGTGTATGTATATAAAACTGTTTTATATATAATATGTATATAATTTATTTTGTAACTACTGTAAAATAAATAAATAAATAAATTGCCATTGTGTTTTAGTTATATAAACTCATATTCCCGTATTTGCACTACTTGTTGATAGTGTGCCAGACACTAGGGATTTAAGCTACAGAGAAAACATCTCTACGTTTAAAATGCACATCACCAATACATCATGCATTCATTGATAATGTTAAAACATAAAAAGAATATCCTTCCTTAAATGACTAGAATGAATGGGATTGACATTGCCAGCTTTTATTGGTTACTGAATGACAGCATGTGCTGCATCGTCCAATCAGAATGGAGCTCCTGGTTTGGTTTAGTTAGGAATGCTGCATGGATAACTAGTAGGCGTGGTACAGACCGGTTTCGCTGTCTCAGGTGAGGTGTGGTGGCGCTGGTGGTTGTGGTGGAGCTTTCTATAAGATTCATTATCTGTAGTTGTGTATGAAATGTTATTTCATGTAACTTGCATATGTTGTAGTAATATTGGTGCAGTTGTATGTGTGTGTGACTTTAAGCCTCTATATCTCTAATTTCAGAATTTGCCATTTTATTTGACCCCTTTTTTTTTCATTTGTTCTAAGCATCGGTTAGTGCACCACCCAGATAACGTTCTGTCATTTGTGATAAAGGGCACACTACACATCCTCTCTCTCTTTAAAATCCTGCCCTGTCATCATTGTAAGAACCCGAGAAACCCGTCTGGGCAGTGCTACAACTTCAAATGATGTTCAAAGCATTTCTTTCCTTCACTTAATAGATCTGTTGTAAGATAGATACCTAAAAGAATAAACCTTTTGTATGGTATAGTCCTACATGTGCACAAAAGTTTTAAACATCCTTATTTTAAATCCTCAACAATGAGGAAAGCCAACAAAGAAATAGGCACAAGGGATGATTGTTTATAGTAATGTCTTTTCTTACTGTATGTATTGTCATATTTGGAGTACACTATTACAGTGTGTACAGGATGACCTATTTTTTGCTTTCAGGTTTGGTGGTTTCTCTCAGGCTGGTTATAAAGTGGGTTATGGGAACTGTTCTGTTTAAAAATGAAAATTTAGTGCAGATCCTGATCTAGATATAAATTTACTTTGCGGCAGAGACAAAGGCCAGAAGGCCAGTAAACATAGCGCTCGTGTGAAATTATTAAAGGTACAGAACTGGGCTAAAGAGCGATCTATAATTTGATTCAAGTCGATTTTATTTATGTAGCACTTTTAGAAATGGTCACTGTCACGGAAAGGGGAGGACTCTCTCTACCATGTTTAGAAGACTATTACAAAGCAGCACAACTAAAACATCTAGTCAGCTGGTGTATTGATGATTGTGATGCAAAATGGAAAGAAATAGAATTTAGTCAGGTGAACTTTCCTCTCCCATGCTTATTAGGGGACAAACATACTATGATTACGCATTCTAACAAATTAAGCACTTGGACATTGGTTCCTCTTAATATTTGGTTTAAAGAGTGCAAAACCCTGAAGTTGGAGAGACAGTATCAGTTGTTAAGATGGGTGGCATATGATAGAGACTTTAAACCTGCACAGATGGACGTAAGGTTTAGACAATGGGCAGGGAATGGTATTACTTCATACTGTACAATCTCATCTGGCACAGATCTAGATGGCTTCCAAAATCTCATCGACACTTATAACTTAGAGAAACAGGATTTTTATAGATATTTACAACTTAGAACTCACTTTAATAAGAACATTAAAAATAAGGAGGGAATGGACCCGAGTCTCATTAATATTTTTTCTACAGCATATAAAGGCAATATTCACAAGAAACTAGTTTCAAGATTATATTCATGCATACAGTCTTCTGAGTCTCTCTCTACCTTACACGTTAAAGAGAAATGGGAGAAGGAGGCAGGTATATCTCTGTCAGAAGAAGAATGGGCAAATATTTGCAAAACACAACATACCACATCCAGTTCTGGTCAATGGAGAGAATTCTCATGGAAAAACTTTATTAGATTCTTTATTACTCCCAAAAGAAAATATTCACAGAATGGTAACCTGGACTCTGCACGTTGCTGGAGAAAATGTAACAACCTTATGGCTGACTATTATCATGTATTCTGGAACTGTCCAGCAATCCAATCCTATTGGTTAACGATCAGAAAATACGAAACAGAAACAGAAATACGAAAAGAAACAAAAAGACAAGATATTCCTTGAAAAGAAGGAAGCTGACAGCTTTTAAACATTTCTGTAGTAACTGAGTGCTGCTTAGTGATTCTGCAATCACTGTGGTGTAACAGTATTTGAGTGTAATTTTGGGTTTTACTCAAATTGGCCATATTGAAGCAGTGATGAGAACCGAGGGGGTCAAGGCAGTCAATATGATGTGGGAACATTTTAAATGCATGATTGCTGAGTTGTGAAATCAGACAGAATACACATGTGATAGCTGAGTTTCAATGGTTCATTCTGATTAGTCAGAGTGTCTTGATTCATTTTCTTTAACAGTAGCTCACACAGTGGTTCTGGCAGCAAAGTTTATATCCATGTACTCGTTCTAGTCCTTTTACTACTTTTACTAGTACTTTTAGTTCTAGTACTTTTCTATATCGCCAACTTGCACATAGTATGGTGAAACTAGCTTTAAGGAGATGCTTACCTAGCTTTTTTAGAAGGAGTCTTCAATATTAGCAATCATGGTAAATATGTACAAAATAAAAGTTGTTAAGAGAATGCCTATTTGTACATGTGATATATACTTTCTACTACATTAAATGTAATTATAAATGGATAAACCATATGGGATATCCTTCTGTAATCAATAAAATGTTGAAATCATTGTGAAATTGCTATGGCAGCCCTTCCCTAGCTTAAGAAGGCTGCGGCTTAATTTGAAATCTGAAAATTTGTTGCGGCCCACCCAAACCGTTAATAACTAGACAAAACAAGACAAACAAGACGAAGTTGTTCTTTTGGTTTCTCTTGTTTCCAGGAGAAAAATATTTAATATTATTTGACTATTGTTTCAAACTATATTACAAAACTGAGCATTTGAATGTCAGCAGGGAAACTGCTGTAGAATTACAGAATATGATTAGCTTTCAGGTCAAACCGGGACTTTTGATTGTGCAGAATAACAGAACACAGTTATGAGAGTAAAACTCCCTTGATTTTCTCAGAGTTTCACTAGTTCTTGGATACCATCAAGGTAGAAATTTTTCTCAGTACACCAGAGCCATGATCAGACTGCCTGCTTCACGTCTAAAACTCTGACCTCCCAGAAACTACTTTTACGGCGCAAACATGTGAAAATGGCTAAGAGTGAGGCCAGGCTTGTGCTGAGGATTTGGTAATAACTCACAGCCAAGTTCCTGTAATGTGCAAGTTGGTGAATACAGTAATTGTGTGTACAGTTCCCACAGTCAACGTATCAGTCAAGTTTCAAGGATCAGGTGATCTACTTGCTGAAGGCTCAGGGGGCCACCTCTGAACCACCTCGGCCTAGATAGTCATTCATGGACGTACGGCTTTCTTTCAGACATTTGCATTTAAATGTTACTGTGGCTACTGGATTCTCATGACTGTATGTGTTTGAAGTCTTCTGTTTTTAAGTCTTCATTTTGAAGAATTCAAGTCCTGGTTTGGCCTGGTTTGAACGCCCCTCATAGGAATAAACCACCTGTTTTAAAAAATAATCTGCAGGGTGGAAACCTTAACTCTGCTTTGCTATGTTTTATTTTTACTTACCGTTGATAAAGCATATGATGCAACTTGCTGTTAATGCCATAAATTAGTTGGCTAACACCATACTCACCAAATGGAAAATACATTGTGTGTGTTTTGTAATCTTGTTGCAAACACCTTATTTTATGTAACTAGGACAATATCGGCAATTGTAGGTTGTAGGAATGAGGAGGAGAGCCAAATATAACCTTATTTTTAGTTGATCAAGTTCACTTGTTGAATTCAGCACACCAGTGGTATTTTTTCCAGCATGGGATTGTCCTTGTAGGTATGCAAAAAAGTATCTCTTGTGTGACGCAGCGAAAGTCTGGATGGTGTACAAATACAAAGGGATTGTGATTTGAAAAAAGGGCACTAGGTTTACTTTTGACCTTTTCTCAAGAACTGGTTTAAAAACCAGCCACAAAAAAGCAGGTGTGAGTGGAAGGAAAACTTTACAGCATAACACAAAATTTTACTGATACACTAAAAGTGTAAAGTTCTACATTAATTTGAACGAAATATTATATTTATATAGGACATATGATTGTGTTAAATGTAATTAAAGGTCAGGCTTACAGTTAGTGTTTTATATAGACTGCGACATGACCTTGTTTTTGTATGAATGAAGGAATGAATATATGGAAATCCCCAAATGCCTGTGGTCTCTCGGAAGGAGAACTATTTTTACTTTAGGATTCCTGTGTGGAATGTGGAGAAAATAAAGTACGGCTCATACGTTTTCAATTGAATGAAAATATACGTCACGTGCAGATTTTTGGACGTGCGCTAAGTCTCTCTCCCTTTCTCTATCCTGCTGCTTGCTGATCATAAATGTAGTTTTGCCTTGCAAATTCTTGCGCAGGTAGGACTAGGATGGTCACTGTATTTCCTGTGTTTGACTCAACAGTGTAATCATGGATTATTTTACTGCCCTTACAGTGGCCTTTTTTTTTTGTTATTGCAAAACCCTTCTGACTGTCTGTTGCCCTAAATTACAGCCGTTTGAAAAGTGTGTTCAGTTCTCTGAGTTCTCGATATGGCTACTATGCCGGTCTTTCCCCGCCTCCATTGTCTCCTGTGTAGCATTTGAATTATGCAGAATATCTTCTGAGACCAATGAGCAACTGGTGGTGTGATTACCAAACTCCTCCTCTCACCATTGTTTTAAAGAGGCAGGAAAAAACGTCATCAGCTGAAACAACCAAAGGCTAAAAAGTCCACAAATTAATTTCTCTGGAACAACCTGCTTATGTTTAAGGCGAGCTGCACCTACACATATTTTTATTCTACTCACCATTTTATGAGACTGTAGTTTAATTGAGGTTCTCTCTCTCTCTCTCTCTCTCTCTCTCTCTCTCGGCCCAGATATGTTTTTTTAACGGCAGTAATGTTAATTGCCATACCTTGCTACCTCTTTACATTATTACAAAATATTACAGGGCGTGCATAGGGTGTGTGTGCTTCTAAATGTGGGTGTGTCTGAAAATGGTGCTCTGAGTGTACACAATACGTTATCTGTTTAAATGAATCTTATGACGCTTCCCATGATTAAGGGTTGAGATATTGGTAATCATTAACTGTTAATAATTATCAGCTTCCTGCATGTTTTATTTTTTTCTTCCCATGCTCTGTCTCCTGACATTTTTTGTGAAGAGGGAAAGTATTCAAAATTAAATCAGAATGCTATAACTGATTGTTAGTAGGTGTGGTGTGGAATATGTTAATCTTTCTGAACCAATTAATAGTAATTATTTTATTCTTCTTATTATTATCGTTATAAGACAACTAGGACAAATTCTGCCTAATGATTTCTTCATTGAAAGCTTCTTAAATTCATCCACGTAACATTGTTTAGAACAGCAACCTACAAATGGAAGGGCTAATCACTGTTTAGAGTGCATTTCCACTTACAGACAGCAGAGGGTTAATGTCAAACCGCCCCTTTAAGATGTTGCTTTGCTTGTTGTGCTGCAGGTGCTGCTACATGTAACGAGAATCAGTTTCAGTGTGGGAACAGGAAATGCATCACAACCCGCTGGGTGTGTGACGGAATGGATGACTGCGGGGATGGTACCGACGAGCTTCCTGCTACCTGCAGTAAGTCAGACACACTTGTTGACTCCTGTTATGAGAAGCTTAGAGTCAATTTTAACGATCACTCTTTTAATAATGATCCATCTCTTTTCCAGCTGAGAAGAAGTGTCTGGCATCGGAGTTCAACTGCAACGGAAGCCCTATTCAGTGTGTCTCCTCCAGGTGGCGCTGTGACGGAAAGGTTGACTGTGAGAACGGAGCCGATGAGCATGGCTGTGGTATGCCATCATCATTAGCATTACCTGAAACACCGTTATGTAGGAAATTATGATGCAAAGCTATGTGATTATGCATACTTTGTTTTTAACACCAGTGCTCGATCCTCATTTCGTTGTCTCTCTCCCTCTTTCTGCTCAGCTCTAAAGAACTGCACAGCAGACGAGTTCCGCTGCGCTGACGGACAGTGTATCTCTTCCTCGTTCTTCTGCGATGAGGACGCTGATTGTTCAGATGGCAGCGATGAGGCTTCTTGCCCCAAGCCCTCCTGTACAGCTGGCTCTTTCCAGTGCAACAACTCTGTGTGCATTCCGCAGCTGTGGGCTTGCGATGGAGACGCAGATTGCGTGGACGGTTCAGACGAGTGGACTGAGCGCTGTGGCCAGAAAGCGACACCAAGCCCCTGCAGTGGACAGGAGTTTCAGTGCAGCAATGGAGACTGCATCCATAGCATGTGGCACTGCGACGGAGGTTTCGACTGCGCCGACCGCTCAGATGAAGCCAACTGCAGTGAGTATTTAGAGTTTGGAATCAGCAATGCATTCTTTTTTGAATTATAAAAAATTACGCAGTGGAGCCAGACTACTGGATCTAACTTTGAAATTGTATGAGATGTAATATTCATCTGCCGCCAGTCAACTACGAATGATTATGTGCTCTGTAATAGTTTATTCTTGACAGCTCACCCTTAATATGGTTGTTTTTATTGCTAGCTGTGGCAGCTTGTCGTCCCGATGAGTTCCAATGTAACGATGGTAGCTGTATTCCTGGCGTCCACCAGTGCGATGGCGAGTTCCACTGCAAGGACCTGAGTGATGAGAACGACTGTGCCAAAGGTGAGCGGAAATTTTAACACAGGTGTGGCTACATGGGTTACATCCTGCTTATTTGCTACTAGGCATATTTCTTCAAACATCAATAATTATGATGGGGTGAATATTTGATGTTTTCCCCTGCAGTGAGTAAATGTGAAGGCCCAAACAATTTTCATTGCCGCAGTGGAGAGTGTATCAGCATCGATAAAGTATGCAACAATCAACGTGACTGTAGAGACTTATCTGACGAGCCCATCAAAGAGTGCAGTAAGTGCAAATGCCAAATAACCATGTACACACATACAGGCAAGACCAAACCCATGATAAATCAGAAGACTAAGAGAGAGAGTAGCATAGGAAAATGTATTTCACAATGGAGTTCGCGATTTTAAGCCAGAAGGCGTTATATTAACATTATATAATAAATATAAGAAAAATCATCAATCTCCCAAGTAGGAAGAACCAAACCAGTGTTGGACCACCAACATTCAGCCAATCAGAACAAAGACTTCAGCAAAACAAAAGTTAAGCCTTATTTTAAAGGCCTTGCTCAACAGCCCAGTCTGGTGGAGCTGCGGCTTAAACAGCCAACTTTCTGTTCAGTAACCCAAAGCCTTAACCCATTGAATCTACCACATGCCCCTAAAAGACGTGTCTGCAAACCTACAGTACAATCTTGAAAAACTGTGTTCTACTGGGGTTCTTTGAGTAGATAAGCATTTCTAGGTTTCTAAATTTATAGTAAGCTTCACTTCTCGCACGAAACATCTATGTGTTTTGGATGCGTAGTTTTATAGGCAGCGCTGACAGGAGGGGTTGAATTTGTTTGGATTTTGAGTTTCAAAACAGCTATCTTCTGCCCAAATCCCTGACTATAGCTTTAAGCAAAGGATAAGCAAAGAGTGGTGCCATTTACTAAAAGGCCTGACTCCTTTTCTTTCATTCCATTTTTCCACAGATGTCAATGAGTGCCTTGAAAATAATGGAGGCTGTTCTCACACCTGTAATGACCTGAAGATTGGCTATGAGTGCCTCTGCCCGTCAGGCTACCACCTTGTGGACCAGAAACGCTGTGAAGGTAATGGCAGTGTTTAAGCAGTCCAAATTTTACATCCACAATGTTAAAAAAAAAAAAAAAAACTTCCTAAAACCGAAAATACAAGTTCTTTGCTTTATTCTTGCTCCATAATTATAACTTAACAGCTAATGTTCCAGTGGACATGTTGAATCTCTCAATTGTATTTAATATCAAGCATGTTTTCTGCTGCAGACATTGACGAGTGTGCTGACCCTGACACCTGCTCTCAGGTGTGCCTGAACTTGGTTGGCAGCTTCAAGTGCGATTGTCAGGAGGGTTATGAGATGGATCCGATGACCAAAGAGTGCAAAGTTGATTCTGGTAAGTCAAGATCTTTCTCTAGAAATATCCGCCGTGACACAGGGGTAATTTTGGTCGTTAACAATAGAATCGGAAACTGACAGGAAGCTGAAGCTGTTTCCACTGGGAAAGTGGGAGTAGATGGGTCAATCTGAAGCCAGATTTTATGACCATTTATTCACACTTCTGCTTATTTTCTGATCAGGGAAAGATAATGTGAAAGGGAAGTGCTCAATAGATAGCACACAGTATGTTGCTAGCATGGTCACATAACTGCAATCAGTTAAAAAGCTGTAACAGGCAAATGGATTAGTGATCTGGGATTCAGAGAATTATGTATTAGCAACATTACAAAATGATTGTCAAAAATAAAATACACATTTACCTCTAACTGCTAGCCTTTGTTTTCTTTGTCCTTCAGATAACATTCCTTACCTGTACTTTACCAATCGTCACGAGGTCAGGAAGATGACCCTGGATAAGCAAGAGTACACCTGTCTGATCTCGAAACTGAAGAACGTGGTGGCACTTGACATGGATATGTCCAGTGGGACAATCTTCTGGTCTGATCTGTTCCACAAAAAGATCTACAGGTGAGTAAGTTTATCAAATTAACTAGTACTGTGGAAATGTATTTGAGCCACCCCTCATTTCTTCATATTAAATTAAATGAAACTAAAGGATTAATTGCCTAAAGATAAAATTAAAAATTAGTTTTTTTAACAACCTCAGCAGCAACCTATTTTCCTAATTTCCAAATAATCAGTATACTAATCACCAGCCTAATCTGCATCTGTTACTCACTGTTTTAAGCTTTGAAATAGATGATTCATTCATAGATGAATGATTCATAGGTCACCGTGTGGCTTACCAAAAAAAAAACACTACTCTGAAACTTGTCAGGTACAGAAACTGAATTTTCATTACAGATACGTGTTGGGTGACACGATGCCCGTCAGCCAGTGAGAGTAACACAGTTTGAGATTCAAAGTAAATTCCTGGTCCTAAAGCCCCTTTTTATTGTTTCACAGCACTCCCATAGACAAGGCTGCTTTTCCAGTCAACCACATCACCTTGATTGGCAGTCAGATTTCCTCTCCAGAAGGCTTGGCTGTTGACTGGATCCACGGCAACATCTACTGGACCGACAGTTCCATTCAAAGCATTTCCGTGGCAACAAAGGATGGGTCCAAGCGCAGGACTCTTATCAACAAAGGGTTGAATAGGCCACACGCTATTGTTGTAGATCCAGAGCACAAGTAAGATATGGTTTATGTGCTATAAAATGTTCCTATATATTATTAATTGTAATGAGTAATATAGACTCAATATACAGTAGTAGTCTCAAGTTCTTTCTTAACACACCAGATCCAGTCCTATCATGTTGTTCATGAGCTGGATCAGGTTTGTTAAAAGCTGAGGAAACTCAAAACTGTGTGAGGACTGTGGACGCAATCCCTGGTCTATTAAGTAAATGGCTTGTGTATTTTATTGCCACTGTAGCTTCATGTACTGGACTGACAGGGGAGAGCCAGCCAGGATAGAGAAGAGTGGTTTGAACGGGGCAGATCGGACACATCTGGTCACTGACAACATTGCCTGGCCCAGTGGCATCACGCTAGGTGAGGAAGAATTTTGCATTTATTTTAGACATTATATACCTTATATTTAATTTTTTTGACCTTATGTACAATACCTTAATCATTTCACTGTAGGCTAGTTTTAACTACTACCACAGACACTAATCTGTATTATATTTGCCTCTGTGTAGCCTTCAAAAGATTAAATCTGAGAGGAGTTTTTTTTTTTTTTTTTTTTTTTTTTTGCCCGATATGGTATAGGACAGTCTAAAAGTATGAATGTGCGTTTGTTTGTGTTCAGACTTGGTGAATCAGCGTCTGTACTGGCTGGACTCTAAACTTCACATGCTTTCAAGCATTGGTGTGGACGGTGGTTCGCGTCATACACTCATCGTTGACGAGTGGCAGCTGGCCCATCCGTTCTCACTGGCTGTTTTTGAGGTGCGAGCATGTGTTGAATTGGTGGGATTTACAGCAAGCTGCAATCCATGCTGTTCCAAAAGCATTTACAGCAAACTAAACAAATCTGTCTATGTTCAAAAGTGATTAAGAAAACCCTTTCACCCCCAAATTAATTCAGTCTGAGGTTTGCTCCCTAATTTTCCACTTTTATATTTGGAAGAAATGACAAGTAGTAAGGACAAAGTCATTAGTATTCATGTATACGTAACGTACACTTTCTGTTAGCTAACTAGCTCACCTGCCACTCGCATCTACAGTAAATTAAACAAATCCATGTTTAATAGCAGCTCATCAAAACCAGGAAAAACATGAAATAAAGTAATTTTCAAAATTTTAAAATATTTTCAAAATTTTAAAATATTTTCAAAATTTTAAAATATTTTTTAAAATTCCAAATTTTCCACTTTCATATTTGGAAGAAATGTGTAGTAAAATAGTAAAGTAATCAGCATTAATATATGAATGTCATAGATTTTGTTAGCCACCTAGCTGACCTGCCTCATTTCTGAGATCATTTTATAAAATACGTTTTAAGACTTGAAAATTTTATAATGTTACAATTTAGCAACATATATATTTTTTATTATTAATATTATTATTAGTATTATTATACTTGCAAGTAAAGCTAGCAAGCTAGCTAACGTGAGATAACCTGACAATATTTCTGAGAGACTTTTAAAGACAAATGTAATAATATTCAAACCTAAAGCTAGCAAGCTAGCTAACCCGACAGGAATACTGATTTAAAAAATTAATTAAAAAAAAAAAAAAAAATTTAATTTAAAAAATGTATTACAATTTAAAAAAAAAGAAATTAATAATTTTATTATAAAGTTTCTTTATAATATATATTTTTTTGTTTTTGACCTTGGCTTATATGTATTGTGTTACACAGGAGAAAGTGTTTTGGACGGACGCATCCAGCGGCAGTATCCTGAGCGCAAATCGTCTGACGGGAAAAAATGTTATGAAAGTAGTGGAGCACCTACAGTCTCCCAAAGACATTGTGCTGTACCACAACCTCAAGCAGCCCAACGGTGAGGGATTTAAACCTCCTGTTCTGACAGAAGACATCCACATTTGTCTCTTTTGCATAACTCTTTACCTTTTGGCTTGCTATACAGGTACAAACTGGTGTGAAGAAGGGAATCATGTGAATGGAGGCTGTGATTATTTGTGCCTCCCAGCTCCACGAGTGAATGAACACTCCCCAAAATACACTTGCACCTGTCCTGATCACATGGTCCTTGGCCCTGACATGAGGAAGTGTGTGGAAGGTATGCATGCAGTTTCATAGACATTTCTCATCAAGACAGTCGTTTCACATATTTTCATACCGTATTTCTTAGTATAACATTAGTTTTCACATAAATTAAAAGAATGGATTTGCTAAGAATAAAATGTAGACTGTTTTTGCCTTACTTTCAATGTAGTCAAAAATTGATTGATGTCTGATGTTGGCTTAAAAACATCACTGTTGGCTTAAAGTAGAAGGCTAAGGTGGTAGATGTGTCTGTTTTTTTTTTAACAGATGCCTCAAACCACATTAGACAGACTTGCTATTGTGGTTAAGCACAGAGTCTGACCTACTCTAATGTTTAAGACTAAATATAAACTCCATTGAAATATCAAATGCCAAGTGAAATTCATTTTGAACAACCACACTTATCTTTTCCTTACAGTTTACAAATTGTGATGTTTCTCAGTAATCTTTGGCTTGACAGCAATGTAACATGGTGCTCACAAATTTTTCACAGCTGTACAGCCTGGACCAACTACACCAGTGGTTGGACCTCCGGTTCCAGCTGATACTACACCAAAACAACCTGCCATACAAAGCACCGCCACAACCACCACAATCAAACAAACACCAAGAACTACAGCCTCCACAAGTTCCTCAGGTGCTGTTGGGCCTCGAAAGAATATCCCAGAAACCAAGGCTGAAACCAAGGCTCAGGAAGGTAAAAAATACTTCCTGATTATACATGTTGTATACTAGATAGCTCTGTGTCATGCATTATGTGTATCAGCATTTTTTGATAATTTTTCCTTTCTTATGTAGGTTCAAATGATGTGTATGTTGCAGTCACCAGTCCGTCTGAACACTCTGTCGCCCTCTACATCATCCTCCCTATAGGTATGTGCATAAACTATATATGGCTTATATGAGAAATTACAGTATTTAAACCCATGTATTCTATTCCATTCCTATAATATTCCCCCTCTTTTTTTCATGCTGCTCAGTGGTGCTGTGCCTGAGCGCATTTGGCGGAGTGTTGCTGTGGCGTCACTGGAGGCTGAAGAACACTAACACCATCCACTTTGATAACCCTGTGTACCAGAAAACTACAGAGGACCAGGTGCACATCTGCAGGAGTCAAAGCCAAGATGGCTACGTCTACCCACCAGTAAGATCACAATGTCTCATTTAAACAAACCAAGTCTGTTAGACATCCAGCTGTGATTTAATGGAAAACAGTTCAAACCGATTAAACTTGGAACTACCACTGTACACTACCATTTACATCAATATTTTAATTTGTTGTAGTTTCTATCTGCATGCAGTTTCTGGCATTCTATTTTTTTCTGTGTTTCTGTCTGACCTCTTTCTCTCTCATCCTCTTTTTCAGCAACAGATGTTGTGTTTGGACGATGAGGAGGACATCGCGTGATTGGGCTCTCAGTAAGAAACAACCAGTCCCACAGGAGATCAAATTGAAAATACAACAGAGACTCAAAGCACTGTGGATGCTGCTTACATGCTTTGAGTTATTTATTTATTTTTCTAAATTGCACAAACCTGAATGTGAAGGGAAAATCCACAGAATGACGCATTCGCATTCTTCTTCTCGAATAATGGACGCACGAGAACTTCATCACCACGATATAAAAAAGCCACTAAATGTCAAAAACTTTGATGCCTTCTGGCCAAAGTCCTGTGGGAAGTTACTGTCATCAGATTTCTATGTTGTTAGAAAACACATGCTTTTACCATTAGATGCACAGTTAGATTAAACCAGTTAGAATCTAAACTAATATGAAGAACTCAGCAACATTGTCACCTTGAAAGAAGATTGTATATTTAATTAAAACTTTTTTCTTTTCTTTTCTTTCTTTCTTTTTTTTTTTTTTTGGCAAAGCCTCACATGGGTTACACGAGGCACATTCATACATTATAAGCAGGAGAATGCCCTTAATTATGGAGAACCCTCACTCTGACAGCACCTACTGCAATTTAATGGAAGTATATTAAAGGAATACTTTAGTACTATAGTAATGTCATCCCTTTCCACCAGATTTTCCACCTATATGATGTTTGATTACCATGCACAAGAAAAGAACAGAAATCCTGTTTACATGAACAGACCTATAATGGAACCTTACTTATCTTGTTTTATAAGGGAAGAGGAAATACTGAATTGTATAATTAGTTAACAAATAAAAACGTGATACTATTACAGTAAAAAGTAAAGGTATTTGGCAGACCTTCAAGATTTTATTTAAAAAAATGAAGGAAAAGGTTGAAATTCTTGCCTATGGTAATCATGTTCTCTAAAGACACTATGGATAAAATGATAGGAATAGTTTTAATAAAGCTGGAGTTTTCCTTTAATAGAGTGCGCGAACATTGCACAATTTAAATGACTGTAGCTGTCAGGCGTTTAATATTATCGATGAATGTGTTTTGTATTATCGCCAATATTGGGCTTTACACAGTTAGACGTTGACTTGTAAATAATATTCAGTTATTTTTCGCTATGTGAAGGTTTACCTTTGCCTTGCACTACTTTTTTTTTCCCTCCAGTTCACATTAACTTTCTGAATGATGAACTAGATTGCAGTACGAAGTTATATTGCACTGGTATAGATAGACATTAAAATAGAGAGAAATTGAAGCATCCTGAGCCATGTCAGCTTTTTATATGACGGTCATGACACGAACGTGACTTGTTAGGCAAGACAAGTCACCTTTCCAAAGAACTATTCAGGGAGAAAAAAAAAAAGAATAAGAAAATAGACAGGAAGGACATTTTGTGATGCTGGCGTTTTGTACTTGAAGATAACAGATTGTTACCTCTTGTTGAAGAATGCAGATGAAACAGAAGCTTTATTATATTTGCTGTGAACGATCGTCAACATGCGAGCTCTTGTGCTTTCGGAGATCTCTGTCTGTATACGATGCCTTCTGTAGATTACTAGGATACGTGGCTTATCTGTTTGTCCTCATTTGAAACATGCCTTATGATGAGAAAGTGATGTGTTGCCTTAATCCTCAGGTTTGGGAACATTTACAGAATAACTGGCCAGAGTAATAGAACCTGACGGCTGTAGTACATGTAAAATGTAAAACCTTTATTTGTTTTGGGAGAGTAACTTTAAAATGATATTTAAGACATCAAATCATGTATATTGACTACGCTGCTGTTTTCCTTTTGTACGGGAAATTATTTTGAGAGATTGCAGTTGTTACAGTAGATGAAGTCATAATCTGAAGTTAATGTAAAATGTGTACATAAAATGCCTGTGTATATATCTTTTCTGTCACTTTTTTTTTTTAAGTTTGTATATTTTAAACCACAGATTTTGTAAATATGAGAAAAGTACTTTATTTATTGTAACAAATCTATAGAACATGTCATTTTATTTTCTCATGTCATGAGCTACAAGGCTGTTCTTGTAAGAAAAATACTGGTCAGGCTTTATTTACTGTAGTTTCTGATGCATCCTCAGAAAAATAAGGGTACTGAACTCGAGAGGATCACTCCAGTTACAAAGAATGGTACAGTACCTTTTTCTGTAACTACTGAAAAAACTTGCACTAGATGAATTACATGCAGCATATCTTTTTTAACTTCAGTTTTGGCTTTGGTTTTCAAATAATGCAAATGGCTTTGCATTTGTTGTATAGTACTTTTTCATTTTGTTCAGCTGTCACACTATAAATCAGTGGACGGTTCTTGTGTAGCCTTTACCTAGGTACTGTAAAGGTACAGTATAAATACGGTACAAATTCTATACAAATTAGACTTTTACAGTACTACAGTTACTTACATGAAACACATTTGGAATTGTGTAAGATGTGCTACCATAATCCATCTGTAACAACACAGACATTGCTATTGCAATATATAGTAATTGCTTGTGTTTAAATTTAATGTTTCATGTTTTATAGAAAGCAGCACCAAAAAATCCAACAAAATCAATGTACTATACCTTAAATGAGCCATGTTAACATGAGAAATGTCATATTATGTAATGGCCATCAAAAAACATGTCTATAAAACAAACATGTCTGTAATACAGTGAAGTTGTTTATTACAATGCTTGTGCCTTTTGATAATCTTCCCGGGCCTTACCTAAGTGTACATAGCTTGAGTACTTTTGATTAATTTGCTTTAAGAGAAAGATTAGTCTGTAATAGACTACGTGATGAGAGTCTCCTGACGGTTCAAATGAAGGAAACGACACAAAATAACAGCTGTCTATTGTTTATTTTGAGTTATTGTTAAATAAATGTTACCTTTAAACATGAACTTATTAGTGTCTAGATTTATTTAATATTCATTAAATTCCGAAAGAGAGAGCACTTGATCAGAAACATTCAGGTATGGTAAAATTACTTTAATCCAATTTAATAAACAATTAGGCAAACATTGAAGAACAGCTTCAAAACTCTTCACTCAACATAGTAGAAAAGTATTAAGTCACTCATTCATTGTTCTCAGTTTCTGGCCACACGACTACTGTTGCCTGGCTATTGAACGGTTGAACAGTTTTATTGAACGGAGTCTGTTTTAAATCAACATTAAAGCGCATATAAATACATTACTACAGATCTTGGTCATTATAAGATTTCTGTCCTAGCAGTGAAGTTTGCCTTCCTGAATGCAAGTACAATGTAGCAATCAGGGCCAAATTCCACAACCCTTGTTCTGTGCAAAAATGCATTCTCAGACTCATATAAAGTTTCAGCAGTCTAAATTGAGTAGGTATCTTTTAAAATAATTACCTGTATAGCTAACCAGAAATATATTTACAGCATTTGCCAGAGAAACCTTATACAGAGAAACATATATTTGGATCTCATTACACATCGGAGCCATTGAAAGTCTAGGGCCTTGCTCAAGAACCCAACAGGGGCAATCTAGTGGGGATGCAGTTTGAACCTGTCTTATCATTTTGATTCATACACGTTCACATCTAAAAGAAACTTAAATAACTCTTTTGATTGTGTAAAGCTGCTTCGCGACAATGTCAATTGTTAAAAGCGCTATACAAATAAAATTGAATTGAACTGAATTGAATTGAACCTGGGACCGGAGAAGTCCGTACCATAGACCAATGCCATAACCACCGAGTTGTCCCTGCCAAAAGTACCTGCAAGACTAACCAGGAGTTGCTGTATGTACACATACAGGTGATTGCAGGGAAAGAAAAGACATTTACATTACATTAAATTTGTACAAAATACACCATACTTTTGGGTACACCAATTTGATTTAGCTCAATTAGACTGCAGAAGCTTCATGGGAGTTTCAGCTGAACTTTTGGAAAGCACAGAGCGAAGGTAAAGCAGGAAAGTGCAAAGCAAAATTTTACAACCAAAACCGATTGTAAAGATAAAATAATATTAATTTAATATGCTGTTATCTTACATGACATACTAGCAACACTAATCTCGCAGCTCCAGTACAAAAATAAACAAATTCTGGACATAAATCATGTTGGGATGGTTAAATAAATTTGAATGCCCTATTTTAATGAAAAAGAAAAAAAAAATGTGTAAATGTATTCATAGCCAGACTTTTCCTTTAGCATTAAGTGTTGAAGGACATTATAAGCCTTATGGATTGATGATGAAAATATCCCATGTGTACATTAGCTTTCATTACTTTTATTATTATTATTATTATTATTATTTATTTATTTTATTTATTATTATTAAAAAAAAAATTAAGTTTTTTTTTTAATGATGTCACAGCTTTATAAAATCTAATTTCAAATCTAGAAAAGTTTTAATCAAATCTTTGGGGTATGCATGAAAGAACATTTTCACATTTTCATCAGAAAATTCCCATTAAAGAAGCTTAGCTTTAGGATAAAATTGATCACTTTTTACATACATAATGTTTCTCAGTCATTATTAGCATAATGGCCGAATTAGTCATGCATAGTACAGACGTAACCATAAAACCTCTTCTTTTCTTGAATAAAGTGGAAAAAAATATGTGTCAGCCTACTGGCTGTGTGTGAAAACCCGTTCAATAATCCAGCGATAAGGGTATGTTGATAAGGTACATTCCCAAAGACACACTCCCAGAAACCCATAATTGCGAATACCATACGGCCCTCCTGCACACGTCTTCAAATCTTGTAGGCAGAAAATATGCAAAAGGCTAAAAATGTAGTCATCATAGACATTTTTTAAAAGCGTAGTATAGATTTTATGCACAAATGTGTGAAATATACCAGTATAATGCAGCATCATCTTTCCGAAGGTATTGAATGTTCCTGTTCATTTCTTTCTGCCTGCATAAAGGCTGGAAGGCTTGGGTGGAAGGGAGTGACTCATCACTAGTGGTTTCTGTGTACATTTCTGTGGCAAAGCATCTTATCAGCATACTCTTATCTCTCTATTATTCATGGAACTTACACACAGCGCCATTAAGCTAAACCATGTTTTTCACTCATTTCAGACAAGATGCTTCATGGGTACTTTTAAATTTTACTGCAGTGAAGCTAAGTAGGCAGTTACAGTATACTAATTAAATTTTAATAATGTTGTAAATCAGGTAAGCATAAAAAGGTTTTGTGCCCAAAATCTCCTGGGATAGGCTCTAGGCCTATGTGACCCCTTCCACAGGACAAACCATTAACACCCAGCAGTGTTTATGTGACAAATTTAGACAGAGACACTCCAAAATCTTGTGGACAACCTTGCAAGAAGAGTGGAAGCCGTTATAGCTGGAAAAATTGGGTCCGGCTCCATATTAAAGTATATGTATTTGGATGCGGTGTAATCGCAGGTTTGACCAAATCCCTTTGTCCATAGTGTATATTCACAATTTCTTTAAATGATTTCTTTTATGTATTCAATTATTAAAAAGAGTATACAGAGTTGGCAAAACTACTGTAACTGGGTTACCAAAGCTCTGCCAACCTGCGTGTTGTAAAGTTATAAAACTGCTACCATGCACAAATCTAGACAAACAATTGTCTAGGTGTATTGTCTTTGAAATACTTTTATTCCCATCCACAAGCATAAGCATGAGCGTATGCACATTTTCAAGTTAATTAATCCTATTGTTCATTGTAGTTGAAGATGAAGGATTCCTTCCTGGACTTAGAGCAATGTGTGACTATGTGACAACAAACACGTAACCATGCATTGTGTATTTTGAACATGTGATAAGTAGGTTATGAGGGTCCATTTATTTCAGTCGTCTCTAAGCTGATACTGCTGGACCAGTGTGGTCTGTCAATAAGTTTCTGGTTGGAATGTAGACAGGCAAGAAGCTACCATGAGTCAGACATATTTTTAGATACTGAGTCAACATGCCTTCTTGAATGGCTCTGTGTTCCGGTACATATACTGATATACATCCACTTTGAATCAATGTAGATGGATGGTGGCTCTATCTTGTTCGGCTTTCAAAAATCTTGTAGCGTCACGAGCCTGATTTGCATATTCTAATGCTATCTCCTCTGATTGGCCTGCTTCCCTGTCATGGGTGGATCTTAGCGCTCACGCCACTTTTGAAGGTGTGTGTGTGTGTCGCTCATTGCTATGGCAAAAGAATGCATTTGGAGACACGTCAGAGAAATGAGCTAAAGCATCATCTACTTAAAAAAATAACCACACTGGTATTCAGAAATGAGAGCAAAAAACAAACAAAACAAAAAACAAAAAACAAAACAAAATCTGAGTAGGACATTGATGTAGTGCAGATGCAACAAATTAAATATCTAGTTCATGTTCTACCCTTCACTTTTCCCAGATGAATATGTTCCCTAAATGTGCTCGTAGCACCATTATGAGTTTGCAGTTGCTATAGAGGTATGGAGTTATGAAAAGCAGTTGTGTGTCAGGTGGCTATCCTATGGGACTGTCACATCACCAAGGGGAATCGAACTCGACCCCGGCAGCCGACTGAGACCCGTCTTAAGTTTCAGCGCCTCTGAAATGTTAATTACGGTTTCCATGGGCACACGAGTAACAAAGCCATGATATTAGGCAATCATTTACTGTAAGAGTTTACTATTGCTCCTTTTCCTTCCTGGTCTCAGAAGGCATAGGGTATTAGAGTTGGTAAGATATTATTACTGCAGATTGACAAAAGGCAATTTGCACACTACAATAGAAAAAATTACCATTACTGGATGGTTTATTATTTTAATACATATTTCTTACAACAGAAACAGATGAATATTTAGAAACAAATGATAGTTGCACAATTTAAATGACATAATCTATGTTGATTAATGATTTTTAAGAACCATCTGGTTCTGTGAGCGGTGGACCAGCAGGGCAGGTCCGCTCAAAATGATAGAATTTGTTCATTTTCTTGCCGAGTACTACAAAGCCATAACCCAACCTGGATACCCGATAAAGATTTATTCCTGTAGCCATTCTCGTCAACGTAATTCTACATTAGAATAGTCTTCTGTTCTACATCCTTTTGTTTCAGAATGTTTTTCTTCAGAACTAAATCTTTCAATGCAGGTTTATGAAAAGCACTGATGCGTTGCCTGAAACAAATAATGTTGAGGATGAAAACCTTTTAAATGTGCATGCTGTTCTAAATTAATGATAAGGATAGTCACCATTCAAGTACTGTTTTCTATTGAGGGTGAGAATCACTCAAACTTGCCCAATATACATAATAAAAAAATGGCTGACCCTTCGGCACTTTTTTTTTTTATGGTTGATGGGTTGTTATATAGCAACCACTTGGTCCACAATGTATCCTTCCATTTAGCCAAGTCATTTAGCCCTTGATTCTATAACCCAAATGTATGTACGTGGTATGATGTCTAAAAGTGTTTTGTTCTTTTTTTTATACCAAGGCATACAGGTTAGAGAATTGGTATTGGCCATTCGGTTTGGTGAGTCTGGTTCGGGTGTGCTAGAGATCATCATTTCAGTATTTGCAACAGTACTTCAGTTGCCTGTAAGATTAGGTTACACATCTGAGCCACTGAACAAATAATTTAATAAAATTGAATCAATTACAGTAAGTTGATTAACCGGCAAAAAAAGTGCCATCTGCAGCAACTAGTACAATGGACATTTCCATTCGCATTAACGATTTCACTAATCTACCACACTTTATTTTCATGTCTCCTACAATTTGATTAGTCCTGTCTGTGGGGTTTCTGTACTAATTGTTCCTACAGTAATGGACACAATATGATCATATTTTTTACAAATTGTTCTTTGATATACATCAATGAATACTTCGTACATTTTAGGATAGCCTTGTTACTCAACTGGGCTATCACATTTTAGTGTAATGTCCAGCTTCAGCCTGCACACATTCTTTGCTCCTGCATTACAGGGGTGGCTTATCACCACTCTAATCTCCACCAAAGTATCTAATCTAATCACCTAATCTCTGCAGTTTAGTGTGCTACTGTACAAACTGTGCATTGTCACTCATGCATCTGGTTGCCATTTTTAAAAGTCATTTTTCTAACGGGAACCCTTTTTAATAGACAACCTTGAGAAGATAGGAAGCCATTACAATTTCATCTTATGACCTATCCAAACCATCTTGTTTAGTCCATAGACTCTAAAAGAAAGAACTGGACAAACCCTACATGATGTCACGTCTAGGTTTTCTGAAGAGAACTTTTCAAGCTCGAATGTGGGTGCGCAGGTTGTCACCATCTTGGCAAGAGCTGCCTCCACTAAACCACGGTCCATAAATACAGTATGTAACTGGGAGGAATGAACTGAGCCTTGCTGTTGTTTGGAACCCACCCACAAGATAGCGAGCTGTCTGAAATGTAAAGGTGGCTAATGTTAATTTAAATGCACTCATTTATTTATACCCTACACACTGTCCCATGCCAACTCCAAAATTTCTTGTGGTAAGTTCAATTACAACGAATCCAGTTAGCTGGTTAGCTGTCACTCAAATTGTCCACACCCCCTAATTTTAACTGATGAATAGCATACAGTACAAATGGAGCAGCTTAAATACTAGAATAGATTTCTGTGTCTTTAAATAAAAGTGTAATCAAAACGAAAACAAATCCTATATCATACTGTACTAATGGTCCATCCGTGTGCCATCCAGCACATCGGGAGACGGACACTCCCCACACTAAACATATATCCGTCATTTCCGTCGCAGTTACTTAAGCGGCCGAGTTTGCTATTCACACACACATTTAGGAAAACTAATTAGCCTGAGCTGCATGTCTTTGGACTGTAGGAAGAAACTCCATACACACAGACCCCAAGGCGGAAATCGTAAATGGACCTTGGAGGTGCAAGGCCACAATGCTAACCACTAAGCCACCATGGCGCCAAACTGCACTATTTGGTCTGATTTATTGAGTACACCAAAATCTTAAAGCCTTCTGTGCTTGTAAAATCTTGTATAGGTGATGGATCAGTATTTCAATGATGCTACTAATACAGGCATTAATCAAAGTTATTCTTTTTTTTCTCTCGTGTTTTTTTTTTTACCTAAACACGCACATTAGAGCCTGATCTGCATGTCTAAGAATAATTAAAAGTGCATAATACTTATAATATACTTATAGTGCAAAATACATCCCTGACATAAAATGTAACGTCACATTATATGGTGAATGAAAATTGATTGTTTATAATTTGATAGACAGACAGCAAGACAGCAAGACAGACAGACAGATAGATAGATAGATAGATAGATAGATAGATAGATAGATAGATAGATAGATAGAATGTTTGTTCTTCATTTTTATACAAGCTGTAGATTATGACTCCTTGTCAAAGTAGGCATAAAGTAATACGTGCTTCATGCTTTGGCAAAGCAAACAAACAAAGTTCCCCACAGCTTATCTCTATGTGCTGACAGTATATCTCCCCGGTGCATCAAGGCTCTTTCTTTATGACTGTAATATTTCACATCCGCCTTGGGGCCTGTTAGTCATCTCACTTAAAAAAAAAAAACTTTGTAGTGTAGAGGAAATATTATAAGATGTGTATTCATCATTACATGAAAAACACTGATTTTTAGCTGGTCAAAAAAAACAACAACATTTTTTAAAAACGTTTTTTTGCCCTGATTAAAATAAACAAATAAATAAATAAATGAAGCAGAAATAGGACATGAGAAATAAAAGAGGATATGGAGCTGCTTAAATTAATTTTCGATCAGATTATGATATCAGGTTACATCAGCTTCTAGAGACTATAAGACGCGTTGGAAATCTCTACTTTTTCATTGCATCTGTCAAACACTTCAGGGTTATTTGGACAAAATGTGGTACCGGAGTGTATTTGTAACAACACATACTGCCATCATGTGGACATGTATATGTATTGCAATATTATGAACGTACCGTTTGATTTAGTTAATGATTAGTATATTTAGTTTATTTACGATGGATTTTGTTGTTATAGCTGCTGATGCTGCTTCTGTGTAAACAATGTAACTATTTATATCTCATACATATATAGCCTATTTAATGTATAGCTTATATAGTGAAATGTGTCTTAGGTGTGTTAAATGAATCAGAGAACAGGTATCTTTGTTTAAAAATTCAATAAAATTCTTATAGGCTGTAAAATCTGTACTGTACAGACTGATCAAACAAGCACGTAATATAGCTGTCATTTAAAATGTCAGATATGGCAGATAACAATCCAAATAAATTAATGAATAAAATCAAGGTGAGAATTATTGTCCTGTGTGATATTTTTGAAAAACTAAAATAATGAAGAAGGCAAACATGGAAATGTTTATAGATTTAAAAGAGCAATCCACAGCAACCATAACTGCGGAAGAAAAGTACATAAAAACGGTCAACATTAATAAACATAAATAGTAACAAAAAAGAATAATAAAATACATTTTATATCATGTATTAAACTTAATTCTTTCAAACCAGTTATGCTAAAACATACAAAAGAGTAAGACTAAATAAATCACTCTCCCTAAAATAAGGCCATTAAGGCCATTAATTATTAAAAACAACGAATAACATAAATTAGAAACATAAAACAAAAAACAAAATATGTAATACAGTACATAGACAAAAGAGCACTTAGTCACAAATATATATTTTTTATAATTACAATTGATATATTACACTTATTAGTGGCGGAGATATTTGTATTGCTAAGAAATTAAAAAAAATCTGTGCACATTTTTTATTTGTTTGTCTGTTTGTTTCTGTTAATTTCCATAATAACAAATTATTAAGTAATTATTACAATGTTATCAAAATATTGTTAATGCTTACGTTGTCCAATTAGAAATATTACATGCAGAAATATTATTGCGACATCGTACTCAGTTTTGGCTAAAAATAACAAAAGAAGCAATCAGAGAAAATCTTACTTTTTTAAAAACGATTATTAACTGTTTTGTTAAATGTTTTACTTCCGCATCAGCGTTGACGTGGCCCCGGTGACCCGCCCTCCGCGCGCGCGGAACAGGTAACCTTGTAAATGTTTTACCTGACGTTACGTAGCGTGACGTCAACGCGCTGCACGAGGAAAAGGAACAGAGGAATTCGCGAATATATTAATAGTTCCCGGTTAAATGTAGGGTCAGTAATTAACGAAGTTGCTTTTAACTGGGTGAATAAACCAATTGTAAACTATAATCTTGTTTTTAGACGGTTAAGTGTAGGCCATGTCAGCGTCCGCGGTGTTCGTGCTGGATCTCAAAGGCAAGGTGAGGACTCGAGCCGCGGGCAGGTCACAGCAGTCTAGGCCAACTTACACACGTTCTGAACTTTTAGAGCATTTTTGTTTTTCATTTTAGCTCCAATTCAACAACAAGTTTTGCATTTTGTGAATGTCATATCATTCATTCAGGAGTTTTTTTGTTGTATGTTTTTATGTATCTTTTTTGGAGGGGGTTCTTCTTGTCATTCATGTTCTGTAAACTTAACATGGCGACGCTTGGACCTCTGTGTCCCCATTACAGAATAATTACATTACCAACAGTTGTTACATCCTTAGTATTCAGAAAAGATATGTGCAGTCTTTACAAAATTCATCTACTTGTAGCCTTCAGTCTTTATGTCTCAAACTATATTCCTTACTAAACTGGACACCTCTGCCATTTCCACAGCAACCGGGAGCAATATTATAGTCATAAAGCTACTTTGATAGCTTATTGTGTCCTAAAGTGTATTTCAGATAAAGCCACTAAAGCATTAGACATGTTTGCACAGGTATAATCACTAAAATTCCCCCTGTTTCCCCATTAAGTTGTATTTATCTTAAATTTCACCTCAAGCAATTACAATAAATGTATGCACATTTTAAGGGTTAAATGTTGTGTAAACAAAATAAAGGTTAATTTAGTAAAAAATTATTTGTATGACAGGACAAACCCAGCCAACAGGAATATGTTAAACTGTAAAAAAAAAAAAAAAAAAAAAGACCGCTGTTTTATTTCTTTTTCTTCTTCTTCTATGATTTCTTTCTTAATTTCCACTGAAAGTGGTTCCCTTTTCTTCTCGCTACTGTTCTTACTAATTTTTTTGAGACCCATGGTGCTACATATTCACTAAATCTTGCATAAAATAAAAAACCCCCACAAACACTAATGAACGATCGAAACGTATGTAAACTATATAGCTTCTTGACTCTTTTAAAACTTTCGCTGACTGAAAAAATCCAGTCAGTCAGTAATTATTATTAACTCTCTTTGTTTGGGTTTGGAATGGCTCCCGGATGTATGCGCAACTTGGCTTATTCTATATGCCAATGCTAATTTTTTTCACAAGTTCTATTCTTAAGAGAAAAATTCATAAGGGAGGGCAACTGTATGCCAAGGTACCACTGTAAATGAGGCAGCCCAGTGGCGATGGGTAGCATTTCGACCTCGCACCTCCAGGATCGATGGTTCTATATCCTGGTCCTTGTGCATGGAGATTGCACGTGTGTGTGTCCCTTTTTATGAGCATTCCTAAAAGTTCCCATAGGGTGTACTGAATCATGTGATTAAAGCTCATTATAATATATAAAAACGTGTCTGACAATTGAAAAGAGCAGATTCTGTAACAGTTTTAGAAAAAGAATCTGTAACAGAGCAATAACAGGTTCTGCAAAGAAGAGATGTAAAATAGCACCTTTTCAATCAAAGTAAGTTCAGACAGGACAGAAGATTGAAAGGCGACAATCATGTGATTTTTGCAGACTTTCCATAAATTTGCAAAAATTGTTGTTACTAATATTGCAATACTTTTGGTTTCGTGAAATGCTGCATGTCATGCACATTTCAAAATGAAAATGTTGCTTTTATATGTTGGCATTGTATTTATTTCATACCTTTATAATTTCAAAAGAAATTATACAGTATGTGTTTCATTTTATATAGTGTAGCTGGAACTTCAAGGGCCAAAAAATATTCAGTAAACGAAAACCCGAAAAACGCAAGTGGAACATATACATGTGGAACATTGTTCTTTTTTTGCTAGATGTTTAAAAAAAAAACAGAATCTTTATTATTTATTATTCATTATTAATATTTATACATATTTATTATTGTGTTTTTTTTTAAACAATCCAAATTTACATTGTTTTCAGTTACTGAGGTTTATTTTTAAATGCATTTGATATATTTTACCATATATTATATTTTACAAAGAGGCTGAAAAGTATAAGAGCTAAATACAAATATGAATTGTAATTTCTACCGCTTGTTAAAGAAAAAGAAATGACATGCTTGCCCTGTTTCACAGGCATTTCAGGATCCCAGGGAAACCAGCCTATGCATATTGTTCCATTTTTAGTATTTTTACATATATTTCTTGAGTAAATCAAGAGGGCTTTCATTTCAAACACCATTCACAAGATGTCTGCTGAATTTGTAACGTGAGATGAACCGGCTCTGCATTTGATATATTTTACCATATATTATATTTTACAAAGAGGCTGAAAAGTATAAGAGCTAAATACAAATATGAATTGTAATTTCTACCGCTTGTTAAAGAAAAAGAAATGACATGCTTGCCCTGTTTCACAGGCATTTCAGGATCCCAGGGAAACCAGCCTATGCATATTGTTCCATTTTTAGTATTTTTACATATATTTCTTGAGTAAATCAAGAGGGCTTTCATTTCAAACACCATTCACAAGATGTCTGCTGAATTTGTAACGTGAGATGAACCGGCTCTGTTTCTTTCACAATGGGCTAAGGAGGGCAGACAAGAGGGAGGAGTGCTCTTTACAGTAATCTCAATCACACTTAATCCATTAATGCAGGATAACACTTTTGTTTAAGGTAAAATTAAGTTATAAACGCCTTAAAGACAAATTACCCTGTTGCACACCTGTAGTATCTGCTTCATTCTAAGATGTTTATGTAAATGTGCTGTTGTGATAAGAAACCTCCGAAAAAAAAAAGTTTCTTCTTGACAAGCGCAAACTCGACCAGTTTGCTCATTTTGTTAATTACAGTATTAGGTTTGACCTAAAAATGGAATAAAACATTTTATAAAGGTGACTTTGTATAAAAAAAAGATACTTTTGGGCGTACAGACATGCATACAAATATTTATTCAAATCGTGTGAATTTTACTCTCTTCAGGTGCTGATATGTCGCAACTACAAAGGAGATGTGGACATGTCAGAGATAGACCATTTCCTGCCGCTGCTGTTGCAACAGGAAGAGGAAGGGCTAGTGTGCCCTGTTATTTCACATGGCAACGTCCACTTTATGTGGATCAAGCACAGCAATCTTTATCGTATCCTTTCATCTGTGGTTTTCAGTGGATGACACTTCCATACACACAAACACACACACACACAGATTAAAGTTGTCTGTCTGACTGTAATTGAGCATATAGGAGAGGATAATAATGGCGTTAGAAAGGCATGCCAGGGCAGGGCAGGTTTAGTGTTTCATCACGGGTAAGCACAGCTGTCTTACGTGTAAAGAATTGTGAAATGCCCAGATGCCCTCGTCACTGGGGTGGTACCATTAATGGTACAGCTGTTGTACATTAAGAAAATAATCTAAGGTGAATCCTAGGTCCTGAAGGACAAGTTACTGTATATTCAATTTGAATAGTTTCCTTAAAAACATCTTAAAATTGCACCTTTATAGATGAAAGTGGCATACCAGCAGTACAAAAAGCTTTATGGTATCATCCCAGTGACAAGGCAAACCATAGCGGTTTACCGCTTCTGTTAATCATAACTTCAATACAAATCTAAAATTGCTTTTTTGTGGCTGAGTTCAAGACAGTGATTCCTTGCATTGAGATAAACTGTCTAATGAACTTTGGAGCAATCAAATAAACTAATAATATGTCTGAACCTTAACATGATCACTATAAAGTGGTGGCTACGACCAACAAGAACTCCAATGCATCTCTGGTGTATTCTTTTCTCTACAAGCTGGTGGAGGTAAGACACTGCATGCCTTATTCACCTTAGCGCAGGAGGAAAATAAATTTGCTTCTCATGTGGAGTTTATTTTCAGCAGGACTTTCTTCAAATGTAGCGTGTGGTGCACACTAATGCACGCATTTGAATAAAACGTTATTCTTGGACTCAAGCTCCGCCCGATGGTCAATACTTTAGCTGATACTTTAAGACGATTCCAACGTCAGAGTTGCTAATCAGTTTGCATAACATTGTAAGCTAATAAATCGAAACAGATGTTCTGAAGGTGTTTCAAACACAGGACTTACCGGAATGAATAAACATGAAACCAAAGTTTACTACATACCCAAACAGTGTAATATTTTAGAGGTCGACATCATGGACAATCAGCATCACTGTTTTCATTAGATTCATTAGATTGTCATACATTCGTCTATCATCCATTACAGTATATATACCATGTAGGGCACAATGCAGAATACATTCTGGATGAGGTGCCAACGCATCAAGCACTCGCTCATACACTATGGACGATTTGGAAGCACCACTCATCTTACACTGCATTTCTTTGGATTGTGTGAGAAACCCAGAGTTTTTTTCTGAACAAACCTGCTAAACACAGGGTGACAAGATCTGAATCGAGGTGTGAGGTGACAGGGCTAACCGCTAAGCCACAGTGCTGCCTATAACACTGTCGTAACAACAAATTATGATGACTCATAATACAGTTATCTCTCTCTATCACTCTCTATTTAAAAAAGTGTGATTATGCATCTAACCAGTACTGTTACAATCTTATCAATCTGATTTTAGACAAGATAGACATGAGATTAATTCTTGTTATACATACGATGAGATATAGGGGCATGTAGGAGCAAAACACAGTGATGAATTTAAAAAAAGCAACAGCTGATGAGAAAACAACAGTTTACAATGTTTACAATAAAAGGAAATAGAGCCTTATTAATATTACTGTATATAGTTTTTTTTTTTTATCAAGGGCAGTCATATGATTGTTTATATGACATAACATAAATATGAGAGTGTTGATATGAGAGGTCAGAGGAGAGTGTTTCCCCCCGTTTAAGCTGACAGGAAGGCTGTTGTAATTCAAATAAGCACAACTCTTTACAACTGTGGTGAGCAGAAAAGAATCTCAGAATGCACACCATGTCAGATCTTGAGGTGAATGCGCTACTACTGATTGTGCAACGATACAGATGTTCCTTTAAAATGGATAGTGAGTGTGAGCCTCATCATATTAAATTGTTCTTTAGTGAAAGCGCATTTTTTCCTTTGTCCTAATAAGATGCCATTTCAAGCAGAAAACCTGTGAGGCATATACAGTGGAACCTTGGATTGCGAGCATAATTTGTTCCCGGGAGCGGGCTCATATATCAAAACACTGCGAATGTCCTCATAAGAAATAATGGAAACTCAAATTATTTGCTCCACAGCGAATAAATACATAAAAAATATTCATGCAAAATATTAAGTAAAAATAAAACAAATTAACCTGTACTTTACCTTTGAAAAGAATTTGTGACAGAACAGTGTTTCCGTTAAGAGTGTGTATGTATGTGTGTGTGTGTGTGTGTGTGTGTGTGAAGGTGAGAGGAGGAGGGAAGGAGCACGCTGTCCAATGACGCACGCGCTCACACACACGCACACACACACACACACACACACACACACACACACACACACACACACACACACACACACACACAACGTGCAGTGTAGACACAAAGAGAGAGAAAATGAATCTTTAATCTCTCTAATGAGACTTGCTTTTTCTTTACACATGCGCACACACTGTACTGTTAGAATAAACAGTACATGCGCACATGAAAGGACGACTTTCACGCGCACGCACATACAAACACTAAATAAAAGATGTTTTACGTGCACACATGGTTACAGCGTTATAGTAAACAGTACACATGTGCACGGATGTTGATTATAGCAGTGAGAGGCGAGCACAAAGACCCAACATGATACAAGGTATTTACAAACCAAGACTTTTTTGTTTTCCAGGTCAAAATTTATTTACAATTTTTGCTCGTTTGCGGAACACTCGCAAACTGTGTTACTCGCAATCCGAAGTTCCCCTGTACTCCTGACTGCTGACCTAATATTATGAGTTAATGTTGCTATTTTTTTTTGTTTCTTGTTTGGTTTTTCTTGGTTGATTTTGTACACCGTATGCAGATCTCCAGTTCCAAACCAAAGCCAAACCAGACACCGCATGTGTGTTCTTTTCTTGTGTTTGTGTGTTCTCTGTCCAGGTGTTCACAGAGTACTTTAAAGAGCTGGAGGAAGAGAGCATTCAGGACAACTTTGTTGTGGTATACGAGCTGCTGGATGAGCTTATGGATTTTGGCTTCCCTCAGACCACAGACAGCAAGATCCTTCAAGAGTATGTGCTCATAACACTATTACCGTTTGTCCCCATCAACATCCCAAATTAGAATTAAAAGTGAACAAAATTGTTACAGTCTGTGCTTTTTGAAGGTTGCTTCAGTGATATGTAGGTTAATTTTCAGTGTTTTTGAGAAAGAAAGACTAGACGTTACATCAGCAGATTAGCTATTTCAGTGGTGTTGAGTGGGAAAGTACTTCTGTTCAGTATGTGCTGAGTGTGACGGCTTAGCTTAGCTGAGGCTTTACAATAAGATTGCAAAAGATAATCTGTCTGAGAGCTGGCTGTGATGAATAAGTGATTTTTATGTTGTATGTTGTATCCCTCAATTATATTTAGATACATCACACAGGAAGGCAACAAACTGGAGGTCACTAAGGCCAAAGTGCCCACAACAGTCACCAACGCTGTATCCTGGAGGTCTGAAGGCATTAAATATAAGAAGAATGAGGTTTTCATAGATGTAATTGAGTCCATAAATGTCCTGGTGAGTGCTGAGGTCTCTCAACAGAATGGTAGCAAATGCTGCTTTAAAATCATGAATATACAGAATTTGTTGAATTGATTTGTTTAAAACATGCTTAAACGTAATTACTTATATTTGGTAATATGCCACATGGCTGGTTCCTTTTTCTCCTATGGGTGTGGCATAGCTTGTGATTACACATGTACAATATATTGTTAGTATGATCTTCTTATTACAGCTTATTGCTGTGTAACTTTCACTTGCATTGGATTTATGTAGTGTCAAGTGAAATATGCCGAAAACATTTCGACAATTATCTGAGATGTTTGCCAAGCCAATTAGTACCTCCAACAATTCCTGACGTCAATGTCACGCAATCTCTTCCTCTGTGGTTTTGCCTCAAACCCCCTTTGAGTTGTCTGGTAATGCCATGCAGGATTGTGAGTTGGGTTTAGCACACAGTATGACTTTCTGAAAACCATACAAGTCTAAATAAATACACAAGACATTACAGTGTGGAGGGAGTTTTGTTTGTTTTATAGTAAACATTACGGAATTTGTTTAACCATCTTGGAAAAGTGTAATGACTTATTATTTCCTTCGTATCATTGTGGACAAGTCATAAAGAGACTGAGATATTGCT
Source organism: Clarias magur (assembly GCA_013621035.1). Lineage (NCBI taxonomy): Eukaryota > Metazoa > Chordata > Actinopteri > Siluriformes > Clariidae > Clarias > Clarias magur. The sequence goes on from QNUK01000049.1 coordinate 2,210,931, forward strand.
CGAAGCTGTCATGCACACTCGTAACACGACCGGCACTAGGACCCGGGAGTAATACGGTCGGGTTTTCAGGAAGCATAAAAGGAGACAAAATGGCGCTTCACATTGCTCAGTCATTGAGTTCGCCCATGCCTTGTCTGACGCTTCGCCGACTATTCTGTGAGTACTCACCAATTCTGGTTGCTTCTTTGATTGAGTGTGTGTTGCTAGAACGCGGGTTTATTTGTGTAGATCCTTGCTCTTTGTGTAAGAGAGTTCTGAAACTAATCGCGTGGTTATCCTGCCTACTCGCGCTGCTTCCGCGTTTGGGTTTACCATCCACGCTACACGGGCTAACTGCTAAGGCTTTTCTGTTCATCCCTCGGTTGCTCGTGACAGAATGACTGAGCCACAAGCAGTAAACCCAGCGGAGTTTGCTCGCCTCTGTGATGTGGTTGACCAGCATGCCGAACTGATCAATAAGCTCCGTGGTGAAGTCGTGTCTCTCCAAAAGGACCTCCAAGATGTTGCGGCCTTGCGCCGCGAGGTGGCGGAGCTACGGCAGGAGACCGCGATCCTCCGTGGGGTGGCTGCTCAGTCGGCTGTTGCCACGCCCGTCGCAGCGGCTGCGGCGCCGTCCCCCCCCCCCTTCTGATGTGTTTATAGCTCTACCGGATAAGTGGGATGGCACAGATGGGAAATGCAGTGTTTTTCTAACCGCGTTGGATCTTGTGTTTGAGTTCAATTCCACTAGATACTCCACAGACCGACTGCGCGTTGCGCTTCTCGTCTCGTTGCTATCCGGGCAGGCAGCTGAGTGGGCCACGGCGGTTCTCCGATCAGATTCAGATACTGCTTATTCATATGGAGAATTCACCCGTCAACTAAAGCTCACATTCGAACATCCTGCTGCTGAGGTGGAGACCGACATGAAATTGTATCATCTGCGGCAGGGAGGGTCGTCCGTGAGCCGATACACAGCGGATTTTCGCACTCTCGCCGTACAGACCACCTGGGGAGACGCCGCCCTCTGGACGGCCTACTACGAGGGACTGGCTTCACGTATTAAAGATGAACTCGCCGGACGGGAGCTTCCGACCACGCTGGAGGGACTAATCCAACTCGCCCTCCGGATTGACCACCGTCTGCTCTCCCGTCCGAGGCCAGCCCCCCGGACCCTGCCACCCATCACGGCCATATTTCTCTCACTCCACGCCCCGACCACCAGCTTTCAACACCACCGCCATGGCACCCGTCGGATCTCCACCTCCCGCCGTGGTTGACACAGGAGCCAGGGAACCCATGCAATTAGGACGCGCCTCCTTGAACGCTGCAGAGCGAGAACGACGCTTCAGGGAGGGACTCTGCGCCTATTGTGGGTCGGCGGCGCATCATAGAGCCATATGCCCTATTCGCCCGGGAAACGGCCAGGCCCGGTGAACCCTGGGAACAGTTCACCGGGCTCCCTCCATCTCTCTGCCACCACACCCAGCGTCTCTCGCCTCATGGTTCAGGTACACCTCCAGTTTGGCCACACACGGGTCAGAAGTACCGCGTTCATCGATTCTGGTGTTGCAGGTAACTTCATTGACTTTTCTTACGCCAAGGAACTGGGGGTGGAAATCAAGGCGTTATCCCAGCCGGTTCGAATCACCTATGTAGATGGTCGGCCCCTCTCCTCCAGTCCCATCACCTCCCAGACCCAACCGATCACCGTCACAATCAACAAACATCAGGAGCAGATCCGATTCTACCTCACCTCCATTTCCTCCCCTCCCATCATCCTTGGACATCCTTGGCTCCTTCAGCATGACCCGCTCATCTCCTGGACACAGAATCGGATCCTTCAATGGGGGCCGGCTTGTACCGAGCTTTGCCTACAGGCTCCGGCTGGGACGTGTTCTAGGGAGTCCGAGGCCCCCGATGTCGACACCAACGCCATCCCGGCCACCTATCGGGACCTGGCTGAAGTATTCTGTAAGCGACGCGCCACCCACCTGCCTCCTCATCGCCCTTACGACCTGGCAATCGACCTTCAGCCTGGTTCCATCCCTCCTCGCGGCCATCTCTACTCACTCTCCACCACCGAGATGCAGGCGATGGAGGAATATGTTTCCAATGCCCTCCGCCAAGGTACCATCCGGCCCTCCTCTTCGCCTGCCGCCGCGGGGTTCTTTTTTGTGAAGAAGGGGGATGGTGATTTACGCCCCTGTGTTGACTATCGGGGGCTTAACAACATCACAGTCAAGAATCGTCATCCTCTGCCTCTTACCAACTCTGCCCTGGACGCCCTCTCTGGTGCCACCATTTTCACAAAGTTGGACCTCCGGAGCGCCTACAACTTGGTGCGAATCAGAGAGGGTGATGAGTGGAAGACGGCCTTCATCACACCTACTGGACATTATGAGAGCCTGGTCATTCCATTTGGACTTTGCAATGCACCTGCAGTTTTTCAACAGTTCATTAACGACATCCTGAGAGACATGCTAGGTAGATGGGTCTTCGTCTACCTGGACGATATTCTCATCTACTCCCGCTCCGTCAACGAACACATCCAGCATGTCAGAGCGGTACTTAAGAGATTGCTCGCCCATCAATTGTACTGTAAGTTGGAGAAGTGCGCTTTTCACAAGCGCTCCACCACGTTCCTGGGTTTTGTCATCTCGCCCCAGGGTGTGGCCATGGACCCGCAGAAGCTGGAAGTTGTGCATCATTGGCCCCTACCCAAGACACTTAAGCAACTTCAAAGGTTTCTCGGGTTTGCGAATTTCTATCGTCGCTTTATCCGGGACTACAGTACAGTTGCAGCTCCCTTAACCGCCCTGACCCGACCATCTTCACATCACTTTCACCTTAACTCGGCTGCCATCTCTGCATTTCATGAACTCTGCCACCGATTCACCACTGCTCCGATTCTCCTTCACCCCGACGCCACCAAACCGTTCGTTGTGGAGGTGGACGCTTCGGACGTGGGCGCCGGGGCGGTTCTCTCCCAGCGAGGTCCAGATCAGAAGCTACACCCTTGTAGCTTCTTCTCCAAAAAATTTGATCCCACTCAGCAGCGATACGGAGTAGGGGACCGCGAGCTGCTGGCCATAAAGTGGGCTTTGGAGGAATGGAGACACTGGCTCCAGGGCGCCGGAGAACCATTCATCATCTGGACCGATCACCAAAATCTAATCACTATCCGGAGTTTGAAACAGCTCAATCCAAGACAGGCGCGGTGGGCACTGTTCTTTGAACAATATAATTTCCATCTGTCTTACCGTCCGGGGTCGAAGAACACCAAGGCCGATGCCCTCTCCCGACAACATGAGGAAGACGGCCCCCGGGCGGACCCCGCGCCTGTTCTCCCACCATCCAAAATCATCGCACCACTCTGTTGGGATTTGGAGACGAGGGTCCGCCAGGCACAGGCCACGGAGACCGAACCGGCAGGTGTGCCACCTGGACGACTCTATGTCCCCCACGCCCTAAGAAGCGAGGTCCTCCAATGGGGCCACTCCACTCCGTTCTCCGGCCACCCGGGCGTGGGGCGTACCCAAACATTTATACAGCGTGCCTTTTGGTGGCCCACAATGACAAAGGACATCAAAGAGTTCGTCCAGGCGTGCCCAGTGTGCGCCAGGGCAAAGAACACCAACCAACCAACAGCCGGGGAGCTCCAACCACTCCCCGTCCCCCGTCGGCCCTGGACGCACATTGCCCTCGACTTCATCACGGGCCTGCCGGCCGCCGAGGGAAAAAACACCATTCTGACCATCGTAGATCGGTTCTCCAAAGCTGTGCATCTGGTAGCCCTCCCCGGACTCCCGTCAGCTAAAAGGACAGCCGAGCTGATTTTAGAACACGTAGTCCGTCTGCATGGGTTCCCCAAGGACATCGTCTCGGACAGGGGGCCTCAGTTCACGGCACGGTTCTGGAAGGCCTTCTGCCGTCTGATCAATTCCACCTGCAGTTTGTCATCTGGATACCATCCTCAAACCAATGGTCAGACGGAATGGACCAACCAACAACTGGAGCGCTACCTGAGGTGCTTCGTCGCCGATCGTCAGCGCTCCTGGGCCCGCTATCTCATTTGGGCGGAACTTTCACATAATCTCCACATCTCCTCTGCTACCAACCTAAGCCCTTTTGAGATATGCCACGGATTCCAGCCTCCAATGTTCGAACACCAAGAACCGGAGGTTGATGTACCGTCGGCCCAACAGTTGGTCCAAGTACAGAATCCAAGAAGCTATCACCCAGGTTCATTGGTCCATACCGCATCACCCTCCGTATCAATCCTGTCACCTACCGGCTCCAGCTGCCTGCGGCGCTCCGGATCCATCCGGTATTCCACACCTCCCAGCTCAAACCCTTCATCACTTCACCAATGGTTCCACCCACCCACTCTGCTCCTCCTCCCCGTATCATTGAGGGTGGTCCCGCCTACACCGTTCGCCGGATCCTTGACTCACGTCCTCGGGGCAGAGGGCTCCAGTACCTGGTGGATTGGGAAGGTTACGGTCCCCAGGAGCGATCTTGGATTCCGGCTCGGTTCGTCCTAGACCCCGAACTCATCCGGGACTACCGTCGTCGGGTATCCTCCACCCCAGGACCGTCGAGAGTCGGTCCTGGACAGGGGGGTACTGTCATGCACACTCGTAACACGACCAGCACTAGGACCCTTTTTAGATACATCTTTTTAGATTGAGTTCGCCCATGCCTTGTCTGACGCTTCGCCGACTATTCTGTGAGTACTCACCAATTCTGGTTGCTTCTTTGATTGAGTGTGTGTTGCTAGAACGCGGGTTTATTTGTGTAGATCCTTGCTCTTTGTGTAAGAGAGTTCTGAAACTAATCGCGTGGTTATCCTGCCTACTCGCGCTGCTTCCGCGTTTGGGTTTACCATCCACGCTACACGGGCTAACTGCTAAGGCTTTTCTGTTCATCCCTCAGTTGCTCGTGACAGAAGCAGGTACATAAGGGTTTGATTATCTTCAGTAGAAAACAAAAGGAGCAAATTTTAGACACTGAACATGTCTTGGCCGACTACATTTGCGAGAAGTGGGGAATGAAATCTGTTTTATTTTTGTTCACATATTTTTTTTCAAATACTTTTGATGTTTTGTCATGTAAAAAGTGTAACTGATTTGTATGTGGCTCACAGGTGAACGCAAACGGGAGCGTGATGAGCAGTGACATTGTGGGAAGTATTAAACTGAAGACGATGCTGTCGGGAATGCCTGAACTCAGACTGGGCCTCAACGACCGCGTGCTCTTTGCCATTACTGGCCGTAAGCAACAACTTCACTGCACACATCCTTTGTTTTATATCAAAGAATCTCTAAAAGGGATTAAGTTATATCATAAATTATTAACCCAACTTCTGTTTTCAAAGCACTGTTTTGTGTATCATAAAGGATTAGGGCTGACATGACTACCTGTCTGGTTTTGTGCAGGAGACAAAGGGAAGACTGTAGCAATGGAGGATGTGAAGTTTCACCAGTGCGTTCGACTCTCACGCTTCGAAAGCGACAGAACCATCTCATTCATCCCTCCGGATGGAGAGTCAGAGCTGATGTCATACCGCATCAATACTCATGTATACTCCATACTCCATTCAGTGTATTTAACCTACCAAATTAAGAATAGATTATGCTATTATTGTTGTGCTAATACTAAACAGAATAGACCTTCAAAACGTTCCTAAATGTATCGTGCAGGTGAAACCTCTGATCTGGATTGAGTCTGTTATTGAAAAGTTCTCTCACAGTCGAGTGGAAATCATGGTTAAGGTGGGTGAAAAAAAACTTATAGTGTTCAATATCACCCAAGCAAAAGTAAGAACATACTGTATGCTCTGTTTATTAGAAAATGTCTAAAAGGAATGGTGCGTAATTCTCTTCATGTTCTCCTATTACCACAACTTTGATGCGTTAGTAGCTAGGCTAGCAGGAAAATTCTAGTCCAGGTTGCACAATTAATTCAAAATTTTAGGAAGTAAGGATCAGCTACAAAATCCATCCGAGTAAACAGTTGGAGAGCCTAGAATGACAATTTGCTAATGAAAAGGTGCTAGTTAACTTGTAGTAAATGATTTAAAGGAATATTTCAACATGATCTTAATCATAATCTCTCTCTGATGGATTCTATGAGTATGCACTCTGTGATTATCACAGATATTAATATCCTCACTGTGAAAAGAATGATAAACTGTTTAATTGGTGTTGAATTGTTTTGAATTGCAAATGAAACATCAAACCCATTACATTCTAACAATGATAAGAGAAAGTCGTACCCCCTGCTGTTCTTATATAATTTTCCAGAACTGGAACAGTACAGTGTCCAAATAATTTCATATGAAATAAGGCCAAATCTGACACACTTTTGTGTTCATTTTCTGCTATTAAATTATAATGAATTCTTCATTCTGTACATTAATTCTTCAAATTCACAGTGAAGTCATGTATCTTTGACTGAGGAAATCATTAGAGTTTCATATAAATATGTTTGTTGGAAAAATTATATTTATACAATTATAAGTGAGTTTTAATTTAAAAAAAAACTCACTTATCAAAAAAGAATTCATCTTCTTATACCCTCCTATAGATGCAGAACATAGATATGTAGATCTTGAGCTAAAAAAAATGCTAGCGCATCACTTTTACACAATATGATCAAAGTTCTTAGACAGTGGCCATGTAATAAATTATCATTAATGCATTAATACACGTTATCATTAATGCATGTTCTTTCAGCTCTGATTTATTCTCCCATCAGGCTAAAGGTCAGTTTAAAAAGCAATCTGTGGCTAACAACGTGGAGGTGCGTGTTCCTGTCCCGAGTGATGCAGACTCCCCAAAGTTTAAAACTAGTACCGGCCATGCAAAGTATGTTCCTGAGAAGAACATAGTGGTGTGGACCATTAAATCCTTCCCGGTGAGAAATATCTCAATACTTTTGCCTTCTTGTTTGTAATTTTCTGTAAAATAATTATTTTGATTTGTGTTAATATAGCATTATAATGTTTAGGTATTATAAAATAACAGAATATTTTGCTGTATGTAGAGCCTGTTAACTGTATATCACTCAGTTTTGTTCAAGGCTTTGTGTCTGAATATTTTGTGTATGTGTGTGTGTGTGGATGTGTGTGTAGGGAGGGAAAGAGTTCCTGATGCGAGCCCATTTTGGCCTCCCCAGCGTCGAGAATGATGAGCTGGAGGGAAGACCGCCCATTACAGTCAAATTTGAGATCCCATACTTTACCGTGTCAGGAATACAGGTTATAACCTAGTAATAATTGTAATTACACAAAATTATCCTTATTACTGTGTTTTTATGTAGTTATTATAACTTTTCTTATTGTACCATAATTGAGTTTGGATGTGTTTCGTTTCATAAGGTGAGATATATGAAGATCATCGAGAAGAGTGGCTACCAGGCATTACCTTGGGTTAGGTACATCACACAGAGTGGAGGTAAGCTGGAATATTTGCATTTTTCCACAAACAGCAGGCCTGTATGTAGGCTGGTGATTTGCATAGAATCCCAGTAAAATTTTAGAAAAGTTAAAGAGTGAAGTGAAGTGAAGAGAGATTGTAGCAAAAGCATGGTCTAAAATTTTATTTTTTATTTTGTTCTTGCCTGCATCTAGAAAAAAAAAAGAAAAGAATGCTTTCTTCATCAGTGTATCTCCCCAAATCAAGTTAAAGTACAAGTTATGCCACTTGCTGTGATGTCACCATAAACAAGGTGCATGGCTTGTTTTCCTGGCAAGCTGTCAAAACACTCTATTGTTCTCGACTCAAGCCCACATATGTGCGAAAAGGGCGGGCGGGGGATTAACAGCAATGCCGGCACACTCAGTATGGGCAGTGTGCCTAAATAAGTACACAATGCCACCAAAAGTATATAGACTATCTTACCATCATACCCATTTGTGCTTCTTGGAAATTTAAATGCCAGATGTATTAACCTTTTGCTGTTATAACAACCTTTTTTGAAGGGAATTCCTTTCACTAGAATCTGGAGCATGACAGTGAGGATTTGTGTTCATTCAGGCACAAGACCATTACTGAGGTCAGGCTTTGATGTTAGGAGAGGAGGCCTGCAGTGAAGTCAGTGTTCCGGTTCATCCCAGAAATGTTCAATGAGGTTGAGGGCTCTGTAGAGGACATCCATTCCAGACTTCAGAAATCATGTCTTCCTGGAGATCACTTTGTATATGTGGTCACTGTGATGCTGGAACAGACATGGGTGTTTTGGTTCCAGTGAAGAGAAGCTGTAATTCTACGGCGTACAAAGACATTGTGTATACTTGTGTGCTTATGACTTTGTGGAAGCAGTTTGAGAAGAAACCAGTTTTGGTTGTGGTTGTCAGGTGTTCATATATTTTTTGCCCAGTGTATTCGAGAGTTCATCTCATCATTTTCACTGGCAGCAGTATTTCACTCAACTGACAGGAATTGATGAGACAAACTAGTTAAATACACTTTCTGGGAGTGATTGTATACAATTTATCAAGAAAAGGTATGAAAAACTGGAGCTTTTCTTGGTAAATTTTATATAATCTTACGCCTAAAAAGTGTATTTAACTAGATATACTGTCATTAGAAATTATTGACTGACTCAGACTTTTTCCTGTAAACCCAGAGTTTACGCAAAAAGGGTTTGACCAAAGAGGATATGACAAGATCAGTGTATGTCACCGGAATTGCTGTTTTAAAATCTTAAGAATGAATGAATGTGGATTTAATATCTGTTTCTCCCACATTTATCTTTCAGATTACCAGCTCAGGACGAACTAGAGAAGCACTTTGCAATTCATCTTGTTCATGCTCCAAGGAAAATGATAATCACTATTTGCATCAAAAACTGTCTTACAATTTATTTTTCCTTTTTTTTTCTTTTGAGAGCAGAAGGAACATAATGTTGTTCATGTTAGTATTTTGTTGACACTTTTTTATGTATTGTTCCTGCACTAAGCTACGATTTAAAATGTTAACTCAAATACTGTTTTCTTGTAATAATTATTAAAAAAGAGTGGGGAATTTGTATTTTGGTTTAGACTGCAAAAGGTCACATTTCATTTCATGAATTAAATTATTAAACTTCATTTGGTGTACTGATTATGTCTTGTAACAGATACAATGACTTTACAAAAAACCCAGAAACCCGCCTTTTTCACCGATTATCACACTACTGAAGGAGAAACATGAATGAACGACCCGCGGTGCAGAAGTAACCTTCTCAAATCGCCCGCCGTCTGCGCCCTTTATTCTGATTGGCCAGCGCCGAGGTTACCATAGGGATACTGTAGCAACCGCACGTGCGCTCCGCCCTTTTTACCATATATGGTCAGTTTTGGCCGCGTTTGTAGCTTCTGATTGGTGGACGCTTTTTTTCGTCACCGTTTGAGAAGTCACGATAGAAATTTGTCAGTGTTTTCCCAAGCGCGCAAATTAAAGGTACTGGCGCCGAAGAAACTTGTTTGCTTTGGTTTGTTTAAATTATAAGTAAACATTGTGAAAGAAGAGACGGAGAAGAAGCGGCAGCTAACGGTCGACACGGCGATACAACATCCGATTGAAGGCGTAGATAAGGTAAGCTGAAGCGACGGAGCTCACTGCGTTAAACTACTTTCATTTCCCTATTCTTAAAAAAGCGCTCGCGGATCACTCATAATGATTTACTCAGGTTCTGGTGTATTTTGTATATATTTATTTTATGTCTATCGTAATCGGTTTTTACCTCCTTCCTAATGTCCGCTGTCGCGTCTTTTTGACAGCTAATCGAGTTATAACACTCAAGTCTACGCTGTGGTAAACAAGTTAGCTTGTTAGCTTAGCTCGAGCGCTCTGCCGGCATTTAATTAAAGGCGCTCGAGACCTAACAAAGCGCAGCACTACAATACAAAAAGCCGCAGTCTTCCCCCTTCTCTGTCTCTGTTTTTTTTTCTTGTTCGACAAAACCCGTCTACAAGGTGCATTTTGTGGTGTTTGTTTGAATAGCTGGTAAAATACCACTAACACAATAATGGTGCTGAATGAGAGCGACGCGGGGAAGAGTCTGACTGCGGCGGCGGCGAGAGGAGACGCAGCGGAGGTGCGCAGGCTGCTGGAGGAGAACCGAGTTCATCCTGACACCAGGAACGAGTTCGGCAAAACAGCACTACAGGTACCACACACACACACACACACACACACAGCCGTACAGTTTCCTCAAACATGATACAAACACGCACGCACGCACGCACGCACACACACACACATATAGCACTACAGGTACATAAAAAACATATACAAACACACACACACACACACAGCCATACGGGTACCTCCAACATCATACAAACACCCACACAAACACACGTACAGGTACCTCAGACAACATACAAACACACTGCCATACGGGTACCTCAAAACAACTTACAAACACGCACACACACACACACATACACACACACACACACACACACACACACACAGTCGTGCAGGTACCTCAGACCACATACAAACAGACACACACAGTTTTACAGGTTTTGCTGTATATACAACTTGAATAGAAGGTAGTAGAAGTATAGCTATTTATTATGTTATAGATGCAGTGCAGTCTTTTATTATTATTATTACTATAAAAATTAAATGACTGTAGCTAATTTTTTATTGAGAAGTGATGATCCATAGTGCAATGTGTATGTAATACATAATGAGTGTTCAAGTTAAACCGGGACTTGTGATGAAATTGCTCATGAATGAGGGCTTAAAACCGATTGACAGCACAGTAGACACTGACAGATACAGAAGACTGTAAGCACAGTACGCTGATGAGACGCTTAGAGACGCAGTACAACATTTGAATGATGCAAATGTGGAAAGTGTGATCCTTGAGAGAATCGATGGATAACTTGTCTAATCTGGCTGTGGAAACTGTTCACACAGTTATTCACAAACAATACTTGCACATTATAGGAATTTGGGCTGGGAGTTACTGCCACGTCAGTTCAATCATGGCTCTGGTGTACTGAGAAAACTTTCTACCTCTATGGTATCCAAGCAGTAGTGAAACACTGAGATAAGTGCATTAGTGTAGCAGGGGATTATATAGAGAAATAAATGATGTTTTTACTCTTATAACTGTGTCCCGGTTTGACTTGAACACCCCTCATAGTATTCCATTACATATAATACCATATGTCAATATCTACAATGGATGTACCGAATGTCTGTAGAATTTTCCATCCTGGTCCTTCCTGACATGATCAGCCTGTAAATATTTATTCTGACAGCATTAGGTACAGCAGCTGTAAAAGGAACACATTTGCCCAACCCTATCCGTGTAGATCTAGCTTTGAGCAAACACACCTGATCCATATTCTCAGGGCCTTTAAATGGCAGCTGAGTTTGGAGAATCAGTTTTGTTGGTATCAATTAGTATTAATTAATTGTTATGAATTAGTTTGTTGTGAATTTTACCATACAACAGTTATGGGTAAAATGCTGCTTAAGTCTCTCTTTCTTTGTTGCTTTTATTATTAGTGCATTTCTATAATATATTAACAGCACACATTCACATGGAGCTATATGCTAAATTTGTATTGTACATGCAATTGTTCCAAAGTTATTTTGACCCTACAAAAATGTAAAAGATCTGTATTTTAAGCATCATGGCAGTAATTACAGTGTTTACGACAATATTACAAACTATTACAATAAAACAAAATATTACCTCATTGTGAATAATGGCAGGGTTGTGTCAGCTGCTGTTAACTAATTTCAAATAGAATGTTGACTCTAAGGGTTTGGCAACTAGTAATTAGCTTGTAAGTAAGTAGAATATAATTGGTCCAACTGAATTAACCATTTAAAAAACCACAAAAAAATTATATAAATTGTCTGACTCCTTCAAGATGGTACACAAATTGTGTGAAATGATTAATTCCATTTGAAAAAAAGCATAAGAATATCTCAAACTGGGTTTATCCACCTACCATCCAAAATGCCAGCTAGCTGGCTTGTTATTGCTAATATACAGTAGCACTCGTCCCACCTTGAGATGAGTCCCAATACATGTCCGAGTTTTTCATTTGCAGTGTCATATTCTTAGCAATTTATTTGTCAAAATATACCATATGATATAAATTTGCTGCAAATGCTGCTGTAATTCAACAGGATGTAAGCATTCAAAATTATATTTTAATTAAACACACTTTAAACACATACAACTGGATTCTCTGCAGGTTATGATGATGGGTAACACCAATGTTGCGTGCCTGTTGCTGGAGAACGGTGCTGACCCGAACATCCAGGACCACTTCGGGATCACGCCGGCCCATGATGCTGCCCGGACTGGCTTTTTGGACACATTGTGTGTCCTGGTTGATTATGGCGCCTCGGTCAACATCCCCGATAACTCGGGTGCTCTGCCCATCCACATCGCCATCCGAGAGGGCTTCAGAGATGTGGTGGAGTTCCTGGCACCGCGGTCGAACCTCGGCCACCAGGACACGAAGGGAGACACGGCACTGGACATCGCAGAGGCCTCGTGCACGCCGGACATGGTGGAGCTCCTGAAGCGGCAGCTGGAATCCTCGCTGGCTTTCCAGTCTTAGAAATGTCTTGTTTTGAATTGTCACTCTAAATTGCTAGAAGAACTTTTGTTTTTTATTTCTCATGTAAAGGACTAGGTTACATTACTACAGTACTATGTTTATTTTAGTGTATTTTATGGTTCAGTTAGACAGTTAATACTAGATGAAGAATGTAGCAGCAGTTTTGCACAGAGCAAAGAACTGTCGCCGGAAAACGTGGTTTGCCTTCCATTCACCGTCGATTCGGGAGTTTGCCATGCACAATTGTAGAACAGCTCTTTTTTCATCCTTTTATAATCGAAGTTACATTTTACTGCACGGGTCTGTGTAGAAAACTTGAACTGTTAACCATTTTTTAATAGAAATCTCATGAAATTACTGTTGCCTTTTCTCACCTAGTGAGACTGTGCAGCATGCACTGATGAACTTGCATGATCATTTGCTTAGTTTGTATTTGTTTGTGTGTGAATGACAATTTAGTGTGTTTTTTCCCTCTATGTGTACATAGCATTTTATGAAAATATCACCTTATTTATTGAGAGATTGTAAATAGATTTATGTTTAATGTGGGATTTCTGATGTTATTTATAAAGGTACTTATCCACACCCCTCTTCCTCCCCGACCCTGAAAAATGTACTGATGTAATGGTATTGTTATTACATGAGGTCTTTGAAACACAATTAAATTCTTAAACTTGAAATGATTGTCTGGCTCAGAGTTGTACGGTGTGGATGGAAATTGGAATCTCCTTTTACCACAAGAGGGCACTATTCACAACTTCAAGCTAAAATTACCATAAAGTTTGGTGCTGAATAACTAATTTCTTAAATTAAAATCAGGACATTGGAATGTATGGAGTTGATTTAGATTTGATAGTTTTTATAACTTTTTAGAAATGATTTGGCATCAATAAAAAATATCCTAAAAACACTAAAATGGTGATCTATATAACACTAAATCTGGAATTCTATTAACTTTAGTAAAAGTTGATAGAAATTAAAAGATAAACTGAATAAGTAGACTTTTGTAGTTTACCATTGCCATCTAGATATGAACTCACCGTGTGCGAGTGTATGTTTGAAACCAAGGTGAGTCATCAAGGACGTTTATAATTACGCCTCAAAGGAATGTGCTTTACTGCACAGGCTTGACAGCAAGCGATCGCTCAGGTAGACCACAGAATAAAGCACTGAGGACAGGAATCTTATTTGTCCGCAAACGTTGCTGTTTTAAAGGACATCTGCACAATGGACGCTATTGTTGGCTCTCCTGCTTTAAAGCCCAAAGACTTGACTGGCTGCCTGTTGCATTTTGCAACGAAATCTCCAGGGACATTCATTCAGATCTCTTGTTATGTTAGTAGTTCCTTTTGCCTCAACTGTAGAAATATAGTGGATCCACCTTGTTTAAACAACTTTAAACAACAACAAAAAAATCCACCCTAAGCAATGTGTATATCGATATTTAAAATCAAAATGCAATTGAAATTAAAGACAAAATTATCAGGTGCTTTAAACTTTTTTCATCTACATGGTGTGTTTACACTTTGGTCAACGGTTTACCCACAATGCCTTTTGATTTCCTGCTGAGTATCCCAAATAGGAATTTATTACCTAAACTTAAATAAACTAATGCAGCAGCACTTTAATCCTTTATCCTGTCCAGTTCTCTCACATGTACACTTTGTTCAAACAGACACACTTTCACGCTAATACAATCGTCAGTCATCGTTGTGCTCATCATGCCTTAAATCACTCACCAGCTAAGATTACTTTATCATAAGTTATTAGTTAATTTCTCGAATAACAAAAATACAACACTAAATAATTTAGTACCAGAACTGCCCAAGACATCACAACAATTTTTTTTTCTATAAACAAGGTTGTTGAAAGTTTTCTTCCCTCTGAAGAAACTTTAAAGGTATGTATGTACTGCTACAACACAGTGTTTAATCATCAGAATATTTTTGGAAGCTCAAACTCTTAACAATTCAACAAACTCTTAAAACGCCAGTAGTAAGAGTGTACATTAAACATTTAGCATTCTGAGGTTTTATAATTAATGATTTCATAAGCTTTTAAACCTACTTGAACAAGAATGCCATGACAGCCTGCAGATTTACAAGGGTTAATGTTGTTTTCCTCCCTTTCTTTTCTTAACTTACAGTAAATTAAAGCAGATCATATTGTGACATAACACTAGAGGGCGCCCTTCAGAACATTGTGTCAGATTATTTATTTTAGTTGCATCAAAGAAACTAGTTTCAACAGTTTCGGGTGTAGACGAGATGGAAAAAGTGATGGGAAAGCAAATAGGAGAGTCTTTTCTGGGATAAAATGAGGAAACAGGGGTTGAGGGCACTGCGTGCATTCAAGGAGAATTTGAGAACTTAGGGTTATACATCAGATAATGGCCTTCTTAGCATTTCTAACTTTGCACAACCAAGAACACTGTTACACCCATTTATGACTAACCCTTACCCTGATCAAGATTTAACCTGATTGGTTAGACCTGGGTATGCCAATGCAGTACACTCACTTAAAGGTACAAATGTATGTTCATTTAGGGCAAATGAGAGAATAACGCCAAACTTAAACAAATTCTATCATTTAAAAACAATGATTTGACTTGATATTTGGATGATTTAGCTTTTAAATTTTAAGCATGAATCCAGACACACATAACTATCTACTACTGGTGATCCAGCATCCTTTCGTCTAGTTTAATCTTCTTAAGGTAGTCAGATTTATGTCAATATGCCTGAGGTGTTGGTCTAAATACTTCCACTGTTTTTTTTTTTTTTTTAATGAACAATGTAATGAATTTTACACTTTACACATGCAAATACTTTTGCATAGGCACACACTGCTTAGTTAAAATGCAGGCAACACCTGCTGCAGGTCACATCTTGTTGTCCCAGATCACGTCTCATCTTTTCACAAACTGGCTGAACTGCATTCCAGTACCGAGCTGTGAGGCACATCCTGCAGAGTTCAAACTTTATACCTGTGTGACCAGTTGGAGTAATTCATTGATGTTTAAAGTGTGCAAAGAAATGAGGAGCAACAAAAGTGTGTACTGTACTGGTAAAGAAGCCTAGGAAGATGAAAACTCACTCGTTCTGTGTTAAACATCTGGAAGAGGCATCCTTCAAAGCAACATTTGATTACTGATGTCACCCAGAATAACTAAAGCCGGGTTGGCCTAATTCTTCAGAGCCGCAGTTTGCCCCTTCATTTTAACAAACCTTAAAATCAGGGGCAACCTCAGGCTCTGAAAAATGAGGCCAACCAGCAAGTGCCAAAACGTGCAGTTCCTCGATCGATCACTAGGTGCTGGCTTTAAAAGTGAGTCAATCATCACAGACCCCCATGCTAAACTAAAAAAAAAAAAAACTGTTTTGATATTTAAAGCTAGATTATTCATTTCTAATAAGTGTACAGGGTGAATTTTTACGTAAATTATCTATTAAAATTAATTCAGCCATATAGTTATGCAGTAGTGGCGTGAATTCTTTGATTGGCTAGCTTTCTGCTGTTGTTGTTATAATTTAACTTGCCACAATTTTTTTAGGAGTTGGCACGGGGTGACATGCAGTGTATGGATGATGGAGTTTAATCAAATACAAAGTAATATTAAAATATGAATTAATGTTAGCCACCATCGCATTTTAGCTAAGCTAAATCTAACTAACTAAGCTCTAATTAAGCTAAATCTAACTGGGGTTTAGCAAGAAGAGTCTGCTCAAATTGACTCTACAGAAAACTTAATGGCGATGTCGTGGTGGGTTTGTCCAGTTCTTTTTATATAGTCTATGAATTAAAAAAAAAAAACATTCAACTAATTGGCCTATGGAAGATTTTGAATTTTTGTCTTAAGTTCCAATTAAAGATGGAAATAAACATCAATATACTCATTTATCATTTATGGTCAAAAGTATGTGGATACCTGACCTTCACCTGCATACTGTATGTGGCTCTTCCCCAAACTGCTGACAGTGCCTGACCTCATTTATGCTCTTTTGGCTGAATTGGTACAAATTGGCAAAACATGTTAAAAAATAATATAAAACCATCCCAGAACTATGGAGGCCGTTATAGTAGCGAAGAAGGCACCAACCCTGTATTAATGCCAACGATTTTGAAAAGAGAAAGTATGGGTGTGGTGGTCAGCTGTCCTCATACTTTTGGCCACTTATCCTAGGATAATTTATCATATATAGTGTGCTTACTAAGAATGAATGTTTCTTTTACGGATGACTCATCCACAACCAATGATCATATATTAAATTTGAGTATTAAAATGTGAATTTTCACAAAATCATACAATTCACTAGGTTTTAAAATGCAGTTTAAAGTAGTCAAAAACTGTCTTGAATTAACAATTCAGCATAAACTTATAAATTGATATAATGGCTATATCTAAAGTCTATAAAAACATTTTATTTCAAGAAAGGTACAAATATTTCCACTTCTAAGGCACTTCAATGCATCAATTAAAATAAATAACATCCACTGATTCTAACTGCTCGTTAGAAAAGGTGAGTGTTCGAGCCAGGCGTGACTAAGATTTACTTGGCATGTTTTTTTTTCCTACGCAAAGGTAAATAAACCTAAGGTAAATAAATAAAAAATAAATTAGTCATGCCCAAGTTATTTGAAACGTTAAACTTATTCAACCTACGAAAAAATTCTATAACCCATGAAGTATGTCTCTTTGTAGTGAATATGCTTTGGTTTCTCCATCTCAGCTCAAATATGAGTGTATCATTGATTCACCTTTCCTTCATTCTATCTTTCACGTAAGAAGGCAACATATCAATCAGACTCTTCTCTACAGTCAGCCCAGTCAACTTTAGGAGGTTGCAGTCACTTATCTCGACAGGCAAAGACTCCAGCCTGTTCCCCTTTAATTCCAGACACACCAAGTGAGCCAAGTTCCCAACCCTTGGAGACAAAATGACAATTCTGTTATTCCCCAGCTCAAGCGTCCTCAACCTTTTACATGAGAACAGCTCATCTGGGAGCACTTCCAATGAGTTGTAAGCTGCAGAAAAGTGCCGCAGACTCTGCAGGATACCAATCTCAGGGGGAAGTGAGGCGAGTTGATTGTGGGAAAGATCCAGGTGCCGAAGCTTGGTACAGTAGCACAGATGCAGCGACAACCTCTGAATCTTGTTCCAACTCAGGTCCAGTGTCTCAAGAGAGCGCAGTTTGTTGATGTGTTCAGGGATGTAGCGAATGGAGTTGTGCCACAGTCTGAGCGTGCTCAGCCGGCGACAATGTTGAAGACTAAGAATTTCCTCCACAGTGGTAAGCCTGTTCTCCTTTAGATCCAACTGTTGCAGGTTGATGAGGCTGAAAATAGCACTGGGGAGACGCTCCAGATCACAGCCCGTCAGCTCAAGTGTGGCCAAGTTCGCCAACTTCTTTAGACTGCTGAAGGCATGCAGTCTGTTGCCTTCATTGTGTACGCATAATCTTAAGAGCTGTCCACCTACATCCACCACACTGGAAGGGATCTTGGTGAGTTTACTACGCAATGTCAGTACACGGAGGTTCTTGAGCTCCCGTAAGGTGTCTAAAGAGGCACCTCGATGGAGCTCATTGGTGAGAGGCCCACTTAGGTATAACTCTTCCAGATTTGTTAAAGTGTACATCCACAAGGGGACCTGATCTATGTTGCCAAAGGTGAGGCGAAGGACTTTCAGGTTGTCTCGTAGGAAGGTGAGGGCTTCTAGCTGAAGTCTGGCAGGACAGTGAATAAGGGAGATTTCCTGTAAAGATGCAAGTTGGGTCACTGTGCCAGGAATAATCGCATTATTGACCTGTTCTAGTTTCAAAGATTCGACTTCTGGGACATCGAACACAGTGCTGGGTAAGCCTGGCAACATGAACAGGTGCAGTTCTAAGCGGTCACTAGAGTTCCTTGAGAGACGTGTGCGGAGTTTCTTGATGGGCCACTCATGATTTAGGTTCACCTGACTTAACCTGCTCTCACTCACTTCAGAAAGAAAGACAGCAAAGCGTTTGGAGTAGAGAGGGTCGTACTGATCACTAAGGTGCAAGAGGAACGCAAAGTCATTTTTAACATCAGGGATGTCGGCAATCCCCGTCTCCAGACGCACATGCTCAAAGGAGTATGCTTTCAGTGGCCGATGGAAGAGCCAGTAGAGACAGTATATGCATAGTAGTCCATATACACCAACAAATCCAATGTAACAGTAGGCTAGCTTCGCAAAGAGGTGCGCTTTGTTGTTATTACAGCAGAACAAATCAAAACCGGTCAGGCTGGGCGGGACTCTGCAAGTCACCACAATCTCGATGTTTGATACAAGGAAAACACTATAAATAGTTATAATGGCAAATTTTAGCACCTTAAGTGATGTCTGAAGGACATACATGAGATAAAGGAGATCTGACTCTTCTACATGAGTCTGAAATTTTCTCACTTTCTCAAACAGTGCCTTGGCCTGCTCACCTTCCTTCCTGTCCAGCACTGATGTAGCATTCTCAGGCTCCAGGACATTCTTCTCCCGGTCAGACACAACCGATGTAGACCGAATAAAGACAGCAGATTTGTCCTCCTCCTCCTCATCAGGACTTTCCACTGCCGATGCTTTTATTGCGCCGTTTTTCCTCCATGTGACCATGTCTTCTCGCTCCTCAGATACCTCACTAATTGCTCGAGTGGTCCAGGGGGAGTCAAAACATTTCCCCAGGATTGACACAAACAGCTCGATCTTGGATGACGTCCCAGGGAATTTAAACCAGAAACTGCTTGCTACCATGAAGATCATGGTCTGGATGACTACCAAGTAGGGGAAGTACTTTCCATACCAGTGCACTGCAGTTTCGTAGCAGAAACTGTTTACGTAGATGTACTGGTGAATGTCTAAGTCATTCTTTCGGCCAAACACCTCTACAATATTCGGGGCGATGTTTTTGGTAATGGCATACTCCCACAGGCTCTCATTCTCTCGGAAATTTCGGAGGTAGCTGCAGTCCATGCTTTCATCAGTGTCTCCAGCGATGCGATCAGGGAGACAGGAGATCTTTTCCTGTGTCAGCTATAAAAAGAGAAAGTTGTCAGAGACCTTACACCTGAAATTCACATGTTCATCATATGGTTTGACATTCCATTTCAATTCATCACTGCCTTGCTGAATTTTCAAAATTGAAAGTGTCTGACAGATCCGCTAGTAGTTCTGACTGTACTTCAAAGATATTTACCTAAGAAAAACATAGCTTTGGTTGAGATATTTTCTCATCAATGTCAGGTTTTTAGATGTTTTTGCTGTTAGAGAGTCTTGTATACAAAGATGTTTGTCAGTGACATGACAAGCTCTGTATTTTTGTCTTATTAAAGTGAACAGAGAAAAATAAAGGCTAGTAAGGGAATGCCTCTTCATAGCTTATTATACTGTACTATCTGCCTATTAAACTAGAATAATACTATTAGTGTACGTATTATTTATTTATTTATTTTTGAGCAGGAAGTGTATAAGGTAAGTACAATCTAATCTTCTCAGATAGTGTCCCATAATATTAGATATTATACTTCTGATTTTGCAGAATAACGGCACAATTATGAGAGAACAATCTCCTTTTAGTTTTTCTCTATAATCCCCTGCTCTGCTAATGCACGTCTCCCAGTGTTTCACTAGTGATTGGATACCATCAAGGTAGAACGTTTTCTCGGACTGCCTGCTTCATGTCCCAGGAACTCCTTTAATGACCTAGGCAGGTGGAAATCTCTTTCCTGAGCGAGGTCAGGGCTGTATGGAAGATGTGGCTATAACTCTCAGCCGAGTTTCTTTAATGTGCAAGTGGTGTTTCCTGAACAACAGTGTGTGTACAGTCCCCACACAAAGAGACATCTCTTTTTCTGTAGCTTGGCAGAGACAGATCAGGCGACGCCTGCAATGGGCTCCGAGCCACGTTAACTGAGCTTGCCGTTCATGGACATATGACCTTCTTTAAAACATTTGCATCCAAAGAGTCTCGTTATCGTACTGTGTTTGAAATCTTCTATAAATGTTGTAGGCCTTTTAGGACTTGTACATATACAATAAACAGTTAAAAAGTGTTGTGTGTTGTTTATTAATGATATTAGCTAATATTAGCTGATATTATGATATTAATAATAATCAGTGGTATAAGAAGTATAAAACACTCAAGACAATATTTTTTAAAGAAATGCTTTTGGAACATTGATAACTTTTATTCACTGTACTAATCTGCTACCCGGTTGGATATTAAAAACTACTTGCATTTTGAATGATCCATTTTGAATATGAGGACACGAGAATGCAACGACTGTACAATTAAAACATTCATTAACTTATATTTGATATTTTTTTTATATAATATGTCAATATTCATTAACTTATATTTTGTGTGAACTGTATAATGGTACTAACAATTAGCAGAACTACATTAAATGCCATGATATGTACAATATTGTGTAAAACATGTCGAACACTGATGTTTTCTTCACCCTGCTTGAAGCTATTCAACCAAGAAGTAGCATTTTAGACATGGAACAAATTACTTGTAGTTCTCTGTTTCTGTACGTGTAGGAATGTTCGGAAATAAAATAAATACCCTTTACTCGATCATTTAGTGGTAGGTCTAGATGGCTGCATAAAGCAGGCTTATAATGGGTAATATAAGATCGTATGAATGAAATATTATGCCCTAGAGAGCATCTAATCCAATTCTATTTGAATCTAGGTCAGGACAGTGCAAAAAAAATGACAGGAGTATTATGCCTTACATGCACTAAAAGGTTAAACTCACCAATAAGAACTTGATATAATTAATTCATATAATATAATATAATATAATATAATATAATATAATAAATATAATATAATATAATAAATAATAATAATAAATATTAGCAAGGTTTAACATTTTCCCACACGTTGCAATATTTTGGTATAATTGAAGTGGCTCAAAGCTGTTTTTTAATATACTGTCTCTGTTTGGCTTATATTCTTCTCTTTTTGTCTTGTGCCAGACCATCGATAATTTGTTCAGAAGTGGTGAACCTGGTTACATCAATGAAAAAAGTCAATAAATAGCTTAGACATTTCACATGAAGTCACCGTGACGTAATGAGTACACAAGAATGCAATGATTGTACAATTATAAGTGTAATATAAACCACAAATCCCACTCATTTTACGGACATTTATGCGTAACAGGTCTTATTCATGGAACGGTCGTAGAATGACTCATATCTTCCAACAAGCTTAACATTAAAGTCAGACGCCCCGCTGGGACATGATCACACAAACTTAATGGTTAATAGTGGCTAGTTCATTTGAAAAGGATGGTTATGATAAAATTAGTTCAAAGGATCACTGCTCCAACCAAAGAACCAAGTAGAGCATGATTAAAATTCAAAGCAAGTGATAACAAACTCATTTGTTTTCCATGACTCTAATATCTCGCAGATTTTTTTGCTTCTTTTGCCTGTTTTTTGTTGCATTTTTAGCTAGTGAACTTAGATACGTTTTTCAACTCCATTTTGTAGCTCCGTAATAACACATCTAAAATGACTTTCAAGCCACCTCACCTGACCTCAGACTTCTGACTTGTACTGCTGATAAGCAGACAGGAATATAAATGGAAAAGAGAACTTAATCTATAAATCTATTTGAATAGCAAAATGAAATGCCGGTCACATGACTTGCTCCCTTATCAGAAATACAATGCATAAGTGGTGTGAAGGATATTACATGAATGCGAAAGGTGAAGGTTTTATACCTGCATGGTGCATCCGAAGACGCCGATCATGAGCATGGCTATGCACAGGTACTCCGAGAAGACGTCCCACCATGGCTTTAAAACTCGGAACCGCGGATTTTGTTCCGTGGCAATGTTCCGGAACTCGTTAACTGGAATCATCCTGCTTAAGAACAATAGAAATTAGCTTAGTATTTTAATATGACATATCACAGGTGTTGCCAGTGCTATTTATGACATGTGTTTCATTTTGTATATTCAAATTGCATATCTCTGTACATCTCCAGTATTTTTTAATTATGGCTTTGGAGGAAAAAAAGAGTCTCTATTTAAGCTCTGAAATCAGTTGAGCGTCTTGCGTAATACACGGGAGTGGTCCCTTATCTCTTACAAAATCAAAGCATGGTTTCATAATGTTGCTTGTACAGCAAATATTCAGAAGTAGATTCAATTATTCATTTTTTCATTTTCAATCAACAATTTAACCTCTAGACCATGCAGTAACCTTCTGGTTTTGGTCATTGTTGATTCCAGAGTCTCTCTCAGGAACACTGGGTGGCGGTGGAACTATATCCACTATATCCTGGGTGGGACAATATAGGACGCTGTAGGACAATAGCGCTGTTCACACTATGGGGCAATTTAAATTAGCCAATTCATATTTACACATGTTTTGAGGGGGTGAGAGGAAACCAAAGCACCTGGACGAAACCCACGCAGTGACGACGAGAACATGCACAGAAACCTCAGCTCAGGATTGTTTCTGCATCCATTCTGGACACCTTTTGTCTTAAGATATATTCATCTTAACATAAGATGATTGTTTTTATATATTTTACTTTTATATATTTTACTTATTGTTGTGTGTGTGTGTGTGTGTCACAGGCCACTAGGACCTCTATCCTTTTCGGGAGAGGAACATTTTGTCCTTACAACACTTGTTATAAACCTTTTCTTTGTTTTGATGATGGAATCCAAGGGTTAATATAAGTAAGTCAGCATGCTTTGAGGAATGCATATAGTCATGAATTAACTGGTGTGTGTGTGGGTGAAAGCTCCTGCCAAGTACTGCCATGTCCAACAAACTAGACTTACTGCATATGAGTTCTAGAGGCTTTACTTTTACAGGATTTACGGCAGCCCAGGAACAGAATTGTTTTTATTAATGGTACGTAATTCATTACAAAAACACATATAATGCTGCTTTAAGTAAATGATGAAAAAATGTGAAAGTTTTCTCTATAGAGAAAACAGATAAAGTGATGAACAAAAATGAAAAGTTCCTCTACAGAGTACAAATATCTTTTGTATGACTTTTAGAAGCTTTATATTTTTCAGGATTTAAAGCAGAACATTCGCACCCAGATTTGCAGAACTGTTTTAATAATGGTGCTTCATTTATTTATTTAAAAAAAAAGAAGGAAGTATTGCAAAAATGTAAACCATTTCCAGTATTCCAGATATTCTACTCATGACTTTTCTTATTTAAGATATCTATTGTATGACTTCTTATGTAGGATTTATTTTTACAAGATTCACAGTAGCACTGGAACATCAACATTTGCAAAGCTGTTTTTAATTACAGTGCTTAATTCATTACAAAAAATTACATACTGCCACTTTAAGCAAGTGTTGCAAAAATGTCAAAGTTTTGAAATATTCCAGATATTCTACTCAAGATTTTTAGAGGATTTACTTTTACAGGGTTTTACGACAGCATATGAGCTTCGTGATTTGCAGAACTGTTTTATTAAAGTTGCTTAATTCATTACAAAAACATACATACTCCCGCTGTTGGCAAGTGACGCAAAAATGTACAACGGTTCCTCTATAAAAAAGATGGCTTTTAGAGGCTTTCATTTTAGAGGATTATCAGCAGCCCCAATATTTGCAGAACTGTTTTAATAACTGTGCTTAATTCGTTACAGAAACTTACATACTGCCGCTTTAAGCAAGTATTGCAAAAATTTTAACGTTTCTACTATAGAACACAGATATCTGTTTCTATCTCCCCTTGAAAACAACAACAACAAAAAACTTGCGCTTGCTTATGTATCTATCCAACGATGGAAATTGTTCTAGATAAGAGCGCATAATGCCTAAATGTAAATGTAAATATCCTATGCATGACTTTTAAAGGCTTTATTGTTTACAAGATTTATGGCATCACAGAAACAGCAAGATTTGCAGAACTGTTTTATAACGGTGCTTAATTAATTACAAAAACTTTCATACTGCCGCTTGAAGCAAGTGATGTAGAAAAATGCAAAAGGTTCTTCTATAGAAGACAGATATCCTATTTAAAATTGGTCACACATGCAGTACCAGAACTTGTTTGGTGAGAAAAAAAAAACTACAATAATACAGAAATGGAAACACATTTTTGGGGCAATACAGACTTAGAGACACAAATATGCACGACTATGTAAATAAAACGTAACTGAATGATTTTGAAGTTAACACATAAGCAACTCACCTGTTTGGTTTTTTTCCCCTCTCACGGGCTCATCATCTTCTCGATCGCGGTGCCTTGCTTTAATTAGCGCTGCTCTATTTCTGCCCTCTCACTGAGTCTCGCGGACCTTCCCCAGTGCTGTTATATTCAGGGTTGCCAGATTGGTTTCGGTGGTGTTTTAACCCAGTCTCGCTTTACACACCTTCCCAAACTGGCACGATTTTTAAACAGAGTTGTTACAAGTGTATAAAAATATACATTTAATACACGAAATCATAGTGTATACAAATGTATTGTTTTAAATCATTCACGAAAGGATTATGATACCGTATCCTTAGTGTACATCAAAGGCAATCTGGCAACACAAATATGGGCGCGTTTTACCTGTTTCTGAGGTGAAAGTGAGAATACACGCTTTTAAGTAGTTTCCTATTAGCGGAAAAATTTATTTCGATTCGAAACAGGATTATTGCTGGAATGTGCTGGAATAACCATTTCCTTTGCCAAACCTCCCTTATCAAACTTTACTCACCCATGATGTTTTCATTCAAGCTATAATGTTATTAAAAATAAAAATAAAGAACAACTATTGTGATAAAGATATTTTTGTCTCGTCATCGTTGTTCTGTCGAATTACTGAGAAATTCCCTAACACCCTGTGACTAACAGGCTGATGTTGCAAACAACATGTCAGTTACACATCCTCAAATAACTTTTTTTTGTTGTCATTTATAAAATTAAAAAATCTTGGCAAACGAAACAATAACAATAACAACAACAACAATCACTTTTTTCAGTGATTCAGTTTACACTCGTACACTGCACAGTGCGCTGTAAATAGGGGAGTGGCGCCATCATGTGGTGAAATACCCTTTGTGTCTTCAACTACTTGTACTTTTCCTACAGCCAATACATTGTTTAATCTGAAGGTTTTGTTTAATAATTCTCAATGGCTGGGATTTGCTTAAGAGAACATGTTTGCGCCAACACTGTGGCTTATTGGTTGGCACTGTCGTCTGGCACCTCCAGGGTCCGGGTTTGATTCCTCGAATGCCACGGGTCTGTGTGTATGGAGTTGTGTGGCGAATGTTCTCCCTGTGCCTGGTGGGTTTCCTTGAGTACAAGGACATGCAGATTAGACTACTTGGAAGTTGTGAATGATCGTGTAAGTGTGTCATGAGATGGATTCACACCCCTTTGTCTCCTGGGATAGGCTCAAGGCTTCCTGTGACCCTGAACACAGGATGAAATGATATAGACGTTGAGAGACTGAGAGAGAGACAGAACATGATTGGGTCACATGTTTTATTACATAATAACACAACACATGTCGATCACATGCGACTTACATTTTTATCTCATTATACATCATGGTCAAGTACTCAACAGCTTCAATGTAGCAATTCTGGATTTAACCTATTTTAATTTCATGGTAGCATAATTTGACCAAAATAGCTTACTGTTAAGTTTAAAATGAACTGCCCCTCTGGTGACATTTGGGAGAAAAAAATAAATAAATCAGTGGCCATGATTTACTAAGGCGTGGGAACTAGATACTATTTTGTGGTCATGACTTAATAATATGGGAAGGAAACAGCATAACACGTGCCCACATCATACTATGCTGCTCCGTAAAGTTATCCTGAGTGTCTGTGAGTAAAGAAAGGTAAAACATTGTCTATAGTAACTATGTCTATACGCCAAACTTTTCAGATTTTTATTCGTAAAAAAAAAAAAAAAAAAATATATATATATATATATATATATATATATATATATATATATATATATATATATATATATATATATTAGTACATTACATTATTAGTACATTAATTATATCCTTCCATTTCACAATTATTTGCCAATTTGTGTTGGTCTATCACATACAATGCCAATAACATTTTATATTACATTAGTTACATTACATTACATTTGTGGTTGTAAAGTGACAAAATGTAAAAAGGTTCAAAGGGTATGAATTCGTCTGTCAGCCAGGAGCAGGAATCTAAGGCTAGCATGGACACAGGCTCACCCAGTTTTAAGAATACAAAAAAAATATCACCTAGTCTTTTGCAGTTTTTATCTGTTCAGTTTGGGTGATACTCATTAACATGCTGTTCTTGCATGCAGTCCCTCTGCTCACAGGATGTTTATTTGCTTCATGCACCATTCTGAGTAGACTATTGTTTAAAAAAATCCCAGGAGATCAGCAGTATCTGAACTGTGCAAACCAGCCCATCTGGCACCAACAACTGTAGCATGGTTAAAGTCACTGTGATGACACGTTTTCCCCATTCTGATATTTGACACAAACATTAGCTCAATCACTCGATCAGTTTCTGAATGATTTTATGCATTGCGTTGCTGGAATCATAAAGTCTCCACATTTTTATTTTCTGTCATCCAGTATTCTTACATTAGTCTGCTTGGTTCTGGCGTCTAGGAAATCTCTGTAGGAGTCTCTTATGGGTTTTGAGAATTCCTCAGAAAAAAGGTTTCTATCTTTATGATAATGTAACTGGCAGAGTGAGACAGATGAGAGTCAGAATGAGGAAATAAGCGTTAAGATTGCATTAAAAGCATTACATTCACATTTTTGCATTTCCTCCACGTATTTTATGTTCCTAATATGGCTACCTGCTGGTTGATCTCTAAATTCCTTCTTGTACTATGTAGGCAAAAGGTGTTCAGAATGAACCATGATGGTGATGAACGGTCCGGAGAGACTTATGAGATTTACTTTATATTTCCACAATTCTGCTTCAGAAGCAGCTAGCTTTTAGGTTGAATTTTAAATAGCATTGAAAAAAAAGTTATTTAGAAGCTAGTTAGGTTTATAGACCAGCACGTGTATTCACAAAGCTTCTTAAGCCTAAACGTTGCCTAAAATTCTTAGAATTATGACATTTTCTTGGGATTTCCTCTTAAATTTAGGATTAAATCTTAGTAAAGATAAAAATGAGTCACAAAACATCTTAGCCCTAAAAACAGCTCCTAAGGTAAAAATCGATAGGAGTAGAGAGGAGGACTTTTAAGAGGTTTAAGAGTTTCTATAGCAGAGGACAAAATGGTGGAAAGAAGACATTCGCCAAACAATGATAATGCTAAAAGTAAACACTGCTCTTCTGTCCAATTTTTTTTTTTTACTTCCTTTCATCTCTCTTGGATTGCTGGCTACATACCATCCAAGGCCAGAATTCACAAAGCTTCTTAAGCCTAAAAGTTGCTCCTAGTGACGAAATTCTAAGAAACATCTTAGAATTATAGCATTTTCTTAGAATTTTCCCTTAAATTTAGGATTAAATCTTAATAAAGATCAAAATTATTCACAAAACATCTTAGCCTAAAGTAAAATTAGTTAAGAGTAGAGAGGAGGACTTTTAAGAGGTTTATGAGTTTCTCTAGGAGAGGACAAAATGGCGGGAAGGAAGAAATATTCTCCAAACACTGGACGTAAAGCTAAAAGTAAACACTGCTCTTCTGTGCATTTTGGTTTTCTTGTTGTTTTACTTCCTTCCATCTCTCTTGGATTGTTGGCTACATAACATCCAAAAGTGCAACTTAAATAAACTGTCCTGCCATCATGTACATTAGTAAAAGCTGAGACATTTTGCTCCCATCTATCTAAAATGGATTACAAGTAACAAAATCAGTACAGTAAATAAACGTGAGAACTTAAATATAGTAACTACTGTGTGGAAATTGGTTGCTTCAAAAGTAGACACATTTTCAACATTAGGGTGTTTAACTATCTTTAAGACATTAAGTCTAGAAATTTGCATAAAGTAGCCTGTACTCATGATTATACAATTTCTTCATATACAAAAAATGATGATTTCACAGTTTGTTCTATTATCATGTATTCTGTCTTCACAAAGAGCTCGTTTCAAAACCTTTGTAGAGGTCAGAGGTCATTTTTTAAATTAACCAATCACAGTCCTTGAATTGCTGCATCATCTCTAGCAACAGGGTCGACCACACCTCCTCACTAAGATAAAAGTTTTTCTACTTTCCTTACTCAGAGTTGCTCTAAAAAGTTTCTTAAATCACTTTTAGTCTAGGACTGACAGCTAGGACTTTTTAAGCTAAGATAGGAGCTCTTTGAAAGAATTCTAAAAAGCTTTGTGAATACGGGCCCAAAAGTACAAATTAAACAGACTGTCCTACAGTCATGTAAATTGGTAAAAGTTCAGCAATTTTACTCCCATCAATCTGAAATAGATTACAAGTAAAAACATCAGTACGGTAAATAAATGTAAGAACTTAAATATAGTAACTACTGTGTGTAAATTGGTTGCTTCAAAAGTTGACACATTTTCAACTGGCTGTTTTAATTAACTTTAAGATATTTAGCCTGTAACAGAAACTTTGAATAAATTAACCTGTACTTATGATTAGACAATTTCTTCTATTAATTCTATTATTATATATTCTATTTTCACAAAGAGTGCATTTATTAATTTGCAGATGTTTTAGCAACCAGTCACAGTCTTTGAATTGCTACATCATCCCTAGCAACGCGGTCAACCACACCTCCTCACTAAGATCATGGTTTTTGTTGCTCTGAGAAGTTTCCTAATGCACTTTTAGTCTAAGACTTCTAGCTAGGACTTTTCAGGCTAAGATAGGAGCTCTCAGAGAATTCTAAGAAGCTTTGTGAATACGGGCCCTGGTGTATATCAGCACTCGCTGTATACCTCCCGCCCAATAAGATTACTTGGTTGGAAATACTTGTTCGTATAATAAGTCATTAATAATCTACCTTACACATACCTAAACTCTCAGTTGCCAGAGGTTGCCATGTCCCAATGTGTCCATAGGACATGGACGGTTATTCTTTATTTATGTTTTTTGTAAATTTGTTCAAAAGAATTACAAGAGTTATCCAAAAATGTCCAATCCTTATATACAAGTAATGTGAATTAGCTCAGCATTAAGGACACAATGAACTAGAATAAACAGATATCTTTAATACACAATGTCTTGTACAATACATTGATTGCTGGAAAATGTACAAAGCAGTCTTTAAATTATCTCTCAATGTTAGTAATAAACTGTTAAAGCAAAAACTACTTTTTTTTTTTTTTTTTTTAACAGACAGATTTAGAAAAAGAGAAGTCACAATTTGCCGTAACTTAAATACGGCTCATGCTCAGTATGCGACGAATAGAAAAGGAGATTGGTTCATTTATTCAAAAGTTGAACTTAGGGGTCAAGCACAGAGAGGAGGGGAAAAAAATAGTTAATCCAAAATAAATAAAAGAGAAATTCAGACTCTGTACAAAACTCCCAAGAAATTTCTAAAATCTTGGAAAATGTAGCTTGAAATACTGTTATAAATACATTAATCAGGATTTGTTTTTTGCCTGCTCGTGAAGGATGTCAGTTCTGACTGTGGTGTTTGCCTCAAGTGGCAAAGAATCCCCCTTTTTTTCACATTCTTTTCCATTATTTTCCGAAACCTTCATCCCATTCATCCCTTCATTTGTGCTCTTGGATATTAGATACTGTATTTTTTTTCTCAGGTCCACATTGGAACCTGAAACACTTTTAAACAAGATGCCATCTAGACAAAAAAGGCCATGTGGGGACACACACTTCAGCAGAGAAAACACTCAACTAAATCTAATTAAGTTATTCAATAACCAGGGTTATAGGTGACTGTGGTTCCCAGAATTAGCAGTCATCTTGGGTAAGCTGATTCAACTCACTAGTTAATCACGAAGACGGTGTGTCACGACAGTGTTTGTAAGCACACACCCTGAGTGAATAATGGGTAATTGGCCAATACACCATCATCTGGATAATTACCTAGTGAGTTGAATGAAGAGTTTCGCCTGTTATCATATGCTTGAATCAGTGTTGATAATTCCCATATCAGAACTTTACAAAAAATAAAAACTTAATTGGCCAAAACATGTTTGATGTCTGAGTCATGTTTTGCACTAGAGTTATAAAAGTAAAAAAAAAAAAGTCCGTTACACCCAGTATATATATATTTTTTTTGCATTTTGTGCAAGATTTAGTGAAGACATAGCACAATGGGTCCCAATAATATAAGCAAGGACAGTAGCAAGAAGAAAATGGAGCCACTTTAAGTTTCATTAAAAAAGCAGCCGTGAGTAGGAGTAGTAAGTGAGGTTTAATGTCTATTTATTACATATTTTACCTGATTTACATGTCTGTTCTAAACACAAAATACTTATAGGCAAAAATAAGATTATAGCGTTGGAAATTGGTAATATTTTGGGTGGCTGGAATGGATTATCTGCATTTACATTATTGCCTATTCACTCGTCTCTGGAACGAATTAAATTCGTATGCCAATGTACCACTGTACTTTTTTGTTTTTGCCTGATTTGTGACTTGAACTTGTTTCGTAAAATAGAAACAAATGTATCATTTAAACATATTTACCTACAGTCTGCTGAGCAGAACTGATACTAAAATGAGACCAAATTGATATCTATTTAAGTACCGTGCAAAGATTTTAGGCACCTTATATTTTTTGGTACAAACTTTTCTATAGATTTTTTTAATTATTTAGGTCATTAATTGCTGCATTAGTACAAAACATTATTATTCCAACACAAAGTTAAATGTTAGGGAAAAATCCTTGCATGCCAGAAAAGAATGCAGCAAGCACTTTTCAGAAAAAAATGGAAGCTGGGTTTGGCAGGCAGAAAATATATTTAAAAAATAAGCAGGTGGAACAGTCAACTGTGGGTGGTTCTGTAGGATGTTCTTTAAAAAACTGCACAAATTGTACTTGAGACTGAAGGGTTCTCAAATACAGACTCCTTCATAAATTACTGTTTTCTGGGACTTACAGTATTTTTAAAGCTATACATGTTCTATATGGTTTGATTTATTTGCCCAAGACTTTTGAACAGTACTGCATATCTAATATAGTACATTTAATGGGGCTTTCCTTTGAAAGAAATTAAATAAAAATACCCCTCTCCTATTATTTACTATTTTTATGTTGTTGGGTCCACAGGATCTTGGTCCTAAGGCACACCTCTAGATTACAGTCTGGGTGTATTTACAAAAATGTCACTCTTATGTCTTAGCCAAACAAACAAAAAACCCTAACCTGGTGCAAAACTATCCCTTAGACATGAAACATGTTTTGGCTAATTAATTAGATTTTGAAGTGAAAATTGTGTAAAATTAGATTCCTCCCCTAAACTAGCTCACAGTTGTTTGCTACCTCTCTGGGTCCTTGTGCCTGGCACTATGATGGTCCTATAAGCTCAGGACGGCGGAACAGACTCAGATAATGAAATGTGTTGTGAGACACAATAATGGCACTTTAAAATGTTGACATCCATAGTCCAAGGTGCTGATCTACAACTTTTACTTCATGTGAAATGTTTGGCTTTTAGTCAGTGCTCATGTCTGGTTTAGATGGGCAAAGCTGGTCAGTAATACAAACAGGAGACACGGGCTGATTCACATTAATGATCATAAAACCAGCAAGAAAAAAATCTGAACCAGTCCTGTCTGGAAGCATCTTCTGGTCTCTCTGATCTCAACACCACAGATTTGTGTGAACCCTGTAGACATCCAGAGACCCGTTTGCTCTCGGTTTAAAGAAGACTATCAAAGTTCTTGAAGCACCAGAATTGTAATCACTGATGATTCCTGGCTGAAAGAGGAAGGGATAGAAATATGGAAGGAAAAGAGCAGAAGACAGGAGGCACTAGAATTTCTGACAGTCTTTCTGACAATCATTTGGACATTCTTTCTGACAGTTCTTTTGGCAAGGCTCCATAGTGACCGCAACACCAATCCCACTCCGCCCAGAAGTCATCCTCGTGACTTCGGTCCATGCGTCCGTTTCAGGGTCATAACACTCCACGCTGTCCAAAAAGGTGTTCCCATCATATCCTCCTGTTGAAAAAAATTATAAAAATTAAACACTTTTCAAACAAGTAATCAAACACTACCCAGTCCAGGGGTAGTTTTCTTATAAAAGCCTGATGAAATGTGTTTTATTCCACTTATATCACAACAATTTGATAATTTTGAGAGGGAATTTTCCTGGATCAAGCAAGCAAGACAGAAGAAAAGTGAGAAGGAAGTACGTATCTATGAACAAGGGATGTTCAAGTCAAAATGGGACTTTTGCTTGTAGAATAACTGAAAACAGTTGTGAGAGTAAAAACTAACTAAACTAAATACTAAAACCCTTGTACGTACTGTATCTAAGCATGTATGTATCTATCAATCTATCACAGCTGTGCTGATACTGGAACGTCATACACACATTCAGAGTAGATACACACGTGGACAAAATTGTTGGTACACTTCGGTCAATGAAAGAAAAACTCACAATGGTCACAGAAATAACTTTAATCTGACAAAAGTAATAATAAATAAGAATTCTATGAATGTTAACCAATGAAAGTCAGACATTGCTTTTCACCCATGCTTCAATGGAATTATGAAAAAAAAATTAACTCATGGAACAGGCCTGGACAAAAATTATGATACCCCTAACTTAATAGTTTGTTGCACAACCTTTTGAGTCAATCACTGCAATCAAACGATTCCTGTAACTGTCAATGAGACTTCTGCACCTCTCTGCAGGTATTTTGGCCCACTCCTCATGAGCAAGCTGCTCCAGTTGTTTCCGGTTTGAAGGGTGCCTTTTCCAGACAGCATGTTTCAGCTCCTTCCAAAGATGCTCAATAGGATTGAGGTCAGGGCTCATAGAAGGCCACTTTAGAATAGTCCAATGTTTTCTTCTTAGCCGTTCTTGGGTGTTTTTAGCTGTGTTTTGGGTCATTGTCCTGTTGCAAGACCCATGTCCTGCGACTGAGACCCAGCTTTCTGACACTGGCCAGCACATTTCTCTCTAGAATCCCTTGATAGTCTTGAGATTTCATTGTACCCTGTACAGATTCAAGACACCCTGTGCCAGATGCAGCAAAGCAGCCCCAGAACATAACAGAGCCTCCTCCATGTTTCACAGTAGGGACAGTCTCATCTGTCCATAGGACATTCTCCCAGAAGTTTTGTGGCTTGTCAACATGTAGTTTGGCATATTCCAGTCTGGCTTTTTTCTGATTTGTTTTCAACAATGGTGTCCTCCTTGGTCGTCTCCCATGTAGTCCACTTTGGCTTAAACAACGACGGATGGTGCGATCTGACACTGATGTTCCTTGAGCATGAAGTTGACCTTGGATCTCTTTAGAAGTCTTTCTGGGCTCTTTTGTTACCATTGGGATTATCCGTCTCTTTGATTTGTCATGAATTTTCCTCGTGCGGCCACGTCCAGGGAGGTTGGCTACAGTCCCATGATCTTCAATTTCTGAATAATATGTGCAACTGTAGTCACAGG
Organism: Clarias magur; assembly: GCA_013621035.1. NCBI lineage: Eukaryota > Metazoa > Chordata > Actinopteri > Siluriformes > Clariidae > Clarias > Clarias magur. The sequence goes on from QNUK01000049.1 coordinate 2,245,044, forward strand.
AACATCTAGCTGCTTGGAAATGGTCTTATAGCCTTTACCTTTAACATGCTTGTCTATAATTTTCTTTCGAATTTCCTGAGACAACTCTTTCCTTCGCTTCCTCTGGTCCATGTTGAGTGTGGTACACACCATGTCACCAAACAACACAGTGACTACCTGGAGCCCTATATATAGGCCCACTGACTGATTACAAGATTAGAGACACTTGTGATGCTAATTAGTGGACCTTGAATTAACATGTCCCTTTGGTCACATTATTTTCAGTATTTTCTAGGGGTACCATAATTTTTGTCCAGGCCTGTTCCATGAGTTTATTTTTTAACATAATTCTCTTGAAGCATGGTTGAAAAGCAATGTCTGACTTTCATTGGTTAACATTTATAGAATTTTTTTCAATTATTACTTTTGTCAGATTTAAGTAATTTATATGACCATTGTGAGTTTTTCTTTCATTGACCGAAGGGTACCAACAATTTTGTCCACGTGTGTAGTTCATCAGCTCTGTTGTACAACAGTTTTGCATAATATTAATACTGTTCTTAAGATGGAAATAATGGTCATAACTAAGCTACTTGACTTTACAAAAGGGGAAAAAGATTTTACTCATCACAACACAATTTTTTATAGTTAATAAAAATGTATATATTCAGGCAGCATCGGATAATTGCATGCTAACTGCTTTACAAAATGTAATCGGTGTATAACATTTATATAACAACTTTACACACACACACTGCCAGATCCATGCTGACTCCCTCATCCGGCCAAACCTCATTCACAGAGCAGCACCACAAGGGAATTCATTCCTGGCCTGAACTCTAGCAACTTCTGGCTAAACCCAAACTCATAAATAACAGCTGAACTAGTGACAGCACTGTCACCTCCCAGTCACCAGAGGGCATTCGCAGTAAGCTGCATTTTTACATTTTTATGCTGAAAAACTGCTCTTTCAGGTTACACCCGAGCCTTAAGCATTATATGTCATTTAAGTCACTTGATTCTACTACTGGGTTAATTAGCAAGCCCTTCATGAGTTCTATATGGTTAGTGAGAAGGGACATTTTTAAAATGTCTACAGTCTAACAGCAACCTTCTAAGAAAGCCTGCGAGTTAATAAGTACTAATGGGTCTGGATTACTAAGAAGGAGCTGACGAAGGCTCTTCTGATTTAGTGATTAACAGCAGTTTCTGGGTAAACAAGGGTGGAGTTCCAGTCAGATTGGCTCATCCAACTTTGTAAATTCTTATCCAGCTGCATGAATTCAGAGGGGGTTGGAGTGCATAAGTTTTTTTTTTTTTTTTTTTAACTTTTACTTCCTATTCTAGGAGGAATTTGTTTCTGCACAACCATTAATACGAAAGCATGGAAACTCTTGTCTTAACATAAAACAAACCAGTGGCAGTTTTCCCAGAACGAGTTTGATAGTTAGCCTGCAGCCCCGTACATAATGGCACTTTAAGCTAAATCAATTAAATGAATTAAATCCAGATGTGGACGTTTGGTAGGCTAATATGTGGTAGAATTCATTTCAGGGCCAAGTATGTTAGCAACTGGTTGAATAGTATGATATTAGTAGAAACAATAACGGGAAGAAAGCATCCATGACCAAGGAAAATGGATTTGTCTGCAAAACCAAGGCATAGGGATAGAGGTCTTCAACCAATCAGCTAATAATAAAGTTGGCAATATTGGAGCTGGATATTTCCCCATACCGAGTGCGTAGATGCGTCCTTGGTGGGTGGTGACTCCCAGCGCGCTGCGCCGGTGTCTCATTGAGGGGATGAAGGCCCAGCTGTCCGTCTCAACGTCGTAACGCTCCACCGTATTCAGCTGATTTGTGCCGTCATACCCGCCCATTACATAGATATGGTTATTCAACGCACACACTCCTGAAGAAACCAAATACAGCAAATTACTCAACAAAACTGAGTGTTATCTAGTGACTATGCAGGAAGACGTTGTTAATGACTGAAATACAAACAAGCAAAAACTGCTGGTCTAACAAGGAGTCCAACAGTTCAGCAAGGACTCACCTGCTCCACTGCGGACAGTGTTCATCGGTGCCATACTCCTCCATTCGTCTTTCTCAGGGTTGTAACATTCCACTGAGCTGAGCCGATGCGTTCCATCAAACCCACCCACCGCATAGAGGAGGCGGTTAATGACTGCCACACCCACCCCTATTCTCCGGGTCAGCATGGGGGCCACCAGTTGCCATGAGTCTCTTTCTGGGTCATATCTGCATAGAATACACACACTCAATCAGTGGCCCTCTAACAAATACAAACATATGGATCCCAGCATAAGTATTCACACCCTCTTGAACAGGTTGTAATGCTGTAACCTACGCTTTTCTATACAAGTATTTAAATATTTTTATCTTTATTATTATTATTAAAAAAATTACATTTAACATCCCACAACTCAAACTTTAAAGCCGTTATAAATATATATATATATAAAATGGAAAGAATATGGCAAATCCACGCCCTATCCAGGGCGTACCATGCTTTTTGCACCATGTTCCCTGGAATAGGGAAACCATACATAGGAAAGACACCATGGATAAAGAAAGGATGAGAAATCTACAACTCGAGTATCACAGTAAGTGAAGATGGTCACTCGCTGACAGGTTGTTCATTTCCATGCTTTTTGCCTATGTACTGATGACCTATGTTTAACCAATTTCAATGTGCATCACTACAATTCTCAAAACACCAGAGTTTTCTTACAGTAATTGCTTTTACGTTCTATTACATTATAGAATATTGGAAAATTAGTTACTTAAAGATTTAAGGGTCTACAGACAGATTCTTTAATAGTACAGCAAGGCTTAATAACTAGTTTCTCTTCCTTATTCTTATAAATTGGCTGAAGCCTGACACTCATGGGCCTGGACTTGAAACGCTCACTTCCTCCCCAGTTGTCTATGGATGAATCACAGTGAATAAGGCAGGCATGCTGAGACCAAAAGCTAAATGCCTTACGGTCAGAGAGAGAGCGAACAAGAAAGAAAAGTAATGCAAGAAAATATCATCAAAATAATAAGGATTAAACATGTCAAAATATACACCACTTTATCGGGTACATCTACCAAGTCTAACTGAAGTTACATGTTTGCTGATCTTTGCTTTGTTTATTCATCTTCTTCAGCTTGTCTTTGGTAGAAAGAATATCCAAGCAGGCAGAGAGTAGAAGGGAAAGTCAACCAAAAAACCGTAAGCCAAGAGAAAAAAAAATTGAATGTGACTAATAATAATAATAATAATAATAATAATAATAATCACCTTCATATTTACTATGTGAAATAGTCAACAGTCCTCCCCATGTAACTTTAAATTGCCGACTATTCTGCGTCTTGTAAATTCATAGGTTACGATTTATGGGTGAAGTGAAAGTAACTGCTGAAGCTAAATCAAAAGTGTGGCTTTCACCTCCCACATCCTTCTGATTCCTGCGAGTCAACTCACGGAAGGCTACTGGACCAGACAACATCCCAGAGTGCTACGAGAATGTGCAAAAAACAAACAAACTTGATGTTCTTAATGACAACGAGCAGCGCCGTTGTACCCACATGCTTTAACGCCACCATCATCATAATCTCTGTACCGGAGAAATCTCCTGTGTCATGCCTCAACGACACACACTCGCACACACTACTATGAAGAGAGGCTCGACATGAGGCACATCCAGACTCTTCTGCCCCCTCATTTCTACCCCCTGCAGTTCTAAACTCTCAACGGCCACCGCCACCACCCTCCATCTGGCACTCACACACTTGGACAAGAAGGACACGTACATTAGAATGCTGTTCATGATCTTCATTTCAGCATTAAACACAACCATTCTTCAGCAACTGGTTGAAAGGCTGAGCTTACGGGACCTGAATTCCTTCCTCTCCACCTGGAGACTTCCTGACTTGGAGACCTCAGTTAGTCCGGATTGGGAAGAGCATCTCCAGCACCACACCAAGCACTGGGTCACCACAAGGCTGTGTGCTCAATCCACTGCTGTTCACTCTACTGACTCGCAACTGTGCAGCAATGCACAGCTCAAAGTACATTATCATAGCACATCATCATACCACATGGGTCTCATCAAAAAGGTGGTTGTTAACTTCAGGAGAGCACAGAAGACCCACTCTCTGCTGAACGTCAACGACTCCTCTGTTGAAATTGTCAACTGCACCTTGGTGTTCATCAGAAATATTTTTATTATATATATAAGAAGCCCGAGCCTCTTGAGCAGCTGCACCACTGCTTGGTTTCAGAACTGCACCATCTCAGACCACAAGACCTTTCAACGAATAGTGAGGACAGCTGAGAAGATCATTAGGGTCTCTCCTCCCTCCACCACAGATATTTTACACCACAAGTTGTATCCGCAAAGCCACCAGCATTGTGGATGATCTCACACACACCCCTATCACAAATTCTTCATCCTTCTGCCATCTGGGAAAAGATACCAAAGCATTCGGGCCCACACAAACATATCCAGGGACTAGACTGACACCCACACACATACTTAAAACAGTCCCTGAACATTTTGTCTCTGAACTAGTGCTGAAAAAGCTGTAAAAAAATACTATAGTGTACAGAAAGCCTGCACCATTGCTGCAAAAGGCAAATGTATCTACAGTTCTGCTCATTTGGTATCATTATTATATTGCGATATCTTCTTGCATTGTATTTACTTTTGAATGATATACTGGTCGGCACCGTGCATATTGTTTTGTCTTAGTAGTAGTAATTGTACCATCTTGCACAATTTGCACGTTTGAACACTTGCACTTTATGTAGTCCCGAGATATTAATTTTAGTTCTGTAGTCTTGTGTAGTTCTGTGTTGTTTTATGTAGCACTTTAGTCCTAGGGCAGTGTTGCTTTATTTCATTGTGCACTATAAGAGCTGCATAAAAAAAATGACAAAAACAACAACTTGACTTGACTTGTCATTTCTCCTCTGTGAACCGCCTGCTCTGATGGCTGCTTTGGCTGAAAAAGCAGAAAATCTAGTCTGTTCAAATGTCTCCTATATTCCCACGTGGCCAACACTCGGGATAAACCACTGATGGCACCACTAAAAGTGTATTGTGCACAGCAGCACTTTATTCCTAACTGCTGGATCAAGATGACGTCCAATAAACCTACAAGAACCTTGACTGATAAATGTTAAATGGCAGCTATTAAGAATAAAAAAAAAAAAGAAAAAAAAAATCACCCACTTCAGAAGGCTCTCCAGTGTGCATAAACACACAAAAACCATGAGGGGGAAAAAAGAAATAAATTCCTGCTGTTTGTTCTTTAAAATTTTTATGAATGCTCAACTCTTAGCATATTAGCAAGTGGAATATTCTAGAACCTAGCCAACTAAAAATATAATTTCTTAAAAAAAAATCTAGATTTATTTCTTGTTCTATTAGCAGGTAATTTAACCTGTTTCAAGGAATTTATTTCACTTGCTAAGATGTAATTTTTTGCAATGTTTAGCTCTTAAGAAGAGCTAGGTTAACTGTTAGCAGCTAACCACTAATGGCGAACCTAACCTGCTTCAGTCATCGTGAATCACTCTTACATTTATTTACTTATTTAAAGCTGCAGACACAGAAACTACACATTTGAAAATGGAAACCAGCCAAAACAGTCTTAGCTGTATTTCACTTTCAAAATGAAACATTTTGAAAACCTCAATGATTTTTGTAAACTTTTTATAAAAAGGAGCGTACATTGTGACCATTAAAATCTAAAGATGGTTATCAGTGGAAATTCAGACGGCTATCTCTAACCACTGTCCTCACCTCTCTACGCTGTTATGATGGATGCATCCATGTGAGCCCCCGACTGCGTAGATCATACCATCGATGACCCCGACACCAATTCGGTTCCGGGGTACGCTCATTGGGGCGCACGGAAGCCAGCAGTTGTTCATGGGGTTGTAGCAGTCGAGCGTGTTGGAGTCCATGTTGCCATCAGGGGCGTTGTTCCTCCCGCCAACAGCATAGAAAAGCCCACTGATCACGCACGCTGCCAGGCCACTCCGAGGCACCTGCAGATCCGCCAGGCGCAGCCAGGCACCACTGCCCGGATTAAACGCCTCGAGGTAGCAGAGCGACTGGCGGAAATAGCCTCCAGCTGTGTAGATGAGCTGCGGTACCTTAGGTGTGCGGCATGCTGCTGCCTTGGTGGGTTTGTGCAGCGTCAGGTCCTGAAAGATCTGTGCTAGGTAGTCCTTGCTCTGTGCGTCCCATTCAAAGTGCTCGAGTTGGCGCTGTAGGAAGCGTGGCGGAAGGGAGTGGCATCTCACGGCCTGTAGCAGCGCCTGAACGTAGGGTCTCCGCTCGTCACGCTCATACTGCACCCACTCCACGCATGCGTGGTATACCTCGGACTCGCAGCGTACGTTCAGCTCATCGCGGCTGATGAGGGTTACTAGCTGGCATGGAGACAGATTGAAGAACTCCTCCTGCGTCGCCACCTTGTGGAGCAGAGGAAAAGGAATTTGAATGAGTATAGCGTTTGAACCATCAGAAAAATGTACTTCAAAACTTTTTTCTGTTAGGTTTGTTAGGTTTATATGAATTTTTACAAACTGATGTAGCCAGTCAATCAATATTTTTGCCAAAACATTTTTTAGTTTTACAAGGAAAGTGGCTCTTTTACCATCTTTAGAACTGCTGACGCAAAGTGGGGATTGACATCCTACTTATTTTCTTCCCATATTTGTCTAGTGCTAGACAATTAATCGTATAAAAATCAAATTTGTGACATGGACATGGGCAATTATTTACTCATAAAAGCTAAAATTTATGACACATAATATATGCATAGTCAGGTCTTTATGTAGAGTTTGTCAATAATTAAAGTAAAAAACATATATATTTATTTTAAAAAAAATCATTTTGCATTAATAAATAAATATTGGCAAACAACCTCTTAATAAGATTTGGCAAATATTGAATCGCAAATAATGTTATATTTTTTATCAAATCGTGCAACTCTACTCTCACAATCATCATTTAAAACCTGCATATTGCTTTGTTTGGAAATCACAGCTCGCCTCAATGTATTATAAGCTAAACTAACGTGTGGGCGAACCGTCACACAGATTGTAAGGTGTCAAATATTGCTAACAGGACTTCGCACTCAGAGACTAAAAAACAAAAATAAAAAAAAACTTCTACCACAAAAATCTTGGCGGATGAAAGTGGAAAAGTTTTTTCCAGCTATTTTTAAACCTTTTCAATGAACTACAGTACTGTGTCTTAGACACACTGTGTTTCGTTTTAGTACAAACTTTGTTAAACACGTTTATTTAATAACTTCATTATTAAGTCAGTGCAAAAATACATTTCTGATTTCCACACAGCAGTATTCCAGCAAAAAGAAAAAAAGACATTCAGAAAGAAAACTTCTGAGTTTTGCTGCATGAAAACAGAAGCAGGTGTGACAGAGTCCTCAGAAGGACTCGGCTGGTACTGGAGAATGTTCAGTAAAAAAAAAGCAGCAAATTGTACCTGAGACTATATATTTAAGCTAAGCGTCATCACAACAATTAGTGCAGTCTTTGCATGTGCGTAAGAAATCTGCACAGGAATGCATTCATTCATGCAATCATATTTTAAAGATCTTACATAAAAACATGTTAATTATCTTTATCTAAAGACTTGACATCCAGAACAATCATTATGAAGATTCAACAATAATAATACACACGTTTACAGTATACTGATCCTGTCTGTTCATGAATTTCAGACTCCTATGTATGTATACTATGGAACATTCAAATAAAGACAAGCACGTGAATACAACATCGGCTTTAAAAGAGATTACATACTGGATTACTGCCATGATTTAGGTTGAGAGAAAAGAGAAACTAATAGGATTCCTCTCCTCTTTAGTGACATTCCTTCTTTTCATGAATGAATGAATGCATTATTGACTGACAGGTCATTTATTAATGTGAGCAGCCCACTAGGTTTTCTTCCTTAAGTATTAGCTACCGATAGTCCTAATACCTAGCTGACTACTATATACAGTTCAGCAACTCACTACTCCTCAATCATATGACTCTCAGCTGCTGAATGATCAGTATCACATGAGAGTCTGACCTGACTGAAGTTCATGTAGATGTACTCGCGCGCTTTCTGGTGCAGCTCGGTGCAGCCGATCTGTTCAGCGAAGTTAGCGATGCCGATGGCGTTGCTTGGGTCCAGCTGCTGCACCAGGAAATCGCAGCAGGCCTTCACCACGCTGTCGATCTGATACATCACGGCTCCGTTCATCACGTGGATGACGCACTTTTCTCCGACGGAGATACTTGCCGTGTAGGCAAACTCTATCAGACGGCCCATGACCTGTTGATTCAAATTACACATTGTTGGCTGTTTAGCACTGTAACATCTGTTAAATGTTATTTTGCTAATTCTAGCTCTGACAACACTACAGCAATCCTATAAAACCAGTCATTTTTCTGGCTGGCATACTCTCTTGCCTCCATCAATCTTATTATTAGTGAATAGCATACATAAGCCAATTATGGGCATACGTTGGTAGCTGATGTGTCATAGATGAGAGCTAACTGGAGGGTGAGAACTGGCAGGAGATCAGTTCGGGGAGAAAACAGGGTTTGTGATGATAGTCATGGTAATGTTATTCGGAGATTGAATGAAGAAAAGTAAACAAAGAAAGGGCTACCAGTTTTAATTGGACATCACTGGCTTGCAATGAAGTGCAAAGGGTAAAAAAATGCTTAGAGAAACCTGGAGACAGACAGACATACGATAAGAAATACTTTAGCTTTTCCAAGTTAAACAAAAGGGTTCCAGCAGTCACAAGCATTTTGTATGTATATTCATCTGAAAACGAGCTATAGGAAGTGTTACCATAAAAGGAATCAGAAAGCCCAATGAGGGGGTTGTTTTATGGGCATAGAGGCATGGAAAAGTTCACATCATATTACAAAACCTTACAACAACTCTTAGCAACATTACCATTAGTCTATATTTATCTAATCTTAGAGGAACTTGTTTGTCCACAATATTGCACAAAATGACCTTGCACTAAGATCTTATAAAGGCTTTGTATCGCTGTGTTTAAACTTTGTTACCTTCCAAAATGTGCATTCAAAGCCAGTCATGGACACATTTTTGCAAGAAAACACATCTAACGATGTTAGGTCATTTAAAATAACACTTTGTTTACTTAATAACTTGCCTCCATGTTTTTTTTTCTTTGCTTTTTTTTACGTCTAACTCAAGCTACAAAGCTAATTAGCTTCTAACATTGAGGCTAAATTCCAAATCCTTTTGTAACCCCTAATCACGGGAAGGTGTGTTGAACAACTGAACGAACACCCTATCTAGCACATTAGTTTTCATTTTCATTTAAAGCTATTTGGAATTTAACCCCCAGAAACTGGAAGTTAATGGAGCTAATATTTTAAAGCGAAATAAGTGGAAATATAAGGGGACTGTCCACCAGCTCTTTAGTTTATTCTCCTCACCTTTTGGCTACATGGTAAGAACTTAACACTACTTTGTCCCCTTTTATGTACAATAACTGTCACCAGCTCTGCTGGTTCGTTCCAACAGTTGCAGAAGGAAATATATTGGCGGAGTAGAAATGGTTAACTAAGCAAACAAATCATAATATGTTGATAATAAATGGTGTTTGTGAAACTTGTATAAAAGTAATATCACACTCAAGGTTGTGCCGTCGTGCTGGCCTTCGTGCCTACAACCGCATCACATCCGTGCTGACAACCCCCTTTCGTGTGATATTGCTTAATTCTATATTAGTCTTTTTGATAACATGTCCATTTCAGATTGGACGATAAAAATCCAAATCAACAAAATACTGCAAAAACAGCTTTATTAATACCTTTTTGTAACTTTTAGACGCAGCTCAGAGTTGCTATGACACACCATTACTGTACATATCAGCAGGTACAAAAAGATTAGATCTAATCTTTAAAAAAAGGACACCTGGGGGTTGGACATCACATGCCACGATGATGACATTACATATACGAAATGAATGTTTTAAATAGTACTTCCTGATATTTAGCATGTAAAAATGATCTGTTTAGTCATCCTGGATGAACAGGTTGTACAAAAGTTTATCATGCTAGTCTCAGTCCTGCTGTCCAGGTCAATTAATCTAGTAAAACTCCAAGAGAATCCCAGGCAAGTACGGTTTGGCTAAATGGAAAGACACAAGTGTACATGAATTACATGAAGGAATATCTGATTTACTTTTGAATACATAACATGCGCAGCTTGCCAGTAAACCCAAATCTAGGGTGTTCGCTGCTACTTATGTCTAGGCAGATACAGGAAAGAAAGAATGACTAATGGATTACATGAATCAAATAATCCAAATACAGGGCATAAAAAATATGAGGTACAATTAACATCTAACATCTACAAATGAGAAGTCGATTGTCAAGGTTTGTGCTTCAGAATCCAATAGTGCCAGGTTGGTGGTGATTTCATAAAAACTCACACCCATCTGAGACTTGGGTAGAAAACTATAGATTAGAAGAAAGTAGCAAGATTGTTGAATTGTAATTGAATTGAACTTTCTACCCAGTCAGTAAAGGCAGTACAAAGTTAGCATTCAAACAAACTATTTCACACTCATTTGTGGGTTATATTACTTGACTAGAACTAGTTGGCTTATAGACATATAGCGATTATAAAATCTTATCTGAATTTTAAAAAAGCAGGACAATACATGTGCATTGTGTGTCCGCAGATTATATAATCTTGTTCCATCAGGAAATATTCAGCGTTTAATTTCCTTCTGTTCCAAACACCATCAGGGCGGCTTCTTTCTGGACTAGTTGAGTTTTCCTGTTTTGCACAGCAGTATTTTTTACACACATCTCATGTGGGGTTACAGTCAGGAATTTTACCACTACCTAATTGATTCTTATCAGTTTACACACCAATAAGGAGGTTAAATCCCAGGAGACTTACGGCACAAGGCAGGGTAACCCTGGACAGGATGCCAATCCATCGCAGGGCACAGACACACACACACATACATACACTCACTCATTCACATACTACGGGCAATTTTGGAACGGCAATTAGACTAACCTACATGTCTTTGGACTGTGGGAGGAAACCGGAGTACCCGAAGGAAACCCACCAAGCACGGGGAGAACATGCAAACTCCATGCACACAGAGATGCACACAACCCTGGCGGTGCAAGGCGACAGTGCTAACCACTACACCATAAAGGAATTTATTGGAGAGAAATATTTACTCCAAGGTTTTAGCTGAACATGAGGACAAAAAATATTTAAAGGGCCTTATGGGGAACCAAATATCTCAGGGGTTTGAGAGGGGACCAAACATTCTATGAGGTGGAATGGAGAGCAAACAATTTAGGAACTTGAGAGGGGACCAAATATTTGCTGATCTGAGAGGGGACCAAATATTTGCTGGTCTGAGAGGGGACCAAATATTTGAGGGTAGGAGAGGGGAGCAAACATTCATGGCGCAAAATGGGATCCAAACATTTGAGGGTCTTGAGAGAGGACAAGTTATTATTGAGTTTTGGGAGATGACAAGATATTTTTGGATTTTGAAAGAGGACAAGATATTTTTGGATTTTGAAAGAGGACAAGATATTTTTGGGTTTTGAAGGGGGGAACAAACGTTTCATGAGGCAGAGTAAACAGTTTAGGGTCCTGAGAGGGGACTAAAAATTTTAGGGTTTTTTAGAGGGCACCAGAGAGGCATAGAGGCATAGCCTTTATACCAAACATTTTCTGGGTTTGAGAGGGGAATAAACATGGAGGGGGTTTAAGAAAGGACCAAACATTTTAGGGGCATGAATGCAGATCAAACAATTTAGGGACCTGAAAGATGACCAAGCATTTTAGAAACCCAAGATGAACAAAGAGAGTTTGTTTGGATATGGTGTAGCTCTACAGCTATTCATTCTGTTTGTAGAAGTACAAGTCTGTGTACTCATTAATCTGCATGCAAGTAACAAAAACATGCAATTGTAAAAAAAAACTGATCAACCATATATCACATTCCATGGCAACATTTCTAAAAAGGTGTCATACAATTACTCACCTTTGGGTGGATCCCCTCGATGGGCACCACCTCCATGCCACACTCCTTCAGACCATTGGTGAACATGGCACGGAAGACAGGGGAGGAGGATGCCAGTACCACCTTATGTGCCACGAAGTCCACAGCCTCCAGGTCATTGTATTTTACCCGCAGTGTGACGTCACAGAGTTGCCGCTCAAGCCGCAGCTCATTCATGATGATGAAGGCAGCGGCCGTGTGGCTCTCGAGCGTGTAGCTGAACACGCGATGGCCATTGCGCGTGGACGGGGTCACCTCGGCCTTGCACTCCGTCATCCCTGACGCCGCGTACATGCTCAGCGGCGCCCACGGCTCAGCGCCTTCATCCTCACTCGCCAGTGTGAGACACGTGCAGAGCAACTGATGATCAGGGTTTACGACGTCCTAGCCAAGTTATCTTTCTTTTAAGGAAGGTGCAAGGAACATCAGGAAAATACTATTCCCTTTTAGTGCAATGGATTTCTCTACTTATGCTAAAATGTCCTTTTTTACGGCGTGCTGTATGCATTATCGGGTACAAACATCAGTCTACAAACCACCTCCATGTCAACATGCAATTTATAATCCATTTTGAAGTTTCTGGAAACAAGGCACACCTTTATTAGAAAGACTGAATAGCTTACATCCTCCTGCTAAATATAAACATCATCCTGTTACATGCGAGGAAAAATTTACTGTTAATGATCTCAGAAAGAAGGAATCTGAATTTGTGACTCAAGGTGTTGCAAACACAGTAATGGCCACGATAGCAGAAACTTTGAAAGCTGGAGTAACAGGAATGTCAGTTCCAAGTAAATGGAGCTTAGCAGGCAAACAAGGGGCACATCTAAACTCTAGCTGCACTGGGACTACATCAACAAAGCCTTTCTGAAATGGCTTTTAAAACAAAGATGGTCAGGTCAGAATGTGCCAACAACCCTTACTTCTAAAAGCTTGTTAAAAGCTCATTGCCTCGTAAAGATTTTCTCAATAGAGTAATAAAACCAGCCTGAACTGATTTCAAGTAAGTGTGTAAAAAGTGCCACCACCCTCTTTGAGGTAAAACACAGCTGATCACTCTGGAACAGAATGGCTTGGAAAGGATGGTTGGGTCAATCTATCTTCCTTAATTGCTTGCCCGAATACCTAAAGAACAAACAAACAAACAAAGAGAAAAGAACTGAAATCTTCATCACATCAACATAACATTTCTTAGAAACCACATCTTTCATCCACCTCCAGGATTCACATTAATATCACCAATGCCACACCTACCTGAATAAGTTCAAGTCAAATACTCATGCAAGTAAAACTCCACTAATCTCTGTTAGGAACACACTGCCTGTTTACTCGCCGTGCGAGAGTGAAACTGAGACGGAGCTGCTATTTAGGACAGGTGACTTTAAGCAGTGCCTCGAGCCATGATGTCAGTGTGACTGCTGCATTTCCTTGAGTCATATGACCGCTCAGCTGAATTGTGGCCTATTGAAAGAATAGGAGCGATTCTCAAATCAACGTCTTGGTGTATAAACATGCGTATGTAGAAAAAGAATCTTTTTCTAAGGATTAAACATCTAAACCCGAGCTGTATGATTTGCTTAAAAAAATTGAAAAACTGTAAAACTATTAAATGTGCCATTTAGTATTTGGTCATATTTATCTAACAGCACCTAATGGCAAAAAATGCTCAAGTTTCTCCCTACATAAATTACCTGACTATGTGATATTACTGTACCTGTAATAAAGTGCAGACTTCTGAGATTAAATAACTGCAAAGGTTCATACTGTGATTTAGATTTTTATATGATTAAGTGTGCAGCACTATATTTATAATTGGATATTCAATAATTGGAAGCTATTAGTGTATCAAGGTGAAGATTCAATCCTATATTCAGGGTCACAGGGGGCCTGGAGCCGATCCCTTATGGCACAAGGCAGGGGTACACCCTGGACAGACTGCCAATCCATCGCATGGCACACACATACAAACCCACCAAGCGCAGGGAGAACATGCAAACTCCATGCACACAGAGACGAGAATCAAACCCAGAACCTGGAGGTGCAAGGCGACAGTGCTAACAACTAAACCACCGTGCCGCCAACATGGAAACTAACACACATAAATAATAACAGTAGTAAAAATACTTCTCAGGGCGCACTTAATCTCCTTAAGTTAAATCTTTTCTTTACTTTCCACAGAAGGGTCAGAAACGTAACGAACAAAGCTAAAACACGGTAGCTAAAGTGATGTAATAAAATAAGGCAAGCTAGTCAGTTATTTAAGTGTGTTAATACAGGCTAAGGAAAATGAACGAGCACAACAAAAGCACATTCAAAAATATTAAGCAAGTATAATTAGCTTCTTTTTTCTCCTTTCGACGTGATGTGACATGACGTGTATTGAGCTAGCCGGAGAGTTACATAATGTGCTTCCACTGTGGTGTATTTTGCTCAGCTTTATCAGAGTTTCCACATAATGTTGTCAACGTGCCTAGTAAAACCTGTTCAGCTGGACTAGGAGTCAAGCGTGTACCGCAGCATGTGGTGGGATTTCGAAAGAGTTGCTTGTGCAGTAATGACAGCGTCAAATCTAAACATGCACACCGAATGTTAGGTTATTTTGTCTCTTTCTGGTTGTTAGAACTCCTTGTCTGTCTGTTAGCTACCGATAATAAAACAAATAGCAGGGACTTGAAATCTGCTCGTCACAAGTGTATGGGTTAGTCATTCTTCTGCCAATTACTCATTTCCCCCCGGTATATGACACAAGAGCTGTGAATCAAATGGAGACTGATGATTCGATTCGATTAAATTAATTTCTGATTTATCTCAAGCAACTATATAGGTTTAAAAGTATTAAAATTCAAATTACACAAATTGCTAATCTTTTTGAGCTTCTGAACCATCCTTGAAATTTTTTTTTACCAACCGTCCATAATCCCCCCGAAAAAAAAGAAGAATGAGAAGAAAACGAGGAAGCAATACTCACTCCATGAATATTAATGGAAAATGACCAATGGAAGCAATTTGTATTTTCTGCAAAAGCTGAATTTTACCTAAATACTTTTAAAGGAATACATTACTTCTTAATCAGAAAACCGACGTATTGATCAAAGTATTGTTTAAATGATGTCAACCAGATTAATACGACATCACTGATGATGATGTCCTGTATACCGTGCGAAGTGAGAAGGTTAGATGCAAACACAATGCAAAGCAGCTCTGCCCATTAAAGCAAACATTGGACTAATGAATGGGATTCTGCGAAACGTTTCATTTTTATTTGAGCTTGAGACGAAGCTGAATTTGTTCAAACTTACTCAGGCTAAATTAGTTCTGCTGACAACTTTGGCCATTTAAAATATGCTGAAATTGTTTTTGCTTTAAACTATAAACTGAAAAAATAAATCAAATATCATATCCCTGTTTTTTCTCACCTCGAGGGTCTGAACTCAGCTGCTATCTGTTCATTCTAATGACAAGAAGCCAAATATCTGTTTCCCACAACTTTCACCACATTAATCATTTAAGCACACCGCGTTTCAGGATGCACTTGCACTCCTTTTCGTGTTGTTACCTGATGATGCATGACTTTCGACCGGGCGCCTATTCTACCTGTGGCAGGAGTAAGCGTTTCAATCAAGGAACAGATCAGAGTATAATGTCGTCCTTTCTGGAGCAAATTTTGACTAGAAGGTCATATTGCAACTGGACCTTAACCTTATAACCCTTGTACAGATTTGCTGGTGTATGTTTTACTTCATCAAAAGCAGAATACACAGTCAGCAAATGTGATCTTGGGGGGGTGAAAGTTGCAAGTTAATGCTTTTGGCAAAACGCCTGCAACAGTGACTCAACAGACACGAAGATGACTTTAATAAAGTGGGAGGAAGTAAGTAAAGAGAACACTCTGTCCAATGAGAAAAAACGAAATAAATAACAGCCTGTTGCTAAATTAAAGCCCATAATTGCTACGTGTATATGAAAAATTACACATTTACTCGCTGCATATTAATAATTATGTGAAGTCCGTGCTGAAACTACAAACAAAGTAACACAAGTTTGTTCTGTTAGAAACTGAATTAAAGTTAAATCAGCACAGGGTCTAAACAAAAACGGAACACTAAAGTTAAATATTAACTTATAGCACTAAACCTAGGATAAACAGTGACAGCTCAACACTAAAAAGTTGGATAAAAATAGTAAGTACAAGTAAACACATTTTTAACCCTGTGGTTTCTATTAACTAAAGATGCACTGAAGCGATGCAGTGTTAAAATGTCGATTTCAAACAATTCATATCATGTAAAGAGTACATTTTGTTAAAATGTGAGTCGATTTTTGCTTGTTAAAGTGTTTAGTCATTGGATCCTTATTATAAAATTATTACCCTTATCACTCACACCATAAAGCAGAGTCCCATAACATCAGTGCTACCCCCAGAGTGCCCACTTGGGAATGGTTACTTTTATTTTCTTAATTAGAACCTGAGAGCTTGACTTGATGGGGATATTTGTCAATCAGAATATGCTACCCCTAAATTCTCCAATAAAAAGACGCAATAATAATGTAACTAGCACATTTACCCCTTTAGCATGGGGAATTTTTCAATAGGGTAGTGCGAATCTATTCATTCAAGCTAAAGTAGCATCTTTTGATAAGGCGGCATAAGTTGGCAGAACAGGCAAAACTCAAACACTTCACGACGGAGTGCTACGATGACAGAACAGAGTTAACATGCAAGATGAAGACTTTGACAGAGAATTAAAAAAAAACAAACAAACAAAAAAAACAAATAAACACTGACACTGGAGACTCCTTCCATAAATGTGAAATTAGACTTGTCTGCACGCGCACACACGCACATACACATACGCGCACACACACACACACAAGTAATATTAAATCATATTGTCGATTTTTTTATTCGTTCCTTATTAGTTTTAAGTTAGGTAGAGTGTCCGCCTGTCTGAGTTGTTGCTATGGAAACAATAAAAAGCACATTTATATGAATCTAGACAGGTGAAATGGACCATAGACACTCTAGACCAATAAGAATACAGAATTCAGTTAAGTTAGAAAAACAGCAGTAATCAGTGCATCACCATGTATGCACAGCAACAAGAAGTGATGTGAACATCTAAGTGTAAAGAAGCAAACCACTGAATGTATCATCTTATAGCATGATGCATTATTCTTGCTCCAAACTGCTGGCTGTTTCATACACTTTCCCGCCCACAAATCAGGGTTCAAGAAAAACACACTGCAAAAAATAAAATAAATAAACATCCAGCAGCTTTCTTCTTCGTCGTCTTCTTCTTCTTCTACAGTCAGGGTGAAAATCTCATCCCTCGCCAAGTACACAGACAGACGTGATGAAGAAAATGCATGGACATAAACAATACACAAACACACACACCCACGCAAAAGTGTTAGGGATAAGCTATACTCACAAAGCCTCCTTTTCAAAGTGACATGGTTGAATTCTTGCATTGCTGTCCCAACTCCAACTGAGAACGACAGAAAGCGATAAAGTCACCATGACTAAGCATTGCTTTCCTGAGCGCCAAAATAAAAGCTGGGCTGCGTCCCAAATATTTGCCTCCTCCCTACACAGGCTCGCTTTTTACCCCTATACACTTTAAAACCTTCAACCTCGCTATGCACCAATTAATCACCAAATCTTAATTAAGAAAATTGATTAGTTAATACTTTGTTCTAAACACGTTTTGTGACCGGTATGTGCAGTATTTTGACACACTATTTAGTACACGATGAGCATTTTTAGAGCTAGGCCTGAAAAAAAAATGGCGGCGGATGATGTCATTGAACATGGCGGCGCACAGGGAGAAGTATAGCCGCATTTGATAAACAACACACATATAGACGAAATTGATGCGTGAACAAAGCTGACATACATATATTAATTTTAATTACTATATAATATAACATCTATAACATATAGAAAACACAGATACTCGTAGAAACCTCGGAGACCTAATTAGCAAAGAGAAGCAAATAAACACTTCCGTATTCTTAGTGGGGAGGCAATGAGGACTTTTATACAAAGAAAGGAACAACAACCAGGGATTCAGCACTTTCACTTTCTATTATTATTATTATTATTATTATTATTATTATATTATTTTATTATTATAAAACTGTTAGAAGAAGTATTCTGCTTATAGTTACCCCAAAGAATCACAATGGATAAATGTCCATACAAGATGTAGTTATAGCATACTATGCGAGGGGTATCAAAAAGTTTTGAGACCTTTACAACCTCTGTTTTTTCGTCATATGTCCTCCCTCAGATGCTTTAAAACCTGACAGTCTGGTCCCTGGGGACGAACTCTTGATGCACAATGCCGCAAATGTAAAAAAAGACAATGAGTATGCATCTGGTTGAGCTGTAGACCAGCCTCGCCTTTTTTGGGCGTGGAGACGATGGGATCTTCCACTGTGAAGACTGTTGCTTTGTCTCAGTTTTGTCACCGGTACTGATCCTTGACATGAAGGACACGTCATCTGCTCTGACGGAGTTCTTGGCAGACTTTGAAATGATGTTTCTTCTGCTTCTGGGTGAGCAGCCTGGGGACGAACGTAGCAGCAGTATGATGCATGTTCAAATAACACGTGAGGATGTGGCTGGACAGTTCTGTATTACGACACACGGACAATGGCAGCAATGTTGTGGATGGTTCTCTGATGATCCTCATGTACAAGTTGCTCGAACAACAGCATTGCCATACACTTTCTGAATCCTGTCAAACATCTCTGTGGCAGTTTCAGGCAGAATTTCATGTTCCCTGACTTGCTGTACATGATATAATATCAGACTTGGTAACGCACCTGGTAAGAATAGCACCAGTTACACAGCTCCTAATGTACACAGGGAAATGTCTTTTGGCACACTGACTTATGAAGGTTGGTGCTCCCTGTGACCGTGCGCTTCGATTTTCTCCCACGGTCCAAAAACATGCAGATTAGGCTAATTTGCATTCCCAAATTGTCCGTAGAGTGTGAATGAGAGTGTGAGTATATGTGTATATGTGTGTCCTATGATGGATTAGCACCCCAGACTTGTGCCCCAAGTCTACTGGAATAGGCTATCTTCAATACTTTCAGTTTGTTAACAAAAATGTTACTATTATTTATCTGCATCTTATTTATTTATTTATTTATTTATTTATTTAACCGACACCATATAATTTGCACAATGGCCAATGCAATGTCAATACTGTATATGCACTGGTAGATGCTGAACTGTATTTTGTTTCTAAGAACTTGTACTATGCAATGATAATAAAGTTGTACCTACCTTAAATCTTATTTTTCTAAGCTGAAAAAAGTCATATCTCTTTAATTAATTGAATTAAACGCTCTTCAATTCTTAAATCTCACTAGTCAGAATTGATGAACTTTTGAAAATATTTTTCCTGCATACTTTTTGTCTTATTAGCTGCAAACGATTGAAAAAAGAAGCTGGCGAGGGAAAGGAAAAACTATTTCTAGCTGCTGTAGTGTACAGTTTCATGTATCCTTAGATATATCTCAAGTAACTAAGTATGATGTTCATTAATACATTTGACAAATGTCATCTATGAAAACTTGTTATAGAAAAGAAATGACAGTTCAGCCCATGCCGTTATAGGAGAATAATTATTCCATTCCATCACTGAGTATTGTAATATAACACCATGCCCTGAATTGTTTTATTATTCTTTTCTATTGTAGGAAACATTTTATTATTTAGGTAACTGTGACGCTTGATATAAAGATATCATGTCTATTGTGTCTATTTATCATTTCTCTTGATATATATCAAACTCTACAACAACTCATTATTTCATGATTTTCCATGTGAATTTAATTGTTTGTTAAAAAGAATATGCACTGATTTCAAGCATTTGGGTGCTGAAATCACATGTTGGTCACGTTTTGTTAGTGAGAGTTTCTCTCATTTTTCCATTATGAAGGGCTTCAGCTGCCCAATTATACGGGGTGTGGGTTGCCATATTTTGCACTTCATAATGCACCACACATTTTCAATTGAAGCAAGCAGGCCAGACGTACTCTCAGCAATCATGCATGTGTAATCGAGCAGAGTGCAGTTTGCTGGAAAATATGTCTCTGAAAAAGATAGAGTTTGGGTAGTAGCAAATGTTGCTCCAAAATGAACATATTTTTCTGCATTAATAGTGCCCTCACAGATATGCAGTTAACTCATGTCACTGTCACTGGCACACGCCATACCATGACTGACGCTGGCTTTTGGCCCTGACCCTGATAACAGCTTGTATGATCCTTTTTCTCTTTGGCCCAGAGAACATGACAGCTGCTGTTTCCAAGAACTATTTGAAATAGTGGCTCGTCTGACTACAAAACACACTCACAGTATGTCATTGTCTATCTTAGATAAACAAACCCCAGAGAAGTCTTTGATTCCTCTTGACAGTATTGATGTACTGTATGGCTTCTTTGAGCATTAACTTGCATTCGCAAATGCAGCAGGACCAAAGTGATCTCAAGTGCATGACGCATGACGGATCTCTTTTCCTTCAGACCTAGTTTTCGGCCCTGCTTGTTAAGCATTGAGATGTGACAGGTTTCTTTGAATTGCTTGATGAGATTGTGTACTGACATTAAGGAGTGTTATCCTGGAAGTATTGAATAATTTGCTGGTACATCTGTTGGCAAATCACCATGCTTTCTCTAGAGGGATTAGGCCTTTCTTTGATACTATAATATAACAGCACTTGTCTCTCATCGTCTTGTAATTTCTACTTGTTATTAGTCTTAATTTGGTCTCGTCTCAACTTTTTTCGGAGACTGTTGCAGCCACCAGATTAGAAATTAATGTATATTTTCAATAAACAATTTAATGCATATGGTAAATCATCAGATACTGTGCTGTTCTAGTGCTTTCAATATCTACATCTAGGCATTTGGCAGATGCCCTTATCCACAGCGACTTACCTTTTTATCTCATTATACATCTGAGGATTAAGGGCCTTGCTGAAGGGCTCAACAAGGCCCAATTTGGTGATTGTGGGGTTTGAACCTGGGATGTTCCAAACCATAGTCGACTGCCTTAACCACTAAATTACCCCTGGCCCTATTGTGTCAATATAGTGCAAGGTGCTTTTTTTCTACTTTTGTTTTTATTGCCGATTTCCATACTGTCACAGCTTTTTTGTAATTAGGGTTGTAGAAAAATAGGTAAAGTTTTGTTCGTAAAAAAATTTTTCTCATAAAATGGTTTTATATATGATGCGTATCTTGACAGCCATATCTGCTCAATAATTTAATTGGCCCTGGAAGAAATAGTATTTCTGAAGTAGCTTGATTTATAATTAAATTTAGATATTATTATACATTATTTAACCAATAAGGCACAGGAGATGTTTTATCATAAATAAATGATTATAATTAATCACATACTGTATAATAGCGTACCTCGGCTCTGCTTACTAGCCAAAATTACAGGCAAAGAATCCAGGGCCATAGCATATACTAACTGTTGAGCAATATCACACAATCTGCTGTAGTGCTGTTGTATTGAATATCAGCAGGGTTGTGATATGACAACAGCATTACCTTGAGTGTGATATACTTTTACACAACAGTTTTACAAACATCATTTATTATCAAACAGATTTCTCTTTTTAACCAGTTCCACCAACACATAACCTTCCACAACTGATAGAGCTGGTGACCAACAGTTTAGTGTAATTAAGAATGGTGAAAGTAGTTTTCATTCTAACAGGTACTATGTAGCCAAAGGTCAAGGAGAATTAACCTTTGTGGTGGTGGCCAGCTCTGTAAATGTAACAAGTTTCTCATAATGTCCCCATTTATTCCTCTTTAGAATAGCCTCAGCTAACTAACTGTTGTAGGGTTATATTGTATAATGTAGAGTGTAGAATCCTTTGTTCCACACATACTGTATTATTGTAAAACCATAATATCATTAGTGCTTTGACAGAGGTGTGAATTACAACAATTTATCTCACTTAAAAAGCTTTAGATGTTTATTTGGCTTTGAGCAGGATATATCTGGGCAGGTTATTAATTTTTTTATTTATTATTTTTAATCAAGATTGCTGATTAGCAGTTTTTTGATCAACGGTAGTACCTGTTCCTTTATCTGATCTCTGACTCATCTAATTTATGACCACATTTTGAAAAGCGCATGAAATCGTCATCACTTTCCCCATGGGAGCCAACATATAATTATTATTGGAAACAATCAGCTGCAGATTGCTATAAATGCCAGATGAGTGACTGATTATTAAGGAGGGTCAGCTTTTCAGCTTTTAAATGTGTCAGGTAGACACATGCCCATGTAACACAAGTCACAAAACAAGAGGAAAATGAAAAGGCCTATCATAAGGTTGCATATCTCTTATCCCAATATAACCAAAGTTCTTACTGGTGGTTACAGCATTTATTATGAAATACACTATGCAGTACATTTGTGTGCTTTATATAGTATATCCTTTTTTGGCATTTGGCCTTTTTTTGGCTTTAATTTAAGTGGTTTCACAAAAGTGGGGCATTACCCATTCAGCAGTTAGAGCTATTTTCATACGGTACACCTTGCTTTTTTGTGGGGCTCATAAATATTGGAACAAACTAACACAATAACAACAATAAGGAATGACTTTAATACTTAGATGAAAAACCTTTGCATGAACAACTGCCTTACGTCTGGAACATATAGACATAAACAAATGCAGAGATTCCTCCCTCGTGGTGCTTTTCCAGGCCTTTACTGCATCTGCCTTCAGATGCAGCTTGTTTTTGCCTTAAGTTTTGTCTTCAATGAGGGAAACACATGCTCTATTTGGTTAAGATCAGATGACTGACTTGGCCAGTGAAGAATATCCTCTATGTTGTATGTAACTCTTTGTTTTAGGTCTTTACCCATTTGAAATATGAAGCAGCATCCTGGCTGAAGGTAAGCAGAGCGTATGCACTTCTGAATTTCCGAATTTCAGAATTTCCATGCTTACAAATAAACTTTCTTTTATAATATTCTTTGTTAACCAATCAACATCCAGGATGAATATACCATAGGTGGCCTTGACCAGTCAGTGTCCATGTACGATTATCACTCTATTTGTGAGCCAGAGGGGAAATTAAGTCTATGATGTTCTACATATGTTGCATTAGAATAATTATACAGTATAAATCCACTGCAATAGATGATTTTACAACATATAAACATTCTGGCATATTAGAATGTCTTCATTCATATTTTAGGACCTACCGTGAAGTTGCATTTTTCATAACCCATTAAAACAAAGGAAAATGTTCTTGCTGGTTATAAAATGTATTGTAAAATACAATAAATTTTTGGTAAATATTACTGATATCAGATATTTGTGATAGCAGGGAGGGAGGCCATATGTAAATAATCTTAACTAACATTTCCTTTGTTTTCCAGTTTTTTTCCCAAACAAACAAACAGACAGACAGACAGACAGACAGACAAACACACCAATCCGTATTTAATATTATTAAACACTTTACAATGTACTTTAAAGGCTGAGTATCTTATTAAGAGACAATTTGCAAATAATAAATATTTAGAATATTAGATCTAAGAGAACACAACACATTTAATATTAATAATATTAACATTATTATTATATTATTATTAATAATAATAATAATAATAATAATATATTATTATTATTATTATTATTATTATAAAATGATAACATATATAATAAATTATAACATTATTATTATTATTATTATTATTATTATTATTATTATATATATTATTATGTAATAATAATAATTATTAATATAATAATAATAATAATAATAATAATAATATATTCTAATATTGCATCTCAGACTGTCTATTGAGTTCAACCATTAATGTTTTTAACATATTTGAGATTGCTTAAAATGACATATTCAGCGGAACCTTATAAGACCAAAGAAATGAAAAATTTGAATCCAAATTTGGCCAGAGATTACATAAATATATAAATACATGCTTTCTAAAATTGTTCCAGAATTTTTATGAAGTGCATAGAACCTTATAATAGCAATAAGGTTATAATATCAGTTTTATTAGAACATGTTGTTTAGCAAGATTCCTTATTTTGCATGAATGGAACAGTGAGTAAAATCATCTACCTATATTTTATCTATCATTTTAAGCTATTGTACTAAATGCAGATAAGTTGAGAATTAAACCTTCTTTGTATCCTTTAGGGGTTGTGGTTTACAGCGGAGCGTTGTGTTATTTATGACTGACACACTTTTACAGTCTTTTTTACAGTCTCTGGTGGGTTAAGATATGTAGGTCAATGCCTATACCAGACAATGCCTATACCAGACAATGCATATACCAGACAATGCATATACCAGATGTGCAGACAGAGTGGCTACACTTCCTCTAACATGCACCTTTTAAATACTATTGTTTTTGCTGCTGTCGCATTTAAACACACAGCAAACACACACTTAATAGTAAGCTTCCTGTATATCACATTTAGGTTAAATTGGCTTTGGTTGCAGAGGTTTGTAAAAAGAAAACACCAGTTCTGGTCACATTGTATTTATTGTTTTAGGCATAATGCAAAAAAAAAAAAAAAAGGCACATAATTTAAGATCATTTTGATAGTAAAAATAAACATTCTCTACAATTATACATACAATAGACAACGTACTGTAACAACAAGAGAACTATATACATTGACTTACATCTTGAAGCTGAAATGAAATACATTCAACATACAGTACAAAGTGGTCATTTTGGTAATCAGTGACTACAGGAATATTTACATGTGCATGAATTATAAAGGTGTGGCAAGTATACTTTTAAACATAGAATACTTAAAGAATTCATTCTTTAAGCTTTGAATGCTTTGCTGATCTGAATGCTAACTTGCGCAGGCTTTTAAGGCTTTGTTTGAGAAAAAGAAAAAGCCTGAAATTCTCCTCACAATCAGACCCTCCTGGATAAAGTCATTTTAGCTGACTATAGCTTCTACACGACTGAAAGATCTCCGACTACTGAAATGCTGGACCTTGCAAAATAATGCAATAATTTAATAATAATAAAAAAGAAAAGTAAAAAAGTAATATTGTTATATCAAGGTTATTTACAAGTGCTTACAAAAGAAGGATGTTTTCAACAAATCCCTTTAGCTTTGTTTTATAAGCTTCAATTTTCCACCGAATTTCCTGTATTTGGCTCAACTCCTAAACCAGTCACCGCTGCCTACTGCCTACCTGCTTATTTTTCATTCGAGTTATCCGATCTTTTCGAAACAGCGATACAGATTTCAAGCCACAGTGTGTGTATACTGTAGCAGTCACATTTTATGATGTACATGTTAATAATTCAGGTCCTCCGTTATGTGCCATTTTCAGGTGATTACAATTCGCCTTTTGCTGTCATGATTTATTACCAACATCTGGCATAACAGATTGACAATTTAAGCACCGCTATAATTTAAGACTCCATAGGTCTGATGCCAAGTTCATATTTTAGTCCCATAGGGAACACAATGTCTTTCTATGAACTCGGGCATGCTCCGACTTTTTTGTTGGATGGACTGCAGTTTCTCACGCGGTTTGCCTTTTGGCTTCTGTCAAAAGACTTACTGTAAGCAGGAAACTGATCAGAACTCCTGTTTTGCCTGTGACTGCTTGTCCTTAGAGCCCTCAAGTGTTTGTTTTATTCTCAAAGGGTAGCTAGTAGCTTCAGGCAATCTCCGGTGCATTGCAGCCATGTGCCAGCACCAGGTACTCTAATGCAATTCGTTTTCACAGTTTGACAGCTTTGATTTTTGGGGGGATGATTCGAATCGGGGAGGATGTGCCATTCCCAGAGGAGATGGTGGTCTCAAAGCCACGGTGAACAGCTGTCTCAGTTTTGCTTAGGCTGCACTCCAGGAAGGGTACTCCGATCTTCTTGACCTGACCATCTTCGGTAATTAAGCAGCGTCGACAGAGCAGCTTAATAATGGCCTTGCGCATGTCCTTGCTCGTCAGCGTGTATATAATAGGGTTGATCAGCGAGTTGATCATGGCCACCCCAAGAAAGTAGTCTGCCTTGAACAAAATGGAACAATCATGATGTGGGCATATAAAGTCCAGTAGTAAGAGCAGAAAGAGTGGCAGCCAACAGGCAATAAAAACCCCCAACACGATGGTAACTGTCCTTAGAAGAGCCATGTACTTTTGTGAGCGACGTGCGAAGCCCTTGCGTCGTATGCTGCCTAACCGCTTCGTATTTCTCTTGACCGTGTGAAAGATGCGCCCGTATAGCACAACAATGGCCAGCAGGATGGCACTGAAGACACTGACGCAGAACAGGACATAGCTCTTGGCATAAAGTGGAAGCACAGTGGAGCACATCTCTAGGTTACACATGCAATTCCAGCCTATGATGGGCAGCACACCGAGCAACACAGCCAGCGCCCAGCTGGCACCAATCAAGGCAAACATGCGGTTACGTTTGGTGCCATGATATGGCTTCATCTTCACCATGGTTATGTGACGCTCAATGGCGATGGCCAAAAGGCTGATGACTGACGCGGCGAGTGTGATGAAGACTCCACCCTCCCTCAGAAACCAAAACAGAGGGGTCAAATTAAGAGTTTTGCTTCCTGACATGATAATATTGACCATGTACGTGAATCCGGCCAGCAGATCCGACAAAGTCAGGTTGCCTAGTAAGTAATACATGGGCAGGTGGAACTTCTTGTTCTTCCATATGGCCACTAGCACAATTGTGTTTTCCACAACAATAAGCAAGCAAATCAGAATGAATGCAATCGCTTCTGGTTTGAGTCCATCCTTGTATTTGTCCTGCTTTAGTTTTCCTGTGAAATTATAGTGGTAGAAAAGGACATATTTGTTATGGTAATCAGCATAAAAGTTGGACGAACATGCAGAGTTTGAGGAAGTCCCATTCATTTTTTTTTTTTTTGATAGAAAGGCAAAATCTTTCTGTGCTGGATTACTTCCTAAAAGTCCTTTGGCTGGGCATTGTTCTGAAGTTGCTCAAGGTCAAAGAGCTATTTTTTCCCTTAGTGTGTCCATTAGCCAACTTGGTATAACATTCCTTGTTTTCCAGTGACCTCATGTAGCATCCCACCACTATTTGCTCCACTAGAGGGCAGAAGAAATCAACTCTGATTCCCAGTCTCTGCTTAAACTTTCCAAAGCCCTGTAGAACCAAACAGAGCAAAACACTATTAGTGTGAATTCTTGAAGGATGTATAGTAAAAGCAATATGGTGTTCATAAAAAAAAAAACAAAAAAAAAAACCATTAGTCAGGTCTGAAAAATCTATGGATTCTGTTTTGTTTTGTGATGAACATACAAATTAGACTAGTACATTAAGACATTCCTAGGATATTACAGTAAAAATGGCATAATTATTTCATATAACTTTTACTACCCTGTTCTGAAATGCAGTGAAAAAAAAAACCCTGGCTTTAGTACGTGCAAAAGAAATTCATAACGGATCCATTTAATCCTACATATAATGTACACACATATGTAATAAGACGATGACTGTCTATTAAAAATGTATTCCGTTAAATAATCTATCAACATAACTATGCTCCGGGACTTTTTAACATTCCAGAGCCTCAGTCAGACACATGGTAACATTTTAAGATCTCAGGTTACACTGGCTGAAGTTCACTACCTGGGACTCCGACGACGGAATGTGGGGCTGTCTAATGCATGGCATGTTAATCATTATTGCAATATTATCAGGCTTTCCTAAACATTTGGTGCATGCAAAGTGCCAAAGAACTCGCTAATTCTTATATGAAATTGCGTTATGTACGTTATCGACACTCTAAAAAACATCTCATGTTTCTCAGGAAAATGGGTTTCTGAATGAATACTGAGAACTGCAAGTGCAATTATTGGAATTAAGTTTGCAGTATTCCATCATTCTTATTGTAAAGTGTAGATATCCAGACGGTGCTTTAATTTCAAATGCTATTTGAACTTTTGTCTTGGACTTTTGGGATTTGGAAAGACAACCATTGCAGCCAGAATAATACATCAAATTAATAGAAAATGCACTAATTTGCAATGTGTTGCTCTGGAAATTTAAATAAAATGTATAAAACAGAAGATGTTCTTTACATTCCTAATTCTACAGCTTACATTCCCGCCCAACAATTAGGCTTATCAAATAATTAATTGATTATTAACACATGTAGTAACAAATCCCAGAAACAAACCAAATTTATTGTTGAAATTTGTTAGGCGCTGTAATCTGATATTCAGCAGTGCATCTGAATCTGACAGTGATGCAGAAAGAGCAACAGGTTTTACTTCTCTATGATACAAAACAAAACCATTACCAATTAATTTTTTTTCCCGGTGGTGTTAATATTTGTTCATAATGAAAAAGAGAAAAGTGTGAAACCTTACTCACCACAGTTAAGAGGTCTGGAGATGAATAGTATGGTGCAGCATGTGGGGAGTGAAACTCATTCTGATCAGAGGCGAGACAGGCGGGCAGGTCACATGCTGAACAGGAGTGGGCTGGACTTGATCGTTTTCTCCTCCTGCTTTCTTTTCACCGCACTCTTTCCAGCCACTTTTCTCAATCTTTGCTTTCTGAGGTAGCTCTCCTCCCATTTTTGTGGTTTTGAACTGAATGAATTGAAGGAAAACAAGACCATACTTTGACTTGACATACTTCCAAAGGAAACCAGAACTTCCATTAAGCACGCAACCTATATTTTCTGTGAAGTTTTATTGCAGATCGCAATAAAGTGCTCTCGTTGTCAAGGGGAATTAAAAATACATACGTTTGGTGTCTGAAGTTTGCTTTAGTTTTGCACTGGAGCGTCAATACTAATGTAGTTACGAAGAAAGAAGTAACAGAGAAAAAGGTATTGGCAACTAATTGACCTTGTTTCTGACACTGTACGACATGGTTTAACCTAAATAAATATAAAGTTTCAACTTGTGGTACACAACATGAAAAACGTACACTACCTGGCCAAATTTCAGAAGGGTCAAATTGTTCGGCTACATCAAGCAAAGAGAACAACTAAGGAGACTGGAAATGTGTTAAGAACCCTTCAACACAATTATCAAAACCTGGAAGGATAGCACTGAACCGTGAGCTTTGTGGAAGAAATGTGGTTGGAAAAAATCATGAAGGGATCATGAATGGAGATCATTTAAACATGTGGTGAAGTTGCAGGTAAAAAAAAACAACAACAGTGAAAATCAGGGCTTCAGTATGTTTACTAATGAAAGTAAGAGCATTTCCATGTGATGAGAATTTACCGGATATATTCCAGAACTCTAGATTGTGAAAGAGCATGAGGAATCATTGTCACACATATAGTACATTTTTTGACAGATATTGTTTTTGGCCAGACGCTGTAGTATATTGTAAAGTAGGAAAATAAATGTTTGTTTAAATGTTTCTTACTTCTTAGTCTCTTTAACCTCAATGCTTCAGTAAATATGTCACAGCTTTAGTACACCCCCCTCACCCCCCCCCCAAAGAAAAAAATCAAGATGTCACAAATCAGAATCAGAATTTACTTTTGTATCATTCAATTGCAGAAAAGTACAAAACTGTAGTTTTCCTTGTCACTTGGATGGTACCATTACAATGACATATTTTGTACATTTTGTATGAATAAACACTAGAGCTTAATATAAGATTCATCATTGGGCAAAATTAAATCTAATTAAAGGTGTAATTAATAATTAATAAGAGCACATGATGTTATTGTAGAAAGATGTAGAATACATAGAAAGATGTAGAAAGAATTATTTTACGAGAAAGTAAAAAAAAATGTTTAGGAATATACTCAGTTAACTTTAAAATCAGAAATTCTGACCTTTTTCTGAGAACGCTGACTTTATGGGCAAATTTTCATCGTGTACACTTACAGTATATTTTACATACTTTTAAAGCATTAACTTGTTGAGCAACATGGTAAAACAATATAAAATTAGAAAGCATAGAATGTCAGGTTTTGATTTTCATAAAATTTTGAATGATATGTTATTGACAGTTGTTACAATATCCTCATACGACTGAATGATGTAGTGATGGTATAATCTATACAAAGTGTTATGAGGATGTAAGGCATCAGCACCAAAGTATGTGGGAACAGTGATGTCTATATCTACATCTATATATATTCTCATCTGTAAAATAGATAGAAAGAAAAGAAGGGCAAATAATTGGTTTGTTATTAAATAAATGTTATTACAAAATGTTTGGCTATAAATATAGAGCTATAACCAGGTATGAAAGATAAACTTACTGTAAGTTCTAGACAATGACTTTTGATTGTGTAAAGCTGCAAATTGAATTGAATTTTTATTTTGCTGTAATTTTGTAATTTGTCTGTAATTAGAGCATTTTTTTATTCCCTACAAATGTGAAAATCTTTAATTAATATTAGAGCCTTTAAAAGTACTAATGAAGATATATCGTTTTAAACTACCCTAGTAGTAGTTCTATCTAACTTTCAATCTGCTTTTCATTCTGGTGTCATCTGTGTGCATTAACCTTCTCCGTATAG
This sequence comes from Clarias magur, assembly GCA_013621035.1. Taxonomy (NCBI): domain Eukaryota; kingdom Metazoa; phylum Chordata; class Actinopteri; order Siluriformes; family Clariidae; genus Clarias; species Clarias magur. The sequence continues at coordinate 2,275,696 of QNUK01000049.1, forward strand.
TCAAGTTCAGACTCGTCGTCATGCTTTCTCTTTCTGTAAAACGCTTCTTTATAACGCCTCGGTAACATAGCAGTATTTCCCGTTAGGAAACCATATCCCTGTGAGAACCTTTGGCATAACCAGTGCATACAAGCAGTACCTGTTTACACACCTGTGTGTGTGTGTGTGTGTGTGTGTGTGTGTGTGTGTGTGTGTGTGTGTGTGTGTGTTGTAAGTGTGTCACTGTTGTTTGGTCTGGCCATCAAAATTCACATTTTAGTGAAATAAATGGGCTTGTCTAACTTTAATAGGTGGTAAACACAGGTCGACAGTTTAATCCGGTAAACGTTAAAGAGTCAATAGCCCTGCCTGTTTAATCAGTGTATTTGTTGTTCTACATATCTGTTTGTGAATGCCTTAAAGGAAAGATTCCCTCTTATGTAGTTGCATATTAATCGTTATAATCAGCATGGGTTTAACAGTTGAGTTAGAAGATATTTATTTTGTGCTTTAAGTCCGGGTTTAAATTTATTTTATAGACATGGTCTTTTCTCACTTTGGGTAAGGTTTCCCACAATGCTGTGCTGACAGTGGCACCAGTGAGATTTATGCTACATTCGTCTCAAAGTTATTCTGTACCTTATTTTCTGCTAGGACTAGGAAAAAAAACAAAAGTGAACGCGACAGGGACTGTCTTCTCTATCACTAGTTCAGTGAGGTCAAATCACCATGGTTCCTTACAGTGAACATAGTAACACTTCTTACCTTATTATACTTTATTACGTGCATTTGCTTTAAACCAATCAACGTACAAAACACAGTTCACTCTTTTGAGAAGGAAAACATACTTCACTCATCACTGTTAGCCTGCTAGTTTGTTGCTAAGACAAGACAGAGACACACAGGCATCTATGTCCACCCCGCCACCCCCCAACTTTGTAGCTCGAACACCCAGAAGCAATGACATAAATACAACTGACAAGGTAAGCTAAATTACCTTACATTTGCACTCACATCATCACCAATTAGCCTAATCTACATGTCTTTGGACTGTAAGAGGAACACGCAAACTCCATGCACACAGACCCAAGGTGGGAATCGAACCTGGCGACAATGCTAACCATTAAAATACAGTACAGTATTTTCTTGTTAATTTCTTGTTAATTTCTCCATACAAGTTTTATTTTCAAAATTTGCTTTTTTTTTTTTATCTACCCCCCCACCCCCACCCCCCCCCCTCTCTCTTTCGATCTTTAAGGAGTGCCCTTAATTGTCTGTTAAAATGTTTACTTTAGAATGAATTTTTAATAAGTTCTTATTATGCTCCACAAATAAAGAGAGTATGGGTTATGACATGTTCATGCATAAACGATGACACATCATGGTCACAAACTTTCGCAATCTTTATCCATCCTTACTGGACAACTTCAGTCATGATTTAACATTGCTCCACTGATAGCAATAATCTATTACATTTTTCTATTTGACTAAGTGTTCAAACTGCTAATACCATATCAATCTTTTTTGGATTATAGTGTAGGGTTTCAGCTTTATGAAACCACTGCCCTCACTGATGATAAGAGAAACAACAACAACGTCACTAAGCCTTGTTCTGGATAACTTTTGGAGGCCTCCTGACTGATCCTAAACACTATATAAGATCAGCAAAGATGTTTTGGTCTGACTTGTTGAAGGGTCCCTTACCAGTGACTGCCACATAGATTAACCGATAGAGTCATACTGATAACCTCTAATCCACATACTGTAAGAGCAGAGAACAGGGATTAGATCTGGCTCCTCGACTCTCACTAGAACTGTATTTGGTCTGGGGATTGCAGTGTTTCTTACAGAAGACACAGGGAATCTTGTGATTGTGAGAAAAGCTTTATCCAAAGCATACAGGGCAAAAATGGAGCGTTTCTGCAGGAATTCATGCCCAAGGATCCTGTCAGGCGCTAATGTTGGACAAGAAGGCCTGGCTCAACTATCTCCATTCCAGTTTATCCCAAAGGTATTAAATGGGGTTGAGTTCAGGGTTCTGTGCGGGCCAGTCAAGGTCCTCCACACTGAACTCATCAAACCATGTCTTTATAGTCCTTGCTTTGTGCACTGGGGTACCGTCATGTTGGAAGAGAGGGGCCTTCCACAAACTGTTGCCACAAAGTTGGAAGCACAACATTGTCCAAGATGTCTTGGTATGTTGAAGTGTATCCTGAATTCAATAACTGACATAGGCTCTAGGTGTGTTTATTTTGTTTCTTAAAGGCTGTTTAAGAGGAGTTTTCGTGTAAAAATGTCATCAATTTAGTTGATGCTAAATGCTAAGTCTTGAATAGAGGCTTTTCTTAGCATTTTTTCACCATGTCTGAGAGAAAAAAATTATTATATTCCTCATACTTTTTTTGTCTTCAATGTCATTCTAGTTTTACATTGTCTATATAAAAGACTGAATAGCTATGTGCTATCTAGCTAAAACAGGTATCAGGTATGAGCTAGTTCATAAGCTACAAGCTACTTCATACTGTAATTCCTAATTGCCTAACAACATAGACCTTGTAGCTTATCTAACAGAGAAGTGATAAAACAACAAAATGTAAACATAGTAAGAATGTCCAAGTAGGAAGTCTTATATTCCTCAAAACTTGCTGGATCAGGCTGGGCATCAAAAACGTGGTCTGCAGTACTCTGGGGTCACTCATTCATTCCTTCCCTGCTTGATTGCTTACTAAAGATCATGTACAGAAATTTGCTACAGAAGTTTCCTCCATTAACTAAACCAGGTGAATTCAATTGTCACACACAGGTGAGAACTAATTAGTGAAATCATCTGTTTTGTGCAATTCTAATACATGACATATGTTGTCTTAATACTTTTGGCCACCACTGTAGCAAGCTGATTGCCTGACTGCCTAGCAACAGAGCTGTCACAGGGCTTTTTCCTTTTTTTTTTTTTTAAATAGAAAAGTGACACATAATAACAATTATCACATTATTCACTAGTAAAATTTATTTTCAAAACATTTTATTAATTCAAATTATTTCTTTGCATTCCCATTTGAGGTTAGTGCAACATGTCTGTTTCTTCTTAACATAAAAATAATGCATCATGTAGAAGGAAAAAAAAATTACAAAACATGTAAAGTGTGTGACTTTTCTGGAATTGATGAAATGTATACTGAATATGTACTGTGAGTTCAACTTCCCATGTTAAAAGCAAAATGTTCCATTTAGACACAATATTAGAGAAGTACAGCATAAAGAGTGAGATCATTTTTTTCTAAATGTTCTGTTTAACATTATTAAACTCTGGTGCATTCCGCCTTCCTGGTTACAGAGTAGCATTACTGCAGTGTCATTCTGTTCTTAAAGGACTGTGGTCTGGAGCAATAGCCCCATTAGGACATCGTTAAAGCATAATATCCTGTGAGAAAGAGTAGTGCTAGCAGACTTCAAAAAACCAGAGAGGAAAGACTGGGGATGAGCGATTCTGCAGATGCTACAGGACAGAACAAACCTTTCTGCTCGGTCACCCAGTGAATGTCGTCCCTTACTTTTTAGCTTTCATGTTTCTTAACTTTGTGGCTATCCATCAAAAGCTGTCAGAAAGTGGTTTTGCTAACAGTGCCTCACCTTATTTCTCTCATGGGACAAAAAGACTTACTTCACCAGAAACCTTTTGTCTGAGCCAAGAAAACCAAACAAAGCATTTGGTTGCACTGACATGAAGTCGATTATTAATATTGACCTAAGAACTGAAGCAACAAAAAGATAAACGTAGATTGTTCAGCAAAACCAGTTGAACGTGATTTGTGTTGCTTTTAAAGGGCACCTTCGGCAAACAAACTATGAACCCGCACCTGAGTTTGTTCATATTATTTGTGTGTTTTTTTTTTCAAATACCCATCCAATCTATAAGGTGATTTTTAACTTTTTAACTCCTCTTTGATGATTATTTCTGATAGCACATAAGAAAGAAATTCAATTTCTTACAATTAACAATTTGCTTTTTATTTATTTTTATTCATTTATTTTTTTTAATATACCAAGGTGCTCAGATCATTACCCTTTTCATGAATTAACCCATATGTAAAAAAGCATAAACATGAATAGAGACCCAACAGAATGCAAATTGTCCAGTTGAAAGACCTTGTCCGTGGCTGGGTGCCAAAACTGTTTGTCCTCTCACCATTGTGCAAAAGGATTAACCAGAATCTGGCCATCATTATTCTCCTCAATCCATGTTGCTCATATCTGCGCAGCACTGACGTTCGGTTATAACAAATTCCCGAGCGATGAAGCTTGCTTAGTTTGTAATGAGATCTGCTCATAATTTAGATAATGACACGCCACTGATATTACGAATGACGTTATGTTATTTTCTGAAGAAATTTGGAGATTGTTCTTAATTAAAACCCCAGTCAAGGGTTGTTGTATCTGTCTAGCCAGTGTTTTTGAAAGGCATCGATCATTGCGTACAGAAAACGGCATTTAGGAACATTAGCTATATTAGGAGATAAGTCCCTGAGGTCAGCTTAAACTTCACAGAATGTGTTTTTTTTATGATAAAATTCAGTGCAAGTTATGTGTGAACAGACTGAGTAGAAAGTCTGAAAAGCCCACTTAGTGTGACAGCATTATTAAATATACAAGCCAACAGTGTATTATTCATAATTCAGGCCATGCAACAAAAGATGTCTTTTGTATTCTAGTATACTGTATATGGCTTTTGTATTGGGAATACAGTGATGAGGATGTTAAACAATAACAACAACAACAACAACAATAATAATAATACACACAAAACACTTTTGTGACATCCAAGGTTGCATTATAATTACAACATCAACACCAAAAAAAATAAATTCTGCTGGGATCTAATTTTAGTGGCATAGCTGCTTATAATCCCACAAATGGCCTGCACAAGTACAGATGATGACAGATGATCAGGCTGGTGATTAGTAGTGATGTTGTTACATAAATAACCAAATTTTACATTATGCCATTAGGCATTTTTTAGCCTGTTCCCATGTATTTATTTAAATAAATGAATCTATATAATTGCATTTCATTTAATATGAATAAATGAAGGGTGACTCAGGACATTTGCACAGTACTGTATGTCTCACACAACCTGTTTAACCACAATGCCCCCCGGGCATAACATCAAGGGTGCGCTAATTTGGAGCTAACAGGAAGATAAGAATAATAACTCAAATAACCCCACAAATAACAACTGGGTGAGCAGAAAAGCACCTCAGGATACACCCCATGTTGAACCTTGAGGTATATTGAGTAGAACAGCAGACCCCTCACCCTCCACAAAGCTTGATATATTGTTCATCCAGACAAGCTTTTCTGTTCAGGATGGTTGTAAAGAGCGGTTAGTTGAGTTTTACTGTAGCCTTCCTGTCAGCTCAAATCAGTCCGGCCATTCTTCTCAAACCGTTCTCTCTGCTTTCTCCCTGACAGCCTTGAGATTTAAACGCACAACCTTCTGGCTACAAGGACAAAACCTTAAATACAGAGCTTCCTTTCAGTAAATTTGACCTCAGTCTACTGAGTTCACTTTTTCCTTTTTCTTTCTGTATCAACGTTATAAATAGCCATGACATAAATTACTTTATACAGAGAGTATGTTCATTTATTTTCCTAAAGTGTCCCTTGTGGATAATCATTTTTTTCACCCCTAAACGTGATTATTATTCAAACACAGAACACTCCTTCTTTCCTGACCTCCTCAGCCTCTCACCTTCAGACTTCACATTCTCACACACACACACACACACACACACACACACACACACACACACACACACACACACACACACACACACACACACACACACACACACACACACACACCCACAATTCTTCCCTGCTGATAAGTATTCAGTCTGTGTCACAGGGGCCGAGATAAACACCACATTCCTCAGTCGACTGTTACCACTTCGGATTATGTGCGTCACTCTCATTCTGCTTCTCTCTCTCTCCGGTCTGTCTGAAGTGGTGGCCTCATGTTTCGTGCACTGCTCTCTGCCATCCATTAGTTAGTGGACCAGAACCAGAATTGTTTTGCATGACCTAAGATGGTCTGATCATTATGACCTTTTTTCTCCTCTTTGAAGTCTTTGAAGCCATGCATGAATGGTTTATGAGGGTTTATTTTTCTACTCTGTGGTTTGGGGTGGACTCCTGAAAAAGAGAAAAAGAAGAGGCAATGAAATGAGAGTGAAAGAAGGGGGCAACTTTACTGTACTTGCAAGTTTACTGAGAGAGAGAGAGAGCGAGAGAGAGAGAGAGAGAGAGAGAGCGCGAGAGAGCGAGAGAGAGAGAGAGGGGTAAAATGATCCCTTTTGTGGATACGAGAAGCATTTGTGAGCGCTGACTCATGAAAACGATCCCCATTCATCAGGAAACCAATGCTGGATTATCCTAATTATGGAGATAACACCCTACAGAGAGACACATTGACACAGAGGGAAGACGTGGGTTAGGCTAAAGGTCACCCACCTTATTTAAAATCAAACCCAACCCTTATGACATATCTTTTTGTTATTTCTTCTTGCTGATCGTTTATTTTTTCTCGTGCCAATCTCTCTTACACTAAACATCTTTCTGGCTTGAGATAAAGGAATATTCTGACTAAGAATGGCATAAAGAGCAAATAAGTTCGATTCTAGTCTATGGTGGTCATGTTTACAAAAGGATCTTGAAAACCTCAAAGTAATATTATTGAGCCAGAGATTATATAAACGATATTAATATACTATATATAGCCTTCCAGTGTAACAACAGCATATTTAACACTTCTCTTCACTTTTTAAACAAATTTCTAGCTAGTTTTTATAGCACAGTTGTAGCAGATATTTATTTCAATATCTAGCTAACACTAGTGAGAAATTTTAAGAATTAAAATTTTTTTTTTCAATTGTTTAACTCTTAATATTTCAACCATGGTACCATGTCACATATAGTTATTCACATGAGTGATTTCAGCTAGTGAACAGCACAGCAGGGCGACTACCACATTCCCCACACCAACCCCCTCTTCTGATACCTTTTACACCTAAAACTCAGATTTCCTAGAAGAAGTTAACACTCTTGCAGTGTTCTCTAAAGAACAACACGTTCTTAAAATATATATTTACAACTCTGGAGAAAAGCTGTGAGCTACGTATGTGCTAGCGATGACTCTCTAGACAATAGTTGAAAGGGTTGGGTCACTTCAGTAACGTCTACATTTGACACAACTGATCTGGAAAAAAAGTTCTATTTTGTAAGGAATGTATCTGTGAACAATTTACTCAACTAAACAAATGGACTTTTATTAAGTGAAAACAGGTATTACTGGAGCTATTTAAATGATAGTAACATTAGCTGGCTAGCTAACGTAGCCATATACTGTTGGGATTTACGTAGCTTGATTGCAGGTTGGTGTCACGGTGGCATAGTGGTTTGCACTGTTGCCCTGCACCTCCAGAGTCAGGGTTTGATTCCCGCTTCAGGTCTGTGTGCATGGAGTTTGCATGGTCTCCCTGTGCTTGGTGGGTTTCCCCCAGGTGCTTTGGTTTCCTACAGATAAGGTGTAATTGGTGTTCTTAAATTGCCCATAGTGTGTGAATGAGTGTGTGGGTATGTGTGTGTGCCTTGTAATGGATTGGCACACAAATCCAGGGTGTACCCCATTGTCCTATATACAGTACAGTTGTACTGTATGACCGCTGTATACTGCTGTATATCAGTTTTACTTAAACTTTTTTATACACAGGCCCTCCTCTTAAATCCTGTATTTTCTATTTGCTGTATTCGGGCCCTGAAGGCTTGTTTATATGTGTGAGTGAGTTCATTTTACTGGAAGTTGGGTTCTCTTAGCTTCTTGAAGCCTCAGTTTTTTTTTTTTAAATAAATGTGCGTATGTGGTATGGTAAGGCCAGCGCTAACAAACCACATCCTCTATAATTAGGGCACATCTGACACTGTTATAAGGCATTGCATGAAATGTGATTGTTATTTTGTTGATTATGGTAATTATGAGTTGATTGTGTTGTTTTGCTGATTACACTGACACTGATAACACTGACATGACTGTGTAATGTCACACTATGGCAGCAGCCTAAGAGGTTGAAAGCATTTACGAATATAATGTTAGAATTTATTAAGAAATATAAGATAAAAAGTAATAATAATAATAATAAATAATGATGGGCAGATAATTGATTATTTTCCATATAACCATATGCTTTATAACTACCATTAAATGTGGTTTATAGATTGTGAAGAGTCCTTCCTTTCCCACAATAATGGTGTACTATTTCCTCCTTTTCTCTCCCACAATTGGCTTTAATATGGAATGAACTAGTGTACTAGTGTACTATAGTAGTACATAACTATAATGTAAACACAGTATTATCATGGTATGTTAAGATATTACCATGGTACCAAGGCAAGCACCATAAGACCTTGTAGAGTACCTGGTTTGGTACCATAGTGCTTCAGAGGGTAATGTTCTAGTACTATGGTATGTACTACTGAATACAGTGGTAAGTAGTGTTACTTCATAGGGTGCTGTCGTGGTACTATGGTGTGTACTGCAATACTTTGTTAAATCCAATGTTACTTATTGGGTAGCACAGTGGCTACTAAATATTTGTACATACCGTACCATATTATATATGTAAATACTGTATTACTGGTATAAAATTGTACAGAGTGTACCATATTATTGAATGCAATATTAATAATTTTAACATACATTATGTTATTTTATCAATGTTACATATATACAATGGTACCATACTATATAAATATTAACATATTCTGGTACAATAGTACCATTGTACAAAATTATGTACCAAGGCAGATACATATACCATAGTATGGTGCATGTAATACTGTACATCAGCTAATAAATATCATAGTACATTCAAAAACACTCTGGTACTGTACACCATGATACATACATCATGGTTACATTTCTAATGTGTTTGTTCCTTGCCCCCTGAGTTCCTTCTTAAGTTCTCACATTTTCAGTCCTCGAGGCCTGCATACAGGACAAAAGATTGAAGTCAGATCTGATGGCTAAATTGAGACCTGATGAAAACTAATCTATAAATACAAGATTGCATTATATTGCACGTATGTCCAGAATAAGTTTATGGTCAAGCCATACCATCTCGCTCCTGTACACATTTTGTTGTTCTCCCTGCAGCTGACACTTTTATGCAGCGGAATTTGTCAGTTATTTCAGCTGTTACACTGTGTCCTGAGCTTGCTGATAAGCGCTGTCATTCTGTTGATCACTAAGGAGTGTGCATACTCCAATGCATGCGTCACGAAATCAGGAGTAGCAGTGTGTGTGTGTGTGTGTGTGTGTGTGTGTGTGTGTGTGTGTGTGCAGTATGGTTGATATGTGTGCTAGCTGAGTCAGTGTATCGTAGATAGCATTTTGGGATAATTTGTTGTGGCCTGGACACAATCATCATCCACTTGCATCATTTGCCGGCCGTCTCATGCCCTCTGGCATTCCTCTTTGCTGAATGAAATGGAAACACCAGTAATGAGCTAAATGAGTGCCAGATATAGACAGCATGCTTGCAACCTTCTGATTAAAGAGCTAATTTGTAAAGCCTGCAACGAAAGATGTCTGGAGCTGATCCATTAAAACCTTAATCGGTTTGTCTTCCATTCTACATAGTTAAAATGTTTTACTTTGTATAAAAAATGATGAGGATGTAACTCAGTGTGAAATTTGTGCGATTTTTTCCCCCCTAATACGACATGCATTTTTAAATAAGTAATATTGCAGTGCTTAAAATTTAACTAAGTTAAATTACATACTTATGAATTCTTTAAACTGTTAAACAACGTCTGAAGCGGAGCAGATATTAAAGTGGTGATTCATCCTCAAATAAAAGTGTAGCCACCCACATCAATTCAGCCATGCAGACTCTGAACATTTTCAAACTGATTTCTTAATACCAGTATGTGGGAGTCGAGATGAATCAGTGAAACAATGAAACAGCATGTCTGAATGTTTTACAGGTTATTTGAGGCAAATCCCAGCATTCTAATCCCAGTCTGGTTGTTGGTTGACTGTGTATCTACTGTATGTAGACCAGGTATATAGATCAGGTATATAAATAGATATCTTTCTTGGACAAAAATGTAAATTGAGGCTGATATTCATTCAACAAGCATAGCTGAAGAAGTTTAATAATAACCACTAAGAGTATAAAACAATGAAAGAGTTTTTAACATCAGCCACAGCCACCATTCAAAGAACTGAACAATCCACCATGCATTTTAACTACAAAAAAAGTTTAGTATTATAAACGTCACATCACTACCTGCCGAGCCCTATAATAATATAAAAGAAGATTCACAACACAATTTAATGTTGTTTTTTTAATTAACTTTTTCCCCCCTGCCATCGGCAGGCAGAGGCTTGCCATTTCCATGCTTTACAAATCTTCATATATCCATGTTGTCAAACTTTTTTGATCGACTGGCTGGCACAAAAGGGCCTGTTCTAGGAAGATTTTGAACATTTTCAACCATTTTAAAGCTGCAGGTGGATAGAGGTGTGCAAATGCTAGTCAGAGGTCGGTAAACAATATTTCGGAAATTTAGAGATGCGTAAATGCTGCTTATGTGCATTTAGCCTCAACTACAGCCCTGCGTCTGACTGCTCTGATCTGCGACTTCAACATTGTTGCGATACAATCGAGCTTGACGCTTATCTTTGAAAAACATTGACAGACTGTACAAATTTGGCGGCTTAAGTCAGGACTGCTGCACTTCACTTAAAATATATACACAGAGTAGATATGTGCTACAAGGTTCCTCCCATCTTCCCCCCTCTTCTTCTTTCTTCTGTATCTGCCCGTGCCAGTTCAAGTAATGCGAAAGCCGTTATTTGCTGCACAAACCAGTAAGTTCACAACACTAATAATGGCATTACTTGCATTTATCTTTCACATGCATTTAACGTTCACTTACTGCATGATGCACATTTCAGAAATGCGGCTTTTTAAGATTCCCATGATGCACATTGGTCCATTAAATGTAAATAGATAAGCATAATTATGTCATACAGTGTCAGTGACAACATAAGCAAGTCTATTTGTGATATCAAACAGTTGAATGTAGTTTAAGGCAACTGTTCAATGATTTATCTATACATGCAGTCAAAATGCAAATATACTTTAAAGATATGCTTCTTAAATAGGCCCGGAAAACAGGACAGTATATAACATTATGTTATAAAATGCATTACTGAAACAACAAATGAAAGTATTTCTAAGTATAATGGTAAAATTTGCTATATGGTTTTAAATTCATTTTCCAGTACATTGACTCTGCTTGGTATTCACATCCATGCGTTGAAACGTTCCCGCCTTTTTAAAAACTCTCAGTAAAACACACTATGGGGCATGTTTTGCCTACAGGAAAGCACAGTGTTAATCTTCTCTGCTAATCTCAACCGGTGGTGGAGCTTCTTATCTGGACTGGCCTGGGCACTCATCTGAAACAATGCAAATCAAACCTGACTGAGCTGATCAGGTGATTACAGTCATGAGTCAATACACTTGTGAGGGTTGAGCTGAACTTTAACCCTTGTGAATTTATTTGTTTAGAATTAGGAACAATAGTCCATTCAATAGTCCTTTAAACACAAAAACCAGTCAAGTCATGGACGTACTGTATAGCTGTATGCCAGGACCATATGTGTTATTTCAGAGCTTTGTTTTTCAGTATGTCTCTCTAGTTGTATTATGATTACTAACATGGGTGTAAAAACAGAGCGAAGTCATTTTAACCAATATCAATTCATATAGTTCATCCTTCCCCTGACCATGTGCTGTCATTGAAAGATAATGGTTATCTCTTCAATTTCACTTCAAACGCACAATTATTGAATAAAAAGATGTTCTGATTCCTGTTACACCATAGCACATGGTAAACCCTCCATTTTAAACTCTGCATGGAATTTAAAGACAAAAGAAAGATGGTTCTGTTCCAGTAAAGCTCTAAATCCACAACAGGAGAAAAATGCACCCCAAAAGCGTACCAACTTCAACAACTCCAAGAAAGATCTAGTTACAGAAATCATGATGTGGAGTTTAAGATCTGGCTGTTTGCAGCAGATTTTCCAACTTGGCCAAATTCTTATAGTGTTTGAACTTCAAGAAGCTTTTCAACAGATCATAACTCCTGTATAATATTTCTGATAATGGAAAAATCATAACACTTTTAAAATGCTATAAGTACGAGATAAAGGATCATTGTTTACACCTCTGAGTCCATCTGCCAAATATACAAAGTGTGAAGTTCATGCTCTGAAAACAGGAAACACAAAGCGAGAAGCTGTTAGCCACATATACACGAGATGCATACATAAAACACACATGCACATGTGCTACCTCCAGTTCCATTGTAGTCATGCAAAAAAGCCACCTAAAGCATGCCTTTGCATTCTTCTGCTTTACAATGGTCTGGTGGTTTGGGACTTATATGTGCCACTGACCTAAGATAGTATCAGAATATGTACATTTTATAGCCTTGCTGCCATGCATGTATGAGTTTGTATTTCACACTATTCTGCAACCGGATGAGCTCTCTTCCCACCATGAACGAAATATTTTATTTCAGCAATGCTGCTTTTTATTCATTTTTTATTTACACTAATCTACATTGCAACAACTTGTGTTCCATTATACGTATAATTTAGTTTCCAGTAAACTTTCATTAAACATTCGGACCAGCATTTTCAGGAAACAGTGATAAGTGTGAAAAAAATTTGTGTGCTTTAATGACTTTGAGTTAGAGTTTGGTTGCCAAACAGTCTATGTGCTTAAAGGACCTAAAGGATTTGATCTATCAGTTAAACCTTAAAAGCAGAACAGTATCATCCATTAATCTGAGTAATTCATGATGAGAATGCATCCATCAAAGTGCTACTGTTGATCAGATTTCAGGTGTGGAGTTCAGGCTTGCTTTGTTATGTTTTCATTTCTGGGAACCGTTCCCGATTGTCTGGAAGTAATTATTGTTCCAGTGTCCCATCTGCGGTGCGTGAACATTCTCGGAGAGGCCAAGCTGCTGTTTCCTTCAAGCGCATCACCACCCTGCAGTTTTCTGTCCCTGCCAAGCTGGATTCAGTTACTCACCTCCCCCATCATTAACCCTCCGACTGGAACCAATCCCGTCTTTAAATACAGTATCATACCTTCATCTGGGCCGGTTAGATTTGTTCAGACGGTAAGAATGGGAAACAGCTGTCGACCTACAATTTGTCAGAGGAATGAGAATGTAATCGAAACTTCATTGAGACTTGCGGACTCCTGGCCTTTTTCAGAGACTTGCGAGGAAGAATCCTGACCACAAATCTTAGGGTTCTGAAGTCGCTAGCCAAATGGCTTCATCAAACCTTGAGCATGGAGGGGCCTAGCTTATTAAAAAATAGAACTTTATGCACAAACCAAGTGAGATCAGCCAGTGTGATGGAAGACAGATATGGTGGTAGCATCTCAGTTTCAGTTTCTCACTGTGTTATGATTGCACTAAGAAGCCCAGTATCACAAAATCAAGGCCCTTTTAAACCGCTGCCCTTAAAAAAAACGAGGAAAAATAGGAATTTGTAGCTAAAATAGTGATATAGTTTAGAAAAAAACTTACATTTCCTCTTAACTCAGTATACAGCGCACCTCTCCAATCCATCACATCCACTGCACAACACAATGATCAGACAGAGGAGCAGCTTCAGCAACAGGCTGCTGTCACTGCCCTGCTCCACTGACAGACTGAGGAGGTCATTCCTCCCCCATGCCATGAGACTGTTTAACCGCAGTGGGGGGTGGTGGGGGGAGTCAGGCCATAGCATAGCATTCTCACTAAACCAAACTTTTTGCACATTATGCACAAATCCACTGACTTTGCACAATAATAAGCACAGGATATATATATATATATATATATATATATATATATATATATATATATATAGGATTGTTTTTACCTTATTTTTCTTAGTTTCTAAATGTAACTACAATATCTATGGACTGCTGGATCTGGGAATTTCCCCACGAGGATGAATAAAGTATCTATCTATCTATCTATCTATCTATCTATCTATCTATCTATCTATCTATCTATCTATCTATCTGATTGATATGTAGTAGCTCTGCTTTCATGCTCTTTTGCTTTGTTCATCGTCTTGTGATTTCAGGTCTTGCACCCAAGTCACATTCGTACTGTTATCTTAGCTGCATGAAATGTAAGATAAATGTATCAAATTATGTCTAAACCTTTTTTCTAAACCGTTTTATTATTTTTTTTGCATTTCGTTTGTACAGGCAGGCCTCTACAAACTTGTTTGAGGCTAAATATCTGTTTAGGAGCCTGAACGTGTCAAACCTTTGACCCCGCACACCCTAAAGTGTTCACTGTGTTTTTGCAGTGTGACTCCCGCAAGCCTAGGTTATTATAAACATGCAACTTTAAGCAAAAACCCAGTGAGATCAGCGTAATGGAAGATAGATCCTAGACACGACCGTCGACACCTGCGGACCAACTGTTGGGCCGCTGGTATCTCAACCTCCGGTTCTTGATGTTCGAACATCAACATCAGAGGTTGGAAACCCTGGCATACCTCAAAGGGACTTAACTTGGTGGCGGAGGAAACATGGAGGTTATGAGAAAGTTCAGCCCAGATGAGGTAGCGGGCCCAGGAGCGTTGACGGTTGGCGACGAAGCATCTCACGTAGCGCTCCAGTTGTTGGTTGGTCCATTCCGTCTGACCATTAGTCTGAGGATGGTAACCTGATGAGAGACTGCAGGTGGAATTGATCAGACGGCAGAAGGCCTTCCAGAACCGTGCAGTGAACTGGGGCCCCCTGTCCGAGACGATGTCCTTGGGGAACCCATGCAGACGGACTACGTGCTCTAAAATCAGCTCGGCTGTCCTTTTAGCTGACGGGAGTCCGGCGAGGGCCACCAGGTGCACAGCTTTAGAGAACCGATCCACAATGGTCAAGATGGCATTTTTCCCTTCGGAGACCGGCAGGCCCGTGATGAAGTCGATGGCAATGTGTGTCCAGGGCCGACGGGGAACAGGAAGCAGTTGGAGTTCCCCGGGTGTTGGTTGATTGGTGTCCTTGGCCCTGGCACACACTGGGCATGCCTGAACGAACTCGTAGATGTCCTTGGCCATAGATGGCCACCAGAAGGCACGCTGCACGTATTGTAGGGTGCGCTGCATGCCGGGGTGCCTTGATAGAGGGGTGGAATGTCCCCATTGGATGACCTCAGTCCGGGTGTTCTTGGGGACATAGAGTCGTCCAGGCGGCACACCTGCCGGTTCGTTCTCTGTGGCTTGTGCTTGGCGAACCCTCGTCTCCAGTTCCCAGCGTAGTGGGGCGATGATCTTGGAGGGGGGAAGAACAGGCGCGGGGTCTGCCCGGGGGGCGTCTTCCTCGTGCTGTCAGGAGAGGGCGTCAGCCTTGGTGTTCTTCGACCCTGGGCGGTATGATAGGTGGAAATCATAATGTTCAAAGAACAGAGCCCACCGCGCCTGCCTTGGGTTTAGCTGTTTGAGATTCCGGATGGTGATGAGATTCTGGTGGTCAGTCCAGACGATAAATGGCTCCCTGGCGCCCTGGAGCCAGTGTCGCCATTCCTCCAATGCCCACTTTATGGCCAGCAGCTCGCGGTCCCCTACCCCGTATCGCTGCTGAGTGGGGTCAAATTTTTTGGAGAAGAAACTACACGGGTGTAGCTTCTGGTCTGGACCTCGTTGGGAGAGAACAGCCCCGGCGCCCACATCCGAAGCGTCCACCTCCACAATGAACGGTTTGTTTGCATCTGGATGGAGAAGAATCGGGGTGGTGGTGAATCGACGGCAGAGCTCGTGGAAGGTGGAGATGGCGATAGAGTTGAGTTGGAAGTGATGAGATGATGGCCGAGTCAGAGCGGTTAATGGTGCTGCAACCGTACTGTAGTCCCGGATAAAGCGACGATAGAAGTTCGAAAACCCGAGAAACCGTTGAAGTTGTCTGAGAGTCTTGGGTAGGGGCCAATGACGTACAACTTCTAGCTTCTGTGGGTCCATGGCCACACCCTGGGACGAGATGATAAAGCCCAGGAACGTGGTGGAGCGCTCGTGAAAAGCGCACTTCTCCAACTTACAGTACAGCTGGTGAGCGAGCAGTCTCTTAAGAACCGCTCTGACGTGTTGAACATGTTCTTCAACGGAGCGAGAGTAGATAAGTATATCATCCAGGTAGACAAATATCCAATCGGCCCAACATGTCACAGAGAACGTCATTGATGAAACGCTGGAAAGCTGCTGGTGCATTACAGAGACCAAATGGAATGACTAAACTCTCGTAATGTCCAGTGGGGGTGATGAATGCCGTCTTCCACTCATCGCCCTCTCTGATACGCACCAAGTTGTAGGCGCTCCGGAGGTCCAACTTTGTAAAAATGGTGGCACCAGAGAGGGCATCCAGGGCAGAGTTGGTAAGAGGCAATGGGTGTCGGTTTTTTATGGTGATGTTGTTGAGCCCAAGATAGTCGACACAAGGACTTAGTTCGCCAAATTTCTTCTTTACAAAGAAGAATCCTGCGGCGGCGGGCGAGGAGGAGGGTCGTATGGTGCCTTGGCAGAGAGCTGAGGATACATACTCCTCCATCGCCCGCGTCTCAGTGGTGGAGAGAGAGTACAGGTGGCCGCGGGGGGGAACAAAACCTGGCTGAAGTTCAATGGCCAGGTCGTAGGGGCGATGAGGAGGTAGGTGAGTGGCACGTCTTTTGCAGAAGACTTCAGCCAGGTCCCGATAAGCCTCAGGGATAGCGTTGGTGTCAACATCAGGGGCCTCCCTAGAGCACGTCCCAGCCGGTGCCCGCAGGCAGAGTTCGAGACAGGTCGGCCCCCATTGGAGGATCTGGTTCTGAGACCATGAGATGAGAGGATCATGCTGCAGTTTCCTGGTGTTGGTCGATGACGAGGGTTATGGGTCGAGTCTGGGTGATGATGGGGCTGGAGGAAAGGGGCCGACCGTCGACAGATGTAATCTGAACTGGCTGGGATAACGCTTCAGTCTCCAACCCCAATCTTTTGGCATATGAACAGTCAATAAAGTTTCCAGCGACACCGGAGTCGATGAACGCAGAACTTTTGACTCGTTTGTGGCCAAATTGGAGGTGTACCTGAACCGTGAGACGAGAGACGCTGGGCGTGGTGGCGGAGAGATGGAGGGAGCCCGGTGAACTGCTTCCATGGTTCACTGGGCCTGGGCGTTTCCCGGGCGAAGAGGGCAGATGGCTCTATGGTGCGCTCCTGACCCACAATAGGCACAAAGTCCCTCCCTGAAGCGTCGTTCTCGCTCAGCAGCATTCAAGGAGGCGCGTCCTAATTGCATGGGTTCCCCGGCTCCGGTGTCAACCATGGCGGGAGGTGGCGATCCGGTGGGTGCCATAGCGGTGGTGGTGAAGGCTGGTGGTGGGGATGTGGCGTGTGAAAAAGATGGCGTGATGGGCGGCAGGGTCCGGGGGGCTGGCCTCGGATGGGAGAGCAGGCGCTGGTCAATCCGGAGAGTGAGCTGAATCATTCCCTCCAGTGTGGTCGGAATCTCCCGTCCGGCGAGTTCATCTTTTATGCGTGAAGCCAGTCCCTCGTAGTAGGCCGTCCGGAGGGCGGCGTCTCCCCAGGTGGTCTGCACGGCTAGAGTACGGAAATCCGCGGTGTAGCGACTCACGGACGACCCTCCCTGCCGCAGATGGTACAATTTCATATCAGTCTCCACCTCAGCAGCAGGATGTTCAAATGTTAGCTTTAGTTGACGGGTGAATTCTCCATATGAATAAGCAGTGTCTGAATCTGATCGGAGAACCGCCGTGGCCCACTCAGCTGCCTGCCCGGATAGCAACGAGACGAGAAGCGCAACGCGCAGTTGGTCTGTGGAGTATCTGGTGGAATTGAACTCAAATACAAGATCCAATGCGGTTAGAAAAACGCTGCATTTCCCATCTGTGCCATCCCACTTATCCGGTAGAGCTATGAAAACATCAGAAGAGGAGGGGTGCGGCGCTGCAGCCGCTGTGACGGGCGTGGCAACAGCCGACTGAGCAGCCACACCGCGGAGGGTCGCGTTCTCCTGCCGTAACTCCGCCACCTCGCGGCGCAAGGCCGCTTCTTCCCGCAGGCGATACGGTCTCTCAATCAAACCAATACACTGGACTAAAACACCTCTGCATTTTTTTGCACACACAGAACAGACAATTATGTCAATGCACATTTGCACATATATGCACATTTGCACACTTCAAGGACTTCTTTTCTCATCCCCCTCATCTCATTTTCAAAATACTACCTCAAGCTTTTCACAGACTTAAGTTAAGTTGTAATATATTATATTATACTTCAGATTTTATATATATTTTTTTGAAACTTTGCTGGAATCTTGTTTTATAGTTTCCATTTGTAAAAATATTTAAGGTCACGGAGCGGTCGTATAAGCATTTCACTGCATATCGTACGGTGTATGACTGTGTATGTGACAAATAAAATTTGAATTAGAATTTTTAATTTGACGTCTTGGAGGTCCCTTTGGAGAGACGCGACTTCACCACGGAGCTTATTGATCAGTTCGGCATGTTGGTCATCCACATCACAGAGGCGAGCAAACTCCGCTGGGTTTACTGCTTTTGGCTGAGTCATTCTGTCACGAGCAACCGAAGGATAAACTGAAAAGCCTTAGCAGTTAGCCCGTGTAGCGTGGATGGTAAACCCAAACGCGGAAGCAGCACGAATAGGCAGGATAACCACGCGATTAGTCTAAGAACTCTCTTACACAAAGAGCAAGGATCTACACAAATAAACCCGCGTTCTAGCAACACACACTCAATCAAAGAAGCAACCCGAATCGGTGAGTACTCACAGAATCGTTGGCGTAGCGTCAGCAAACGCATGGGCGAACTCAATGACTGAGCAATGTGAAGCGCCATTTTGTCTCCTTTTATGCTTCCTGGAAACCCGACCATACTACTTCCAGGTCCTAGTGCCGGTCGGTTACGAGTGTGCATGACAATATCAATATGGTGGTAGCGTCTCAGTATGATTGCCTTAAGATTTGCCCTATTTTAAAAATCAAGCATCTTCCTTTATTAATAGGCTTTATTAATATTTTTTTACTATTTGGCTTACATATCATATCTGATATTCGAAGAAGTACCTCAACAAACACAGCCGAAGTACTGCCTGCCGTCCTCCAGAGCAAAATCGCAGGCAGATTTTTTGCTCAAATGGCGTTTGAAATGAATAAACTTTTTTTTTTTTTTTAATTAATAAACACTCGCACAAACTTTGAGTCACATTAGAGTCAGATTAAAGTAATTATGAATGCGAACTGTCAAGACATGCAAACCCGATCAAATCTGAAGTGGAATTAAGTAATGTGAATTGTAATTTGAACGTAACCTCTATCGGTTGCGTAACTATTCAACCCCCTAAGGGCAATACTGGGTTAAGCCAATTACAGCTGCAAGCCTTCTGCCATATCGCTCCCTCAGCTGTGCACATCTGGATCCTGAGGTTGATCAACTAAGACATTCAAATTTTGGACATTTGCACTGGATCTCACCCCGTATCCATTATGTTAAAAACATTATCCAGGCTTCAAGAACATTTAAGATGCAGAAACTTTTTAAGGTATTATTTTAAAATGGAACACTTTTTTTTTCTTTTTTTGTGTCTATTTCTATATTGAGAACTTTCCGGTAATGCTATACTTCATTAGCTTTTCTTAGCCCATGTTATCCCACTGGGGTTGTTTAAGGTGACTACCACCATAATGGTACAGCATGTAGCTACACAATAAATATAAGCAAATGCAAAATAGGCATATAATCCCCTTATAGCACATATTTAAAGTCACAGTAGCAAATCTGATACATCATGAAATATCTGTGTAAATAAAAATAGTTTTTGACTATACATTGGTCAGAAATATTTACATACAAAAAACAGTCTCAGACAGAATTTATTTGTCTGTATGTCTGTCTGTCTGTTTGTCTGTCCAGCCAGATTTTGTCACAGTATCATGCATAAATGGCTGAACAGAACTTAATGAAACTTTGGCAGTACTTAGGCATTTGCCTGAAGCTAAACATGCACCATAAAATCAAAGAATGTTGTGTAGAAGTGATGTTTTGAGCAGTTATGTCCCAGATTGTCACAGCATAATTTTATTATTATTATTTTTACTAATGTAGTGGTTTTTTCCTCAATGTGGGCATGGCATAATGCAGAGCTAATCAATGTGATAGTGTACCGTGTACAGAAAAGACAGTATGCAGATGACACAGAAATGACAGTAATGCACATACAAGCTGGCAAAATCCTCAAAAAAAGAAAAGAAAAGAAAGTGTAAAATACAGCATGGCTTACTCCAAAAAAAAAAAAAGTTTTATTTAGGTTTCCGTAATGGTTTATTTACGTAGTGGACATGAGTCCATGGTCATACACATATGCTACAAGCCTTGTTAGCTAGTTGACCTACTGTATATCAGTTACCTTCGATGGAGTAGCGTTAGAGTGGAGATCAGGTTCAGTTCACGCTATTGGACGGATAGTCGATGTTAGCATTGGCGCCCAATTTGCAAAACTATTACATTTTTGTGTAAATGAAAATATAAGATTTTTTCCTAATGAAGTTAAACTTCATTAAACTTTCACACAGTTATGAAAAGAAAGACTGATTTGTGTGGGAGAGTGGGAAAGAAACATTGGCTTCCTTTTGCTCTGTTTTGATTCAAACATGTTTTCTCATTCTATCCTATTAACCCCACGATTTTTCCCTCCGGAGGTGTCTCTTTCTACAGTTATTACTCAGAGAAATTGATTTCACAGCTGAAGGAAAAATGTTGAGGACACATTTTAAATGAAAAACATGGTTTGTATGTTTTTTCATGACTTGGTTCTTTCCAGTGTATCTGAGTGATATGCACGTATATTATAACTTTGTTTATAGTTTTGTTGTGATTTCCACAACCATGTCACATTTGGACTGTTATTTTAGCTGTAAGAAATGTATGACAAATGTAGTAGAATACAAATTATATCTGTTGTTTTGTAATTCTTTGGAAAAGGGCAGACTTATGTAAACTCGGTTGAGACTAAATGTCCGTGTAGGAGCCTAAGCGTTTCAGCCCTTTGACCTTGCACACCCTAAAGCGTTCATTGTGTTTTTACAGTGTGACTCCCTCGAGCATGTATGTGTGTTTCTGTCAGAAGAAATAGGTGGAAAGTGAGACGCAGCCAGGCTGGAGACAACGGATGAGGCAGGGTCGGCGTTTCTGCTTCTAATTGACTTATAATCATCGTTGTTGACAGAAGCCATGTTGTCAACTTGACAAAATACAACTTTCCAATTCCCCTAGGGAGGTTACTGGGGCGACTTGTTGTCTATACGCTTGTTTGTGTGGCCATGTTCTCACGTACATCATAGATATTTACAGCATTATTTGCATCACCCACCGCAGCAGAAGGTGAGTCACATGTGCAGAGGCTCGCAACAGCTGCAGGGTGCCGTAATGAATCATTCGGGACAGAAAACCACATACAGCTTATTTGTGTGAGAGAGTGTGTGTGTATTAGGTATGTACATAGACTTGTTTAGGATACGTCATGAAAAAGATGCAAGAACACAATATTGTGAGAGGAACACCGTAACCTCGTTCACACAACCTGTATTATATTTTAGCTTGCCCAAGTTTTTCTGTGACTCTATTCAAGGTGATGAGAGACAGACACTGAGGCAGGAATCTGTAAATGATGAGGAGGTATTTCTTTGACAACTTTAATTCATTAACGTAAACCACTTCATAAATGTGTTAATGTAAAAATGAAACCCCACAGCTTAACAGTGATGCTTAAGCAATTATATGAAGATTCTATATACAGTAAATAGAGGTTTAGTCTGTACATTGGTCAGAGCTGGCTTCTTCAGTGATATTTTTATGATCTATAGGATATCTTTTATCTTATGATATCTGTACTGTATGTTTCATACACTGGAGAATCCAAAACCATTTTGGTGTCATTTTGTCTGTATATATACTATGTCTTCTCAGCCAGAGTTTGTAACAGCTTTACACAATTTCATAAGATGTAATGAATTTAATGATTGGACTGGTTCAACCTCGTGTAAACAAACATTCCTATGTCCTCTCGATCTCATTGATTGTAATAAAAGATGAAATGACAATAGATGCAAAATCTTGCTGTGAACTAGGGACATTTTGTACACTTTCCTAATATTTAACCACCAATCCAGTGGAAACCAATACCATATAATGTTGTCATACCAAACAAAATTTTGTGAAATTCCAGTTAAACAAAATTTAAGGGTTTATCTGTGTTGCAAGCAGGCATGTACGTGGACTTCAACTGATTACATTAAAACTGATCTGCTTAGTTTTTAGGTTGAACATTTTAACAAGGTTCTATAAACTATTTTCTACAAACTATTTTCAAGTTAACAACGGGTACTTCAACTAGGTTTAGAATAAAATTCCACAGATTGTTAACAAAATTGGTGTTTTACATCTAGTACAAAACTGAGCACAGTGGAAATGGCTGACTATTCTCTGTGGCTGCTTAAGACACCTTGATTACTTCTCTTAAACATTTCAAGGGACACCATCTGTGCCATATTGCCTCACACATGTGGACGTCTAGGTACTGTCATTAACACCCCATCCCACACACACACACACACACACACACACACACACACACTGAAACATAGACTTCATAGGGAGTTGGTGGAGTGTAGAAATTGTTTTGACTAGAGCATAAGAGGACTTTTATTGTTGACGGCTATTCAGGCACATCTTATTTTTTTTCACCTTTTTAATCTGTTCATCACATCTGGCTGGCCAAGCACACACACAAACACAGACAAAATTATTTCAGAAGGCCTTGTCACTTTTAAAACTGCCCCTGGCACACTTTAATGTCATTACGTCCAAGTTCCTCAGTTCTCACTTTGGAATCCCAATCACCAGACCAAATATGGGCGTTCTAAAGTATGTTTCCTTTTGCAAGTGGGCTTTCATACATTTAGGAAATTATTACCTCATTATCTGATTAATGAAGGAAAGGCAGTGATGAGATTTTGTGACTCCGGCTAATCTGTGACACATACCTGCTGTTCATTGCTTTGGTTTTACGAGCAAATATCTGCCAAAATCCAGAGGCTTTCTTTTCCATTAGGCTAGTGGCAACAATTCATCTAAAAACAAACATGAGAAGAATGTGTTGTGGGATTTATAATGGTCTCAGAATCTAAAAGTTTCTGCTTTTGCTTTTTCTTACATGGGATGCCATTTTGGTAATCGGTAAATTGTAGTGAATATTCAGAAGCAAGAGCTAGATAAAGGCAAATTCTCACTTACATAAATGCACAGTATATTCGCATTTTATCTAAGCAATGCACACAAAAAATAAATAAATTACTATTAACGGATTACTCTCATTATATGGCTTTATCCTGTATACAGGGTTCCAGGGGCCCTGAAGCCTATCCCAGGAGACTTAGGGCACGAGGTGGGGTACACCCTGGACACAGTGCCAATCCATGTAAGAAACATGCACTCAAACATTCATTTACACACTATGGGCAATTTAGGAACATCAGTTAGCCTAATCTGCAGGTCTTTGCACTGTGAGAGGAAACTAGAGCAATTAATGGATTATTGGTTAAAAAATACATTTTAATGTATTAATACTAAATATTGCTTCACAAAATGTTAATAATGTAAACAATGAAGTCTTAAAGTTAGATGTGCAAATGCAGGAATACATTTTATGAATAATTAGATATATAAAAAACTAAATATAGTCTGTGGCAATGGACAGAGTATTAGCTTTAGCACTTTTAGCAGAATCTTATAACAATCTGTGACAGAACTTGGAATAGGCACTAGAATGAGATGTCATGGGTGTCATTCACACAGTGATTGCAACTGGACTGGGCAAAGAAACTAGACTGGCACTTGGCACAATGCCTGGACAATATTCTAGCATTGAAGCTGGATTGGGATGTGGCATAGGCCCTGTGACATGGCTTTTTATGGTGACTGGACTAGATTTTAACTTAGTAGCTGGGCTGGGACATGGAATGGGCACTGGACAGAAACTTTGGCACACTGAATTTTGGTGTGGGTTCTAGGTTGATGCTTGACCATGGAGTGGTCAATTGGTTAGTGCTTGGCACACTGGAACTTGGCATGGGAGCTGGGCAGAAACCTTGGTGTGAGCTTGATTGGCTTATGACATTTCAAAACTGGGATGTAGGGACAGTATATCATCTTTAAAACCAGTGGGTGGTGCCAGCACGAGGTCCTCCAAAACCAGCAGGAAACATCAGCACAACATTCCTGAAGCCCAGCAGTGAAACAGCCAAGATGTTCAGAAAGCCTGGCAGGGGTGACAGCATTATATCCTTAAATACGGTTAGTGATGCCAGTACTACATTCTCATTAGGTGGTACAGACAAGATGTCTTTGACATTAGAGATCGTAGCATGTCTCAGGCAGAACAAGTTGTAGCTTGGGCAGAACTGGGGGTGGCTCAGAGAGAACGAGGCATGAGTCAGGCAGAGTAAGGCTTGGCTGGTTTTGAACAGGACGCTGGGTCAAGATTTCCAGCGATTTTCAAAGGCTAAGATGGGTCAGAACAGGACTTGGTTTAGACCTGGTTTAGGAGGCCACCTCATCAACCTTTTTACAGGTTAATCTTCACAGTGTGTTAATGGCTTGGAGCAGAGCTTCACTGTTAAAAACAGATCATCTTGCGATGATCCCAAAATGTCGATGCTGGTGCAGTGGAACCTTGGATTATGAGCATAATTCGTTCCAGAAGCGGGCTCGTATTCCAAAAACACTCGTAAACCAAATAGACTTTTCCCATAAGAAATAATGAAAACTTAAATTATTCGTTCTACAGCCCAAAACAATAAATACATAAAAATAATTCATACAACATATAAAGTAAAAATAAAACAAATTAACCTGTTAATTAACTTAACATTTTAAAAAAGTAAAAATAAATCCAGACAGATAAGTGTTTTAGCCCCTCGCCTCGTCTTAAACACTAAGCACCTCCTCCCTCCCCACACCTAGCTTTTTAAGTTTCACAACTAACATACACAATGCAAACACTGTTTTAACGGGAAAAAAAAGAATTCTCTCTAATGATACTCGCGTGAGTATACTAACGGAATCACTGCTGTAAAGTAAAAAATAACAAATGAACCAGCACCTTACCTTTGAAAAGAATCACGACAGAGCTGAGTTTTCTGTGTAAATAAAGTGCGTGTGTAAAGCGCCGGGGATATCTGTGTGTGTGTGTGTGTGTGTGTGTGTGTGTGTGTGTGTTGATGTCAAATTACGCGCACGCAAACGCACGCACAAAGTACACATGAGAAAAATGTGTGTGTGTTGGTGTGTGTGGGGCACAGTGTCAAATTATGCGCGCGCACACACAGAAGAGAGAGGGAGATGTTGATTATACCAGCAAGAGACGAGCACTAAGACGCCGCAGGGGAGATGATTACCTATAATTCCCGCAGCGCAAGAGAGAGAAAAATCATTGGCTCAGTTGTGATCATTTGCCGCTTGATGTCAAAATAAGAGTCGCATGTGTGATACATGATACTCGGTACTCGTAAACTAATACTTGCTCGGTTTCCGATTAAAAATTTATTACAAATCTTTGCTCGGTTTGCGAAACACTCGTAAACCACATTACTCGTAATCCGAGGTTCCACTGTATATGGAATACCTCTTCTTAGGGACTTATAAAGGCAACTTAAAATGAAGTAAGGTGGTGTAATGGTTAGCATCGAGGCCTTGTACCTCAAGGGTCAAGGGTTCGATTTGGGTTTGTGTGTAGAGTTTGCATATTTTCCCTGTGCTTGATGGGTTTTCTCTGGGTACTCCGGTTTCTTCCTACAGTGCAAATATAATTAGCAATCCCAAATTGCTCATAGTGTATGTGTGTCCTGCAATCGGTTGGAACCCTATCCAGGGTGTACCCTAAGTCTTCTGGGATAGGCACCAGGCCCCTTGTGACCCTCTACAGGATAAGCAGTATAGACGTTGAATGAATGAATAAAGATGTAATGTGAAACAGCTGCACTGAAAACTAGGAAGTAAACAAAATGTGAGAACAAAAACAAATAGCAACAGAAAACTCAAAATAAATGTCCCAACGGAAATGAAGATTCCAGGAAAATCCGAGGAAGGCTGAGACACTTTAAGTCATAAATCATATTTATAAGTGCAGTAACTCACACAACGATATGATTTGAAGCTGTTCATTCAAGATTTACATACGTAAATCTAAGAAAACTCAGGAGCTCTAGTAGGAGACAAACTAAATAAACCTGACACCCAAATTCTAGTGTAAACAAAATACACATAAATTAATTTCTATTCAGTTTTATAAATTTATCCAGTCTGATGACAAACATCTTTTTAAATTTGAGGTGAGTGTGTGATGATTTAGACATCCATAACCACTAACTGTAGCTTATGTTGCTGTTGCCTTTTTGGTGTAGTGGGGTACAATTGTGAGAAAGGAGAAATTGTGCAATTTTATTTCACCGTTATTTCATCCAGCATCTGGAGTGATTATACTTCCTTCCTGCCATGTCTAACTTGTTTCCTCCATCAAAATGAGGCAGCATAACAGGGTATCTCATTTCCATAACTAAAACACTTAAGCACCATCACTTTTAGCAGGACCAGCCCATTAGCAACTTAATAGACACACAGGACTCACATACTACTCTGTTAATTAAATAGATAGATAGATAGATAGATAGATAGATAGATAGATAGATAGATAGATAGATAGATAGATAGATAGATAGAAGCTATAATTTACATGCTTTGGATTCAGTTTGTCCTACATATAATAATAGTAGATAAAGATGCTGCATTTATTCCATGTGATTTTTTTTGTCTGTGAATTCTGTATATGCAGAAGCAATGATAGACTGATATGAATTATATGATAGGATTATTTTAAACCTTTAAACACACACTCATGCACACTTAAAAAGTAATTTGTTTTGTCATTGTGTGTGTGTGTGTGTGTGTGTGTGTGTGTGTGTGTGCGCGCGCGCAAATATATGCACTTCCTTTCTCAGCAAATGAGAATAATCACCTACTTAAATAAGAAGATTGCTATATTATCAGTTTCCTGAGTAGTTGTTAGTTGTTCCTGTGTTTATAAATGTGTTTCATGATTACAGATGCTTTATCTTTTGCTCTCTGTTTCTCAGTGCCTTTATTTTTTGCCTCTCTCATATCATCTATGTAAATGCATACACTATAACAACTCCAACTAGATAAAAGTCGAATTAATTTGTATTGTATTGTTTTTCCAAATTCTTTTAGTGGTATTTGTTGAGACAATACTTGAAAACTTTGAAGACACATACTGAATAAAGTAAAAAATTCAAGTAGAGCCAGCTATTTACCTTTACTGAGATGCAATCACGTGATTTAAAAGCATTAAGCTTCACTGCACCACACTGTACAGGAGGTAGCCAGCTAAACTTTCATAACCGTATCTATTTTTTCCCATTTTGCACTGACTTTTGCCCAGTAATAGCGCTCTCGCGCGCGAGCGCTCAGCTAACGTTCCAGAAAAACCAAAGAAGTGTTTACGTAGTGGCGCTCTAGTACTCTGTAACTTAAGGGATATAAAAACTGCCAGAGTCGCTAATGCTCATCTACGAGTGTTATATTAGTTAACTTATTTGTGTGGAAACTGAATTGAGTGAATACCTAGGTAATTTAAAACATTACTAGTATTACTGCTGAGCATGACAAAGTAAAACCCTTGAAAATATCAAACCCTTTTAAATATGAAGCAATCTAGCTTTAGCACATCATTACAATTCCAGAAACAGTCTTTTACACACTCTGGTGGTATATCGCCTTATTCATATCTTTTATATTTTTTTATCATAGATATTCTGTGAAATTACAAGTAAGTCTTTACAAGACTTCTCTTGTTCTCTTTAAACAGAGGGCTGCTTTATAGGATGCAAAGTCAGATAGATAACAGTTAGCCTTGAAGTTGTAATAGTCCTTGAGGGCCTGGGTGACTATGCAGCAGCTTTAGGAGTGATGTTTGGTCAGGTCTGTTCTCTAAACATTGAATTCCAAACTGACTGGACGAACACCTGTGAAGTGATCCAAACGATTATTATTGGACTTGGAGAGACATGCTCCCCTCAGATTCACATGCTGAGAAACAAACTCTTGTTGCCATGGACTCTTTCTTGTGTCTGACAAATTGAGGGAAAAAACTGTCCATCATTGCTAGTTAAAAAAAATAATTATGATATTGTAATATAAAAGAATCCAGGTAATTTATTCACATTTAAACAAAGCACAACCTGTATTCTCCTGTTTTTTTGCAGATCACTGTATTAACTTTAACCTGTTTTGTAAGAATATTTTTTTTTTTACGTATTGTTTGTGTGTTTTAATTATTGGGATACTGTAGGCAAATTTGTTTTTATAGAAAAGCAATCACTTAAACTAACTACTTCAATGGGCGCCAACTTACCTTTTTGAGAAGATTAAAGTCAACCCTGGAGAAATATAATTAATTGAGCCCAAACCAATACTACTTGAGCTGAAAGTAGTCAACTTAAGATTTTGAACTTCTGTACACGTTGTGTCAGCAAATTTCTCTAAAAGTTGATTAAACTTAAAAAAGCTGTGCAACTTGTTACTTTTTTACAGTGTACTTGAAGCCACTTTTATTATATTTATTATATTTTTCATATTATTATTATTATGATTATGATTATTATTATTATTATTAATTCAATTACCCTCAATGAGCTACCTTCAGCTAAAGTGTGCAAATGCATGTGAACGGATAAGCTAAATGAGGATCTAAAGCAATGATAGGATTGTTTAGCAACGCAAACTACTTTCTAAAAATAGATTTTGATCACTTTCTTCACAGGGTGAGAAATTGCAAGAGAACCCACTGGTTCAGATGTGTTAAACTTGGTCTGATAGCTTGTGATTTTGTTCGTTTAGTTTTCCTTTGAATTTGTTATCCGTCTCGAAATTGTACTAAAAAGAGTGCAGTGGCCCCTAGGGACTAAGAGCATACAAAGGCCAAAGCACAAACATTACAGAAATGCATTACAAAAGCAAAATCACATACAAAAGTCAAATGGAAAAAGAAAAACATTGCATATACAAAAACACATAAATGTCGAAACACCAACAGTCCTGAAAAACGCTGCAAATACATAAACACAATATAAAAGTCAAAGCACACGCAAAAATGTAAAACACTGAAAATCCAAAAACACGCATAAGAATGAGAGCACATACAGTACAACAAGTAAAATGCTGCAAAAAAGGACCATGGTTAAAGTAAACGCAGCTACTATTTACTATGTGGCTTTATTCTGTTTCTGTAACAACACACATCACAATAGTCCTAATGACTACAAACAGTACATTTTGTTCATATACTGTACAGTACTTTTTGGAAACACTGACTGACAGCTTGTTCATTGGTACTTCCTGGTCTGTCTAGGTCAAATCGAGCTCTTCAATCGGCCTACTGTCTTCCGGTGTAGCAAATCACTTTTGTGGCACTTTTTTCATTTCACGTGTGCTTTGGCTTTTCTATGCGTTTTTGTATTTGCAGTGCATTTCTGTAATGTTTGTACTTTCACTTTTTTATGCTTATTGCTCTTACTAAAAACAGCAGCAAAGACATGAAAATGCAGTGCATGCATCCATGCTATTGCATCAAATCGTTTATTTGAGTTCTTGAATTAATTAATGCTGCTTTGGCATCTATAGGATACCCTACAGAAATGAGACCATAACAAGCAACAGGTGAGTCTCTCTCTCTCTCTCTCTCTCTCTCTCTCTGTCTCTCTCTCTCTCTCGCTCCCGGACTTGCTTTTAAATTCCTTCCTGCTGTGTATGTTACAGGAGGAGCGCTGCTCGAGCATTATTTCCAGCTGTGTGTACATCATCACAGTTTATTAGGTTACTAAACATAAGTCATATGGAATGTTAATGAAGTACACGTGTTCATTCATAAAGACATAATAAACGAAGGCCTGGATGTCTAATTATCCCTCTCCAAAGCTCTTTCAGGATCAGAACAGGTTTTGGAGGAATGTCAATGTTGACTGTAAATGCAGATATGATAAGCTCCACCAACACCTACAGACTTCCCCGGTTTGTGACCATGTGCACCAAACAAATAAACAAACAAACAAACACAAACGTCCGCACACACACACACACACACACACACATATATATATATATATATATATATATATATATATATATATATATATATATATATATATATATATTTGTATGTGTGTGTGGTGTATTTTTTCATTATGTGCATAACTGTTTCTGAGAATTTCTGCAGTAATCCCTGAATATAATTTTTTTTGCTTCACTCATCTGCAGATGCCTGTGTGTGCATGGACATGCTCTAGATAGTTTGTTTCAGAATCATCCAGAGAGATAACGCCTTGGTAGATCTTTCCCAGCCCTTATTTATTTATTTTTATCTCTCTCTCTCTCGCTCTCTCTTCTGTGTGTGTGTGTGTGTGTGTGTGTGTGTGAGTTTGTATTTTTATATGTTTCCTTGTGGTTTATGCTTTAGCGAAGGCTCCCTAGGCTCCTACTATGCAATTTACTTCTCATAAATCCTAATCAGGCCGTAATGACGCCTGACAGTAGACGTCTGTTTGTTGTGGATTTCATTTAATTCTTCATTGCACTCGTTAGGGAATTTATTTCTCTAAACTGTGTAAAAATTACTTACTGTTTTAGCTTTAAAAGCTCAATGCATTTACTTCTCTTAGCAACGCACAAAACAAACTTCTTTTTTTTTTGGTTGGTACAGTCAGATCTGGAGCAAATCAAACTTAAATTAAATTTTTGCTTATTTTATCCATGGGCATTTATCCAATGTGATCAAATGAAAATTCCATATAATCATATAAAACTTACATCTTTGTATTTATGATGGAGTTATGAGGCTTATTTAGGCACGACAGCCACTAGTATAACATGTTGTAGGATTCATTTTTAAACACTCATCATTAAAAAAAAAGGTTTCTTTAAAAAAAAAGTCTTTATTTAAATTTGGAAAATAGATATTATCCACATCAACTCCAATATCCTTTTATACAGTGTCTCATTAATTGTGGAAATATATGAGATATTGAAAATCAATAAAAAGTTGTGGCAAGATGTGCCAGTCATTGCAAGTGGACTTCCTTTTTGTTGGTTTGAAACATTTCACCACTCATCTGAATAGCTTCTACTTGGTCTTTCAAACCACCAAAAAGGAAATCCAGTTACTTCTAGATATCCAGTTAAATAACATTTCTTGCCAATTAAGGTCTAGCTGAGCAAATAACATAACTGAATGGAGGCAAGAGTAACCTTTTCATGCTTAAGCAGGAACCATTAGCATTACTTATACAGTACTACTTTCATCTGGCTTTGAATTTGATATGGTTGAAAAAGCCCACATGGTTCTCAGTTCAGTGGTCATGAAACACTACAGTATGTTTTCATTGTCGACTTCTTTTTAAACACACCATGGTATGTTTATGCTAAGAGGGGAAAAAAGAGTCATTTACATGAAATATCTAGGAAAATAGTATGTAAACTCTCTCTTTTCCTGGGGCTAGCCTTATAGCTGTTCTCTGGTTCAGGTAAATAAATTACATCATTGCATTTGCATGGATATGCCTTAAAAAAAAAAAAACTACACCAAAGCCAGAATTGTGTCATGTTCAGATGACTAGAATCTCCAAAATATTACTTGTATTTGCTTTTGTACAATATTACTTGGTAACCCTTGAGTTTGGCTCTATTGAGGCCCTTATTTAGGCAGTTTGTTTAATGGTAAACTGATAGCTATAACCCAGTCTTAACAGTATTAGGCTTGCAGGTCCTATAACCAATTTAAATAAAGGCAAAAATATGCAAATTGCAAAAAGTTAAATGTCATCTTCTTCAGAGAAGATGGAAGTAGGTGCTTGGAAGTGGGTTTTACTGAATTATTTTTAATAGCTCTTATTCCTAGCTGTTCACAAAACCTTAAAATAAACGACATTTTAAAATAGAATTATGTCAGTTAAGTCATAACTGTCAAATTATTTTTTACTAGCAAAACATTTCCTTGTTCCACCGGTTCAAAGTCACCCCTCTGGTTTCTCTAGTCTAACCCCAGGCCGCTTTGCTCATCTATCCCTTTCCTCATGTTATTGGTGATCCCAGATATTACTTATTGAGGACACAAACGGAACAGAGAGGCAGACTTATAACAGTTTACTCCATTGTTTGCAATCAAACCTCGCTGTCGAAGTCTGACTTTTATAATCTTTTCATCTCTCTGTCTGACTTCTCTCTCTCTGTCTCTTTTTCTGTCTTTAATGTGCAGACACACCGTTACGTCAAACTGAACACCAACAGCGAAGATCTGACGGAAAGAAGACCCCCCCCCTTCCTTTCCCCTAGTGTAGACGGCAGTAAAACCTCAGTCAAAACACACACAAAACAGTTGGTTAGTCAGTTCACATTTACTTCTGAGTCAAATCAAGACAGGCAAACATATCTATTTATTTTACAAATTGAGAAATTGTACTACACTCTGTGATCCTGAGCCTTATGGTAGTTGAAAGTAAATCAGAGAATAATCTAAATACACGCACGTATATACACACAATGACCTAAAACGTCCTTAAAGGAAATAATCGACTGAAGAAAAAACTGCAAGAGAAATGGAACAAAATAAAAAGTTCAGTTTAATGCACATTTATTATCATTTGGCAGATGTCCTTATCCAAATTTACATTTATGTCATTAATTCAAATGAACAGTTGAAGGTTAAGGGCGTTTCTGAAGGGCCCATCAGTGTTAGCTTGGCAGTTCGGGGATTTGAACTCATGACCCTCTGATAAGTAGTCCAACATCTTAAATTCTTTTTAAGAGGCCATAGAAGGTTGTGTGTGCTCTGAGATGATGCATGTATTTGGCAAATGGTTTTCCTAATGTTCCTAACACCTGGTAACATACCACTGCCTGGATGAACCTAAAAAATGCAAAGGTGGCTCTCTATGTTTTTTCATGATTATCATGACTACAGTCAAACACTTCAGACTTGAAGACCGACGTCCATTTGTTATTAAGGTACTGCTCTGTCAGACTGGCTGTTTACTGTGAAAAAACACTGCCAGGCCAAAAGGGCAGAGAAAAAAGTCAAACAGAAAAGTATCATGTTTCCTTTGTACAGAATATATGCAGACAGGTTCAAGAGTTATAGTTTGTGTAAAAGCATAATATATATATATTTTTGTTTAATGAAAAATTAAGCCAAAAAGAAAAATATATGTGGCCAAAGCCCCCCCCACCCCCCGCCTGCCCCCCCATGATTCAATAGCTTGTAGATCCATCTTTAGCAGTAATAACTTCAAGTAATCATTTCCTGTATGACTTTTTCAGTGTCTCACATAATTGTGGAGGAATTTTGGCCCATTCTTCTTTACAACATTGCTTCAATTTATTGATGCTCTGGACGGTTGCTTATGCACAGCTCTCTTAAGGTCCCACCATGGGACTTCGACTACGCCATTCTAAAATCTTGATTTGTTTATTTTTCAGCCATTCTGATGGAGATCTATTGGTGCTTATCACATCATTGCCCTGTTGCATGACCCAATTTCAACCAAGCTTTAGCTGACCTGAGATTTGCTTCTAGAATATGCTAATATAGAGAGGACTTCATGGGCAACTGTGGACCTGTGGCTGCAAATACACCCAAATAATCACTCCTCACATGAGACGTTTCTGCCAAAATGCTCTTTTGTTTTCACCAAACGTGTCGCAGAACACTAAAACCAAACAACTCCACTTTGGTCTCATTTGTCCATAGAACATTGTTTCAAAAGTCTTGTGGTTTGTTCAGATGCAATTTTGCAGAATTCAGCCATGCTTATGTGTTCTTTTTATATGGAAGAGGCTTTCTCAACCCTTCCAAACAAACTGCACTTGTTCAGTCTTCTTCTAATTGTGTTGCCATGGGCTTTAACACTTAACATGCTCAGTGAGACCTGTAGGGTCTGAGATGTAGCTCTTGGATTTTTTTGTACTTCTCTAAGACCGTTGATTGTGTTTCTTCCTCTGTGTGAATATGAGCATTCAACACACACTTGAATGCTCAGGACCAGCAAAACATCTGCTTTTTAGAGTCTTGAGCACTAGTATTAGTTTCCCACATGTTCTTTTCTTTTGACTTAATTTTCAGTACATAAATAATGACACTGTGAAGAAAACATGAAAAAATATTGTTGTTCGTCTGAGATTGTATTTGCCTAAATCTAAGACCCGAAACGATCAGATTATATTTATTATGTTTTCACACACAAAGAGAAAACAAACAAACAAACAAACAAAAAAAACTATAATTATCGGAGCTTTCCTTGAAGCCTGATGGGTCTAAGCCATTCCATAGATGCTTTATTTTTATACTCCTTATAAAGATTAGCTATCTTCATTGTTGTACCAAGCAATCTGTTCACCAGCAAATTGCATACTGATCCTGATCGCATAATGATCTTTTATGTAACTAGTATTCCATTCTCAAACTAAAATGCATCCATTCTTTCAATTTATATGTTCTTTGAAAAATAAGTTATTAAGTCATTCACTTGGCTGTCTCTTTGGAGAACCCTTATAATGGTAAAACAGAGGGGTTTTCTATGAGCAAATTTTCAAAATTGTCATTGTTAAATTTAGTTTTTTTCACTACATTGTTAAACAATTTAGTTTGACGCCATTTACATTTATGATCATTATACCAGGAAGTGAGTTTATTATCTCAATTTTTTTTTTCTTTTAACTGGGGCTACATTATCTAAGGTATAGTAGAAATCAATTCATGAAAAAAAAAACCCTGTAGATTAATGGATTTGTTTGATAGTGAAAGTAAGAGCGTTTTCACAGCAAATAGAACTCTGTATGCCTCAAGAAAAACACTCAATGAGGCTAATTAACATTAACAAATTAAAGGTTTTAATTTGGTGGGTAGCATAAAGAATGGACTGTGGAGCATTGAAAAAATTTTATATGGTCTGATCAGTCCAGATTTACCCAGTTCCCAGTGATGGACACATCCGGATAAGAAATGAAGTTGATTCTAGGGTTGCTTCAGTTGGTCAGGTCTAGGTTCAGCAACATTACAGTATGTGGCCAATAGATTGAGGCAGCTCATGACTTAATGTCCTGAACAACTATGTATTCTACCAGGATTTATTACCTGATGGTATGGCCATATTCCAAGATCATGGTGATGCTAGGATTCATCAGGGTAAAATTGTGAAAAAGTTGTTCAGGGAGCATGGGACATTATTTTTACACACAGATTGGCCATCATCACACAGTCCAACCTTAAGCCCTTTAAGAATCTTTGGGATGTGCTGGAGAAGACGTTAACGCAGTGGTCCAACTCATCGCCAATACAAGATATTGGAGAGAAATGAACGCTACTCTGGCATGAAATGAATGTATAAATCATGGCTGGAAGCAAAGCAAAATTGGGGTCCAACGAAATATTAGAGTTCATTGCCCAGGCATTTTTTTAAATTAACACTTTCTAGAAATTTCTACAACTATTGCTTTGTAAGCTTAAGTCTTTAATTGTCACATATACTTTACTCACTCACTCACTCATTGTCTATACCGCTTAATCCTGTATTTACTGTAGGGTCGCGGAGGGCCTGAAACCTATCCCAGGAAACTTGTGGCATGAGGTGGAGTACACCCTGTACAGGGTGCACTACAATTTGTGAACATCAATTAAACTAATCTGCAGGTGTTTGGACTGTGGGAGGAAACCGGAAGTACCCGGAAGAAACCCAACAAGCATGTGTAGAACATGCGAACTCCATGCACACAGAGACGGGAATCGAACCCAGACCCTGGGGTACAAGGCGACAGTGCGAACCACTACACCACCATTACACCGCCATCCCATATACTGTACATGACTGCACAGTGAAATTCTTTCTTTGCATATCTAAGCCCAGAGTCAGTCATGATACGGAGCCCCTGGAGTAGATAGGGTTAAAGACCTGGCTCAAGGGCCAAACA
The DNA here is from genome assembly GCA_013621035.1 of Clarias magur. Classification (NCBI taxonomy): domain Eukaryota; kingdom Metazoa; phylum Chordata; class Actinopteri; order Siluriformes; family Clariidae; genus Clarias; species Clarias magur. The sequence goes on from QNUK01000049.1 coordinate 2,311,927, forward strand.
AAGGCAGCCTAGTGGATCTGGGGCTTGAACCGGCAACCTTCCGATCAGTAACTCAGTGCCTTCACCCTCAACTGCTCCCCACTGAGCTATCACTTCCCTACTGTAATGGTTTGGACAAGTTGATTAAAATGCCCTCGCAGTATATGGAATGAAGACATTTAAATGAAAATGACTTCACCTGAACCATTTGTCTATGCTGAGAAAAATAATTGTCTATCAGTCACTTATGAGCAATCATTCCTTAGTATTTGGTTTGTATTACATTGAACTGTAAATGATGACAGCTTCAAGGTATGGACTTGAGTAATCAGGCCAGGGGCAAAAACAATGCTCACTCTCCAGCATACGAATGCTGATTCATCTCTCAATCCCAGAAATGATGTCTACAGTGCCAAATACCAAATTCAATAAAACGTAAGCTTACAGGGACTCCAAAATAAATGACTTGCATAAACCCAGGCTTTTCTAGATTAAAGCTCACAGAATATGAGCAGTTATGATTCTGCTTTGGCTTGACGATGCTTCGGCATTTTTATAGCTCCAACAAAAAAGACCTCACTTGCGCTTTTGTTTTGAACGTTTTTTGCTCTTGTCATGTGTCAAGCTGGTTTTCCCCATTACATTGCTAAGCCAGGCTTGTATGAGCTAGAGATGATTTACATATTGTTTTAGAAGGGTGGATATAAACCTCAAGATGACTGAATCTGTGACACTGCCAGCGTTTTGTGGGCATCAGTTAATATCTCTCCAGCTTTAATATAAAGCAACGTCTGCGCTAGAGTTTAAATGTCACTGGAGCCATCAGCACCAACCACAGAAACCGACACCCCGCCTCTATGAAAAAATAAAACAACCTTTTAACCAAGAATACCCAAGTCCGCCCCTACACCCCTCCGACCCCACCTCCTGCCCCTCACCCCTACTTCATCCTGCTTTTTATTCATTCCAATATTTTTGTGGGTTTTGAGGCTTGGATAGAACAGCATCATTAATACTAATTGTTCTGTTGAACACACACACACACACACACACACACACACACACACACACACACACACACACAAACACACACACACACCGCCAGCAGTTAAGTTTAGGGCAGTCATGCAGGAGCCTGGATTTAATCCCATACCAAAGCAATATTGCCCACTGTGTTGTCAAGAAACAATAAAGCGAATATCCCTTTTTTATGCAGCGAGGGCTTTGTATTTCAGCACAGGAAGCCAGGGTGGATTGTGTGTGAATGGTGCTGTGCCAAACCAATGTGGAGGGATTAAGTGGGGTGCGGTCCACGTGAATTTTCACCGAAGTACAGGACAAGCTGTTTTCTCTGTCCTGAGGCTTTTATTTCATCTCAGTTTTTCACAGCAGTTTAATGCACAATAACGGAAATTATTTTTGAAATTAATAAATTGAGTTTTTGAATGAATAACTGCAGTGTTAAATCCTCAGTTTCATCAGTTATGATATTGTAGCAAAAATCTGTGATTTTGAATTGGAGACCAAAACTTTTGTTTGTGTGTGTGTGTGTGTGTGTGTGTGTGTGTGTGTGTGTGTGTGTGTGTGTGTGTGTGTGTGTGTGTGTGTGTGTGTTGGGGGCGGTATGTCTATAATGTATAATACATACAGGAACTGCAAGTTAACCCAAACCACGGTTCCAGTATATAATCAACATTAGCAATTTTTTATAATATCATCTTGTATAATGAGCATTCAATTGCAAAAATATTTCAAGAATACGAACTTGTTGCTTTAATCCTGCAATACAAACATAACTTGTCTACATTAAACTAGCTTGGCATGCATGCTGTGATTTCCATGTGATGTAATTAAGACTTCAGGCATGTGCACTCATTGACATGATGATGCCTGACATTTCTGCAGGACAGGTTGCAAACATGTTTATTTTTGTTGTGAAGTTGCAAATTATTAACACTATGGGGATGCAAAACTGCAAAACTGCATATTTTGGCACTTGGATTCATTTTTTTTCAGAACTGGAGGTTGCACCTTGGATATGACAAAATTTTTAGGTTTCCTGCTAGTTAAAATTAAAACTGCGATTAAAATAACCGTTATTGAAAAAAAAAAAAAAAAAAAAGGCATTCCATTGTAATAATATGATTCATGGCTAGCTATTAATTCAGCCAATACAAGTTAACCCCAATCATAACTTCAATCTATAATCAACACTAGGGAATGCTGTAATTATTACTACTAATATTGTAATACAGTATAATTTTGAATCTATAATGAGCATGCAGCTGCAAAAATATTTCAAGCATATAGACTTGTTGCTGTAATCCTGCAATACAAGCCTAGCTTGTCTAGATAAAATGAAGGGTGAAGCTTGGGATGCATGCTGGGATTTCCATGTGATGTAACTAAAACGCCAGGTATGTGCCCTCATGATGGAGGTAAAGATGTCTGAAATTTCTGACAAAAAAAGTCAGATGGACTCAGTGATGGTGTCTATTAAAATGTCTGAGTGGATGTCTGTTTGTTGATTGTGTTAAGTGATGAAAGTGTTAAGTTGCTGGATTTACGATACAGTAGGACAAATTGATTGTTTTATTTCTACGCCATATTGTAAACAAGACCTTATGACAGCACCTTTTTTAAATGGCATAAAGTCACTTTGTGGCTTTGTGTTAAAAAAAAAAAAAGTTTGGTCAGATGCTACTGTACGTGGTGGTAAATGCGGAAACATTTCGGAACGTTTGCAGTGCACTGTGGGAACGCCGCTGAGAGCACTCATGCTCATTTTCTATACTGCTTATCCTGTACAGGGTCATGGGTACGCCTGGAGCATATCCCAGAAGTCTCGGTGTTCCAATCCATTCCACGTCACACAAGCACAAACCCTCACACGCTATAGGCAATTTAGAAATACCAATTAGCCTAACCTGCATGTTTTTGGACTGTGGGAGTAAACCAGAGCACCCAGAGGAAACCCACCGAGCGTGGAAAGATGATGCGAACATCATGAGGTGGGAATCAAATCCTCGACCCTGTACAGTAGGTGTGAGGTTACAGTGTTAACCACTACGCCACTGTTCCGCCCACTGAGAATACACGCTCTGTAAATTTAACTAAGACTAAAGTCAATTCAGAATGAACAATGCAAATTAGAATGGATTTCTAGCACAACCTTGGTCACAGTTTACTGCTGTTACTCCTTTGAGCATTAGGGCAGATGCTTTCATAAAAAGAAGTCAGACTGTGGCTACGCAATGACTTTTACACTGTAAAATTTGTATTCAAGGATCTCAAGCGCTAAGTTTGTTGTTCTACCCAAACTGCTTGTTTAAATACAGGAATGCAGTGATGTAAGGCAAAACCGTGTTATCTTAGCTCACACTAACCCCTCCGTCTTGCCCCCTATCAAGTCTTTTCATCAAACTTGACATCCACATATTGTGCGTAGACAAAAACGGTTTGTGCTGCTGCTCATGAAATAAAAAAGACCTTTTGAAAATATCCCCCATGCCCTACTTTTCAAACTGTTCCTCTCTTTCTCTCTCTCTTTTTTTTCCCAAGTTGAATCTCAATGGAGCAAGCTTAATGTGCTTTCATTTTCTTTCAGTTTGGTTTATGTGTCATTTCGCTCTGAGTTTAAATCAAACTGGCATTTCTGGCTGATTGGGGCATTAGGAAAAGCTTCACAAAATGACAGGGATACTTTAACTGGCATTGTGCCAGGATTTGAAACATCACACTCCCATACAAAAACGGTATTTTCTCTTCCATTCCAATGTATCCGGTATTGTTGGTATTTCCGCCACTGAAAGGTGGCGGTTACAGTTTATTGAGTTGCGTAAATCAATCTTTCAGCCTTGGCTTTCCTGCCTGTTCATCATAGTTTATGTAGGTATTATCTCTTTCTTATTGACTTCAGTAGATCACACCTTCACATCTTCACCCCCCCCCCCACCAACACACACACACACACACACACACACACACACACACACACACACTGACACACATACTTACAGTTTCAACCGCCTTGCAAAGGAGCATGTGGGTGGAAAACTTTAATGAGGTAATTCTTCAAGCTAAGCTATGTCATTTTGCTCACTCTGGGGGTTTTCCTCATGTCTTGCTGTTGCATGCATCTGTGCATGTGTGAACAGCAGGCTAATAATTTAACTGCAAGTATTGTATCTCAATGGAATGTCGAACATTCCCATTTTTTCCCAGTGCAGTCTCAGTGTGCGATATACAGTATTGATGCATGTTGAGCTGATATTTGATTAACACTGAGGAATAAAAAAATTGTTATACATTTATAAAAAAAGGCTGTAACATATATAACGACGGCTATCATGGGGAAGTAGAAATACTTTTTTGTTCCGTTTTCCATTATTGGTATCAAAATCATCACAAACAATGAGTTGCTGCCTGTGTGAGTTTTGCACTTTCTACCAATGCATGTGTGGGTTTTCCCACGAGATTTCCTTGGTTCAAGGTGTGAATGCGTGCACTGTATAAGTGTGTGTTTATATGTGTTACCCCGTCATCTGTCCTCTAGGCATTTTGCTTTGCAGACAGAAGAGCTGATTAGATGAAGTCAGCAATTCCCCAACGTGTGTCTGTGTCTTGGAATGCAACTGAGACACCTGACACACCTGACACACCTGACACACCTGAGACACGTGAGACACCGAGCATTAACAAATGTATGGTGTCCTGGGAAATCATTTAACACGATAAAATGATGGACATTTTCCAGTATTCAATATGTAGTATAGAGAGCCTGAGAGCTTCAGGCTTTCCAGGTTCTGTCAAATGTTCTGCCTCTTTCACTGGCTTATATCCATTCATCCATCCAGGAAAATCTGTAGGCCTGTGGAGGCCAGTGTTGATCACCATTGTATTTATTCCCATTGCATGACCGTGGTAGGATTTCCGGTCAACATTCAGACGCTCATTCACACAACAGTAATAACCACTACGCCACCGTGCCACCAAACCGGCATATATTGATTTTAATTGTGTTTTTTATGTGATCTAAATAAAACATACAAATTAGAATAATGGCCATAAAACTGTCTATCCTTCTGCAGTACCACCTTTAAATTCATTCGAAAGTACAACTAGTCCCAAAGGTATGACAACAAAATTGTTCCTTAACGGCAAGCCGCATTTACAGATTATTAAGTCTGGATTATATTTGTTTCATTATGCGAGACACTGTCACACGCTGTCTAACAATGGGTTGCACATCAATAAAGAAGAGTTTCAGTGCCTTTGGCGAAATTTGGCTGAACTGACTCACACAAACACACACACAGACGGAGACACCTGTTGTATGACGACTCATAAAGGTGTTCATGTGCTAAGTTAGTCACTCAGTACACCTGTGTTTGCATCTGTTTCTGTCTCACAGGCAATGATTACAATAAAAGTGGTCTATATCTGTGTCGGGTAGGTCACATCACTGCTACCTTGGTAACGGTGGTTTATGCTGGAAAACTAAACACAAGATTAGCTTAAAAGACTAGCATGGATGTACTGTAAGTGTGTTCGTTTACATAACCATGGTGCGTTTACGTGAAAAGGAAAAGTAATTTTAGCAATTACGGCCATGTTGGTTTTAACAGGAAACACAGAAAGTATAGTGGCAGTGGGTGATAAAAGCTCAGATAGCACAAAGCCTTCTTAGGAACCCTGGGTTGAGGTTAATGCACTTTGTCTGATACACGCTGTTTAACGGCTGCAGCTGCTTATCTGTATCCTCTGTCTATCTGTGCTTTTTGCCGAGTCAGATAATGCTTTGGTTTCCTCTGCATCAATCACCTAATCTAATAGCAGGACGATATATTACAACTGCAATGCATTATCACTGAATCATGGATGTTGCACTGTATAAAGTTTAAAGGGTGAAAATAAAGTGTTTTTGAAGTGGAAATGCTTCAAAAATTGCCGGTCTGGTATAAAACCTGCCGGTCTGTATAAACCATGGCGTTTGTTTGAGACTCAGATTGCAAATATCAGCTCAAAATTATTTGGACAATGTTTAGTTGTTTGGGGTAATATCTATCCAGTACTGTATAATGCATTGCCTTTTCAATAGAGCAAGAATCCTGCTTTTTCTTCCATATTTCTGTTAACCTGAGCTGCAGTATGGTTTTCCCTCAATTTATACTGCATTCTCCCTCCCCGCCAAATCAAGTTCTCCCTCAGATTATTCCACGTCACCTGCTGTCCATCTGACTAACTAGTCTGAGGTTATGTACCACAAGTGTGGCTGGCAGCCACTCCAATTGCAAAGGGATTCACTATACCGCCGTGTATGGATTTAATTAAAAGCTTTCATGGCGACAGACTGAGCGTACGTGCCGGTGGTGTGCTAATCGCTAATATACTGGTCCGTCTACTTGCTGTTGAACCAACAGTATACAAAACTGTTGGACCTGATCAACACCTCACTTCTAGCAGTTGGACACATAGGCCAGAAAATGGGTTATGCACATAATTCAGTCTTTTGTGGCATGCTTGGTGCTTGGCTTTGATCCAAAATGAAATCCTTTCTAGATAGGAGGATGCAGGAATTAGGTTCGCAAAAACAAAATGGACACCAATTCAGAAAACCAGCACTCTCTTCATATGGCACTTTTAGGACACCACAAATCAATTTGATCTTCCAGTGCCCGCAAAAGGTTCCTTTCTGCCTCTCTTGGGCAGAGAGACTTACATCCTCTGGCCTATAGCAGGAGTGCCTAAGTGCATCCATCATGCCATAAAAATATCCCACTCTCACACTCCCACTTCCATTAAAGAGTCCAACTGGGCGGCAACAGCATTAGGGTGTTGCCAATATCAGTGTCCAAGAAATGTGTTCCTCTAACTGAACATGTTCTGTCTTCGGCAGAGACATAATCAACAAAGCAAACATAACAATTCTACTCAACATACTATAGGCTCTTGTCTAGAAGAAAGACTGTAATTTTTCCACCCAATTCTGGCCTTGATTTAGAACTAGTCCATTAATACTGTGGCTTCCAAGGTTCATGTTTGTGCTCCTGTCGTTTTAACCTTATTGAAATGCATAAACACATCTTATAATGCCTGTAATGTCAGTTTTCACGATATAAGCTTTTTCTTTTCTTGTTATCAATTTTAGCCCTCTAAAGTTTAAGATGTTGTAGAAAGAAGATTCTCTCCATTTTTGTTTACAGTATACACCACTAGTTTAATGTGAAGCTGTTTTTAGTTTACTGAAAACAGTAATTTTGGGTTGTACATTACTGGTACCTAACTACAGTATGTGTCATACACTCATCAGGTCCCTGTTTTGGTTTATTTCTGTTTTTTCACTGGTGTGAAATAAGAGTGCGAGAGTGTGGGTCATTCCCCATAAGTAAAAAGGAAAGCAGTTGTTGGTACTGGTCGATGGGGGTCACTAACTTTCTGACCTCTGGGACCAGTGCGGGTCCCACATCCTCTGAGTTGAATGTTTCTTAGAAGTTTGAAGGTCCCCGGGTGTCTCACCCCTGCCCTCAATGCCTCAACATTCTGTGGGCTTTGGAGTCTGCGCCATGATAGATGAGTGTAAGTCTCTGTTGACTCTGTTCAAGTCCTTCACACTACAGGAGATCCAGGCAAAACAGAATGTTGAAGTAGCATCACTAATTGTCTCTCCACATTTTCAATGCTGTTTACATTTAATAATGTGGCAGATGCTTTTTATTATTATTATTATATTATTATTATTATTATTATTATTATACAGGTATGTGACTTATAATCTACAGGCCCAGGAGTGGCTTTCAGACAGGCTTGTGAATTGAACTAACAACCTACAAGGCGCATGATCTTCAAGATTTTAAGATCTTTCAATTATAGTTTTCACCATAGTCTCTCTTAAGTTCCTTCTGTAAATATATTTATTAAAAATTTTACATTAGACCAATGGATTCTTTAATTTGACCACCTTTTGGTAGGAATTTGCAGTGCCATTGTTTTGCAGCATTTATTTCTAATGAGTCTAGAGTTGCATCAATTTTTGGTCAAGGTCTTGTATTTTTCATGTGGAGAGTCACAGTCTTCTCCATCACATCAAGGTTAAGGTCAAGACTCTGTGGTGCCCAATTAATGTATGAAAATAATTCCTTATGCTCCCAGAAGCAGCCTGTAATAATATGAGCCCAATAAATGTGCTGCATTTGGGAGGCGCTTAGGTTTTTCCAAAATAAATTTAACAGAGGGATAATGCTATAACCCTCAGAAGATGTGTGATTGTTTGGTGTACATGAATGAGAGACATGAATGACATACACTGTGTGTGGGAGACCATGGCGTTTGGTACGCTATGTCCAGTTCTCCAATCAGAATTTCTGAACTCTACTATAACCTTATGGAAGCAAAAACATATATGCAGTTCAACCCCATTACTATGCTCACTTCATGTAAAAACTGGAGTGAAACTGGTAGGGGAAAGTGAAGGATGATGCTGTAAACTAAAGTTTTTGTATTGGTTTTAATGTTCCTGATAAGTTGCTGCCATGACTCATTACAAAAATACAATCAAGCATGGGTCTGCTATGTTTAAAATTTTTTTTTAACTCAATCAACACGACTATTAATACTAAATTACATAATTTGCGGGCAAATTTGGACTGTGGGAGGAAACCCACCAAGCACTGGGAGAGCATTGGAATCGAAACTGGAACCTGGAGGTGCAAGGTGTTAACACTAACCTGGTGTTACCCACTAAGCCACCGTTCCACCTGGAGCAATAGTGTTTTGCAAAATTCACACTAAATTCACAATAACCAAAACAAATTTGACTTCACATTTTGGCATTTGTGTTTTTTAACACCCTAGTGACTTAAACGAACCAGTAACAAACAGAATAAACGAGTTCACTCATTTGATTTTGCGGTCAAACCGTTCATATAACCTTGACTAACCTCTTGAGGGTAAATACAGAAATTTGCAAAAGAGATTTGGGGGCATATTCATATTACATGCTAGTGCAATATGAATATGTTCCCAAATCTCTTTTGTAAATTTCTGTATTTACCCTCTGCTAGTGTATGCTCAGTTGAGATCGTTTCCAAAGACTGAAGGTGTGCTAACAAAGTGCCAATAACACATTTTAGTTTGTCATTTGTATATATGTACAGTAGTTGATGTACAGTAGTGGTAGTCGAAACATATTCATAACTGGTGCTTGATTTTTCACAGGATGGGGTCACATTTATTTTTATAGTTTACATTTATAGTCACGCACATTTTTATGCTCATCAGGCGCATGCATCGAGTCTGCACGCAGTTACGCTTCTGATCCACCCACTCAAGTGCATTTTTTAAACAGACAGAAAAGGTCAAGGTGGATTTACCCTGTAATGCATCTTTTTTCTTTTAAATGTGACCTTTTCGAGAGCACGGTACTGTATATGCATCATGTTTTTAATTGTTTGTTTGGAATACATGCTTGAGGTAAAAATAAGTTCAGCCAGAAAGTTAAATATCAGTAGAAACCCTTCCAAGCCTCATTATGAACATATGCTTTTTATTCTTTTTAAATGTAAAATGCAATGTCCTATAGTGCTAATGCTAATTATAGCAACAGTTGCTGTGCAAATAAATCTAATCACATTGGCACAACATTCAATTATTGTACATATCATCAGGGATGATTTTAATTTATGGTAGATTGCAATTAATAGTGTTAATCATTCGAATCTCACATGAATACAGTATGTAACACGGCACATTACAACGTGTTCACAGTTTGTTCTTTTACACTAGCAGACTCTTCTCCCTGGAGGTCCAGCATTCCTCAACATAAATCTGACCAGGCTTAAGTTTTATTTCAGGCCGTTCCAGGCCCGCCGAGAGGAAAAGTATCTGAGGAAGGTGGGAAATAAATCTGTTCAAAGCTAAAGAATTAAGTCTTTGTTTAAAGCTGGAGGGGGGAAAATGCTGACTCTTGCTGGCTGGGTTTCTCCTGAAAGCTGGAGGGTAACTTTAAGAAGATTGGTTTAGGATACTGGTTGTGGGTAATACCAAAATCAAGCTTTTTATGTGTGTTCTTGTGTTCTTCGTGTGGGTGGATTATTATGGAAAGCAAAAAAGATGAGATCAATTGATGTAAAAATACACGTTCAGCCAGAGTCTGTTCGGAGGCAACTCTCCGTATGAAAAAGGCTAAAAAGTACTATTCTACTACTCCTTTTAGGCCTTAGTGAAGGTTTAAAAAAAAATAATAATCAATTTTTAATTGTAGAGTTGATCTAATGTGTGCAGATGTCCCAACAGCAGTACTTTATCCATAGCATTTACAATGCTTAATATGAGGATAACTAGGGACTTGGGAAGGTACCCAAGACACATTTGCTCGCAATATGGCCAATTTAAAAATGGCATTTAGCCTAATTTGCATGTCTTTGGACTGTTGGAACAAACTGGAGCATCGGAGGAAACTCACCAATCACAGGGAGAACATGAAAACTTCACACATACACAGGTGGGAATCGGCAGGTGCCGATGTCAGAGTGCTGATCCATAGCCAAATCAAGGATGTTGAAATGCATTTGGTTTTATTTGCTTTACAAAGACCTCCACAAGCTCAAACTCCACAAGACCTCTGGTGGTGTGTTATGGTGTCTGACACCGAGACAAGATCCTTCGGGTGCTGTGGTTAGCAGGGTGGGGTCTCTGTGGATCGGACTCCGTCTGTGGCAGGCTCTGGTGCACTGGATGTTCTGATGCTTTTGTTTACTGACCATCAATTTGTGCTGTGTTGGCTTTTCTCTGGGATCAGAACAGACAGGCTGGCCTTTGGTTCCCGTGGCCATGGATAAGCCTTGATCTTGTTAATATGATAATCTTGTTAATATATTAATGTTATGTGGTGTTAACGTTATACCTTGATGTTATGCCTGAGCCTTTACGTTTGTGACCCGGTAAAAACTAAGTGTTCTAGTGATGTAGCTATGTTACTTTTTCTTGGTCAAGCTTCCTCATTCACCGATAAATGCTAGGAATTTGTGGTAAATGTATTTATCCATATTTCCTCTTTCCTGTCTAAATAGCATTTGCCCTATTGTTTAGAGATTGTGATTTATATATGTAACTCCCAAAGATGGCCAAAGTAATTGCCAATAATCTCAAGATAGGAAGGAAGGCTCACTTCCTTGCTGCAAACCACAATGCCATGAAATTGTCAACCAAGTGATGTCCATAAGTTGGAAATGGACAAAATGGCATGTCTTTCGAGTATGTTATGCAGCCCCATGATACAGCATTTCTAGTTTCAAAAGACGCAGAGACTGCGCATGTCAGTCTTCAGTCTCTCCAGTTTATAGTTAGAGTGTCACAGGGAATAAAGTTGAGTGGTGGAAGGGAATGAACGGGTGACCGATTTGGGGAGAAAAACAGTGGAAAACATAGTTTAAAGGAAATATGCACACATTGTCCCAAGCATGCTATTATAGAAAACTAATCAACACCTTCTGACTATTTGACTCAGGAATTTGAAATGGTGAGCTTTTGTTGGCTGCTGTTTTCTTTCTTTTTTTTTTTTGTTAAACCTCAATCGGCTTTGACCAAAGCATGACCTTCCCAAAGTATTAAATGACTTTAATTATGACCATCTGATTTCTGCATGACTTTCTTGCTGCTCCAAAAGCCAACCTGTCAAACATATTTAACATTCAGAGGACGCTGACCAGGACTTCAAACCTCGTGTGGAGTATTAAAGAATGTCTCAAGCTAGTGTCTCTCTATTTTGCGCATTGTATGACTTCATACTGTATAAGCAAAAAAAAAAAAAAAAAAAGTTTTTGTTCCAGTGATTCAGAGGATAGTGGGATATCAAAAAGGAAATCTGAAATAAATCCACATACAGAGTACGTGCTTTAGTAACTTCTAAGAAGATATCAGATGCAGATTTCTTGTGATTTTATTACAGATTGCTCACTGTTATTGAAACTGAACACAAAAAGAGAACAGAATTGACAAGAATTGGATACATTGAAAACCTACAGTATTGTTCCACCCAAAAAGAGGATGGTTCACTGGCTGAAACTTTAGCTGAGACTCTTTATTATTTATAATGTGTGCCTTGTTAAATATAGGTTTGACTAGTATATTATAAAAAAATACTGGTACCCCATTTCCCCTTCTTCCCGCATGATGTGGACACTAAAATGCTGCAGTACATTTCCAAAAAAAAAAAAAAAAACATCCCAAAAAAGGTTTTCCTTTGAATTCTTCGCTTTCTATTTTTAGGTACACATGCCCTAGTGAGATTATCCACAGAAAGAGATTATACAATGGATTGGATTGTAGCGGAAATATTTGGGGCCTCCCCAAAAAATCAGCCGGATATATAAATTTACACTATTTACCGTCCAAAAAACTCCCACAAAATCGACCTGCTAAACTAAACAGTGACTTACGGTGCAAACCAGCTTCCCATTTTGCTGCACGGCATCGTGGGTGTATCTGAGAAGCGCATCAGACGACTCTGTGGTGTGGGGTTTGAAAACCGTAGCGGACATGCTGTAACCTGAATTCACTTATCGACAGTGTTCTGCTCTGCCACAGTTCTCACGCAGGAAATATTCTCTGGTGGAAGTTCCTGTAAACAGTCGCCATATTCTATCGCTCATTCATTCCAGCCACAACAGGACAGAATATGCCACCAAAATTCAAATGCTTTCTGTGATGTCACGGAAAACGCGTTTCTTTAACTCGTAGTAAAAAACAATCAAAAAAACCTTGATGAGAAGCTGACTGTGGTCGACTTTCCCACACCTACATATAGAATGTGTGAAAGAGTGAGATTGAAAGAGTGAGTAAGTGTCAAACACAATTACATGTAATGATAAACAAGATATGCTGAGATATTCAGCATAGTGACATTTGAACTTTTCCATTCTCCTGTGGCTGATTGCTGTGTCATGTCAAAATTGTGAAGATGCTAAAATGCTAGAAGGTAAGAAGAGTATAATTCAGGGTATACTTTAGGTTCTTCTTCTTCTACTTCTTCTTCTTATTTTTATTATTGTGGTTGGTAGAGATCATTCATTCATTTCTCATTATCCCATTTAAGACACAGTCAAATTATATAAAATATTCTCTGTATTTAAGTGGGGAAAAACTATACTAGACTATAGTACAATCATTTTTGTAATTTCTTGCATTTACAATCTTACATTTCCTTGTTATTAACATGTAGAAAAAAAATTATTTTTAATTTAAATTTTTTTAATTTTATGCTTTTTTGTGTAAAAGCATAATAAAAATACTGTTATTTATTTAACAAAAATGAAAAAAAAAAATCCTGTGGACAATGCTAAGTTGCTGCTCCCGTCGAGTAGTTGCCACAGCAGACATCCGATCTGCACAACAACTTGGCACAGGTTTTACTCTGGATGCCTTTCCTGATACAACCCTAAGTATCCCTGTGATTCAGTAGCATGTAGATCCACCATTAGCTGCAAAAAAACGTAAAGTAATTGTTTCCTGCATGATTTTTTTCAGGCTCTCACATCATTTAGGTAAATCTTTCTTTACAACATTGCTGAGGTTTTTTGGCCATTTCGGGCGATTCGCCCATGAACACCTCTTCTAAGATCCCGCCACAGCATTGCAGATGGGTTAAGGTCTGGACTTTGACTAGGCCATTCCAAAAAATATATATATATATATTATTTTATTTTTCAGCCACTCTGACGTTGATTTACTGGTGAGCTTCAGATTATTGTCGCATTGCATGAGCCAAAATCTGTTGGACAGATTCTCACATTTGCCTCTAGAATACTCTGGTATACAGAGGAATTCATGGTCGACTCAATGACTGCAAGGTGCCCAGGACCTGCGGCTGCAAAACAAGCCCCAATCATCAGCCCTCCACCATCGTGCTTGACAGTGGGTATGAGGTGTCTCTGCTGAAATTCTGATTGTTTTCTTTCGCCCAAAAACAGCATGTTTTTTTTTAAAGCCAAACAACTCCACTTTGGTTCCATTTGTCCATAGGACACTGTTCCAGAAACCCTGTGGTTTGTTCAGAAGCAGTTTAGCAAACCTCAGTCATGCTTCAGTGTTCTTTTTAGACAGAAGAGGTTTTTTCCTGGCAACCAATCCAAGCAAACCGTACTTGTTCAATCTTCTTCTAAGTGTGCTGTCATGGACTTTAACATTTAACATGCTCAGTGAAGCCTGTACGGTCTGAGATGTAGCTATTTTTTTTGTATTTATTTGACCATTGCAAATAAATACAATGGCCCTGGGGTGAATGTGTTGGGACGTCCACTTCTGGGAAGACTGTCGGCTGTCCTTAATGTTGAATGTTGAACTCCAAATTGTTTGGAAATGGCTTCGTAAGCCTTTCCAGATTGATGTGCAGCAACAAGTCCATTGCTTACAGTATGTCTTTCTCTCTTGGCATTGTGTTAACACACACCTGAATGCTCCAAACCAGTAAACTGCCAACACGTCTGCTTGTACAGAGGTTCGCACACCTGCTGATGTTTCATTAATCAAAGGTTGATGATTAGCAGCACCTGGCTGCAACCTACCCTCTGAAATCCTGTCGAAGCAGTAATACTTAGTATTGCCTACATGTGTTTTTCTTTTTGGCTTAAGTTTTGATCAATAAATAATAGCATGGTGAAACAAGTTATGTGTTTGTCTGAGGTCATCTTTGTTTAATACTAAGACCTGTTCCAATCAGAACATTTTATTATGTTGTTACACAATAACACATAGAGGGCACAAACTTTTAAACATGACTGTATGTACAGGTATGTACTGTTATTATACATTAATATCATTTAGCAAATGTCATTATCCTAAGTGACTTACTGGAGTGCTTCATAGTCCCTATCAAATACCTACTCTCACGTTAGGAAAAATAAGGCAGGGGCTAAACGGACTAGCTGTAAGATGATGATGCAAGATCATGTTTAGAGGAGACGTTAATATTTAAGCAGATATCAGTTATAGGAGTAGTCTGAAAGTTTTGAAAAACATTGATTTATCAGTCGACAGAATATCATCCCAAAATGTTTCCCCATCCCTTTCAGGTGTTTGGGGTGACCTACAGTATACGTTGCCTTTGGATAGCATTGATTTTCACCTTGCAACTCTTTCAAAAATACCATTTTTGTTCAATCACTTTTTATTTTATGGTGATAATGGTTGACATTGTAGAGGGTTTAAAATGGCTTTGTAACTCTTGCCAGACTGACTTTTTTTTTTACATTGTGGCATAGTGCACTGTTTTTTTTTTTTTTTTAACCATTAGCAAAATTCTGTTTAAGTGATTACATTTTTTCAAATAAGAATTTAAGTAATCAAGCCTGGCTTTCTATTTAAACAGTCTGACTGGGGTTAGTTATTAATATGTTAAAATTAAATTGGTTAATGTCAGGGTGACACGGTGGCTGAGTGGTTAGCACTGTCACCTCACACCTCCAGGATCTGGTTTTGATTCGCCTCTCTGGAGTTTGCATGTTTTCCCTGGGCTTGGTGGGTTTCCTCTGGGTACTCCAGTTTCCTCCCACAGTCCAAAGGCATGCAGATTAGCCTAACTGGCATTCCCAAATTGTCCATAGTGCACAAATTGCCCTGTCTCCTTGGATAGGCTCCAGGATACAGGATTAAGCAGTATACACGATGAGTGAGTGAATGATTAGTTAATGGCAGCACATTGTAGCCTTGCAACTCCATGGTCAATGGTTTGATTCCCGTCTGGGTCTGTGAGCATGGAGTTTGCATGTTCACTCCGTGCTTGGTGTTTTTCCTTCAGGTTCTCCAGTGCTTGTGTGATGGATTGGTCGCCTGTCCAGGGTGTACCCCACCTCATGCCCCGAGTGCCCTGGTTCCATAACCGTGATAAGCGATATAAGAGATACACAGTATAGAAAATGATTGAGTGAGTGGGTGAGTGGTTAACTGAGTTAGTAGGTGGGAATTATTATTATTATTATTATTTTCACAGGAAAAGTTGCTATTGAATATGATTTTTCCTGTGTTTCTGTCTTGTATTTTTTAAATCAACAAGAAACCAGTGTATGCATATATGATATAAAAAAAAATTCTCGCCCAAATGCAATATTTTAATAGAAGTTACTAGACCTTGCAGATTGTTATGCATTCCACCTCTCCAAGCACAATGGTGGCTCTCTTGTTTTGATTTCCCTTCATGTGCTTTTTTGTTTACACTGACATACGCCATGTCTCTGACCCTGCCCGCCGTTCGAGTGCTTCCTGATTGTATCCAGGTGTTCTGAGTTCATTCATGAATTTGTCTTATACCTTTTCATTTTCTATGTTTCATCAGTATATACATATTATTGTGCATTTATTCTGTTAGGGTGCTCTGAGTCATATACTGTACTTCCCAGTTTAGAATAAGGCATGATCCTAACTGCTTCTCTGAGTTTTTGTGCATGTGTCCTGGGTCATGTATTAGGTTTTCATTATTAATACAATATTTGAAGTATTTTATAATAATTAGCGTTATCAATGGAACATTGTGGTCAGTATTTTGACAGTTAATATTTCTGAATGGAGAAAACTTGGTTAATCAAAGGTGTTAATTACAAGCGTGTCTGGCCTACCAGTATTCAAAAACATTTTCCAAAATAAATGGATCATTATGTAAAATAAAAGATGCACAGGGCATAATTACAAGAGAGAAATATTTGAATAGAGCCACAAAGAGCATCTATGAGATGAAGACAACTGTTAGTACTCTAATGTGGTTGAACTGAAAGTTTTCTTGGCTGAAACTTGGAGAAAACTTGCAGGAAATTTCCCCAAAAGAAACTGGCTGATTCATTGCCCAGAAGTTGTCAAGAAGTTCAGTGAAGCAGAGGATGGCAAAAAAAAAAAAGAAAAAAAAAAAGTGTGATCTTAAATAAAGCCAGTATTGAGAATCTGAATTTTTTGTTTAATTATGACTCTTGCATTTAAACAAAATCATCATTTACAGGAAATGTAGTGTTTGAAATGTTTAGTTGTAATAACTTTCTTTAAAACGAATGCCACTTGGTTTGACATTTAGTCATTTTCGAATTCAGTAAAATTCATACACGTGCAAGTGTAGTTTAAGGATCCAGATGTTTTCTAAGGTCAGTGCATATCAGCTAATCAAAATAGAAATGAGACAAGTCTGCAACAAGAAAATCCCTGTACTAAAAATTAATCTGTTGATGTGTATGCTTGCTCGTGTTTGTGATTTCTACTGTTCTTGTGGTCAGACTGAAATATCTTTTCTTTCTTTGCAGCACATTGTGTTTTTGTTTTATTGTAGTCTTGTAGGAAATAACACAAGATCGTTGCTCCAAAAAGACTTTAGGCCATGTGCTGGTACAGGAATTTCTTTTATTAAGACTGATTATACAGTACATCATGAATTTCTCCTTTAAAAAAAAGGTTTGGATAGAAAATAAAAAATACCTTAAATAATATTTTAAGACAACCATACGAATGTTGTTTTAGTGCGTGTACTGTGAATACTCCAAACATATGGTCAGTCAGAGTTTTACAGCAAAACTGTCATACAAGGATTGTGGTTTGCCTATGTTTGCCAAGAAAGGGTCATTCACAGTTGAAAAAAATCTGTCGAAGCCTTTCCAGCAGAGCCACTGATATGGCTGGAGAGAGAAAATAAATGTCAAAGCGTATTGGTTTTTACCCAAGCTTTTTATTTATCTAGAAAAAAAAAAGATGACTGGTTTCTTTATGTTGTTTCAGGCTTTTTGTAAGAGGTTCATACTTGTGGCTTTGGAAAGTTATAGACATATAAAAAGTGAAGAAAGCAAGAGAACAAAAGGGGAAAAAAAGAGAAACAAAGGAGTGAGTGTCCACACATCACACACTCTTGATTATATGCTGCGGACCAAAACACACATGGAAAATGATTGAAGACTACTTTTATAATGCCAAGTAAGGGATTCTGGATTTTCTTTTAGACATGAGGTGATGAGATGATCAACCCCTATTATTTATTTATTTTTAAAAATTTAAATGCACCAAAGCAAGACTGGGAGTCTGGACAAAGTGGATCCTGATGTGATCCTGATGTGATTCCGAGTTCCTGTAATGTGCAAGTGGTGACAGATTTGTCTTTTCTGCAAGTAGGCAACAACATATCTATCAATTTTGAAGCATCATACGTTCCATTTGAAGAACGCTCATGGGAAAAACTACTGTGTATATATATATATATATATATATATATATATATATATATATATATATATATATATATATATATATATATATATATATATTTATTTATTTATATATATATATACACTGTATACTGTATATTCTATAAAACTGATTATATTCTACTCAAGAAATAAAGAAAGAATACATATATCTATATACTCTAAGGGTCTCTCACTGTACTGTAAAGTCTTTTGTAAATGTCAATCAGTTTCCTGCCTTCATTCATGAGAAATTTCATCAAACGTCCTGGTTTGACTTTAAATGCCCTTCATATAATAACTTGGCGGCACAATGAGTTAGTGGTTAGCACTGTCGCCTTGCACCTCCAGGTCCTGGGTTGGATTCCCACATTGGGTCTGTGTGCATATTCACACTGTGCTTGGTGGGTTTCCTCCAGGTTCTCCGCTTTCTTCCCACAATCCAAAGGCATCCAAATTAGGCTAATTGGCTGTAGTGTGTGAATGTTGACTGGAGGTTGTACAAATAGGAACAGATGCACTGGTCACCATTGGCCTTCACGGTCCCTGGTTGGACTACAAAGGTTTTTTTTATTGGATATAATAACATCACATTTGCATAATATTAACCAAACAGGAAATACAACCTGATAAATTAAGATTCTTTTTTTTTTCCAATTTAAATGCACCAAAGCAAGCTTTGCATTTAAGTCTTGGGGTCTGGCCAAAGTGGATCCTGATGTGATCTTCAAGTGTGTGTGTTGAGATACTTTTCTACTCACCATGATTGTAAAGTGTGGTTATACAGAGCTGTAGTCTTCATGTCAACTCTAATCAGTCTGGCCATTCTCCTCCGACCTTTCTCATTGAAAAGGCCCACAGAACTGCCAATCACTGGATGTTTCCCCCCTACACCCCCTACTGTTCTGAGACAGCCATGCCTGAAAATCCCAGGAGATCTGCAGTTTCTTAAATACATAAAACAGCCCGTCTGGTACCAGCATCCACGTCATGGTCAAAGTCATTAACAGATTTCACACGTTTCACACATTTCCCTCCAACTCTGATGAAGATAAACTGCACCTATCTCCTTCTATCTCCATAGCTTTATGCACTGAACTGCTGCAACATGATTTGGTAATTAGATAGCTGACTAGGCAGGATTTAAAAACCAAACCAAAACTTCACATTTATAAACCCCTCATTTTTTAAGTCATTGCATAATTATTTATTCATGTTCGGTAGCCTGTGTCCTGGTCCGTGTTGCTAAGCATCATGCTGACAGTGACAATAAACCATTTAAGACACGGATCAGATGTGAAATCTACTTCACGCCTTTAAAAAAAAGAAAAGAAAAGAAAAGAAAGAAAGAAAAAAAAACACTGCACGCTTTGCCCATGCTGCAGAATCTTTGAAGAGCACCAGCGCTCGCTTGTGCCGTCACAGCTCAGAATGAAACAAATTTTGAGGTTGGGGCATTTTTGCATGTGCCGTGTAAGAAAATGCAGATGGTGGGTTAAAGTTTCCTCTACTACTTCCCCCACCCTAAGAGACTAAACTTTTTTTTTTTTTCTGCCACCACCCACGACATGCTGCATCGTTTCTGCCCGTTTTTAGGTCAGGGCTGGTTGGTGAAATGCCACCAGGCTCGTGGGAACAAAGAGAAATCGAGTCGTCCATCATTCTGCTTTTCACTCCTCACTCCATCCTGACCGTCCCTGGAGACAATCTGTCCACTCTGAGACACGTGTGAGCACCGTATTCTCTTCCTCAATTCCCGAAAGTGGGAATCGTTAACGTCCTGCTTAAATCACCCTCCATTTAATTACAGAACGTTTTTCCCGCGTTCTTTCTGCCAGAACAGCCGTGAGCTAAGGGAATGATCCTGATTTGCCGTGAAAGGGGGAAGTCGAAACTTTTTACGCCTATGATTTGAAGTCAGGCTTTACTTGGGCTGGTTTTTTATTTCTTCTTATTCCCCCCCCCCCCCCCCCCCCCCCCACACACACACACACATTCCTGTTGTATTTGGTTCTTTCTGGTATCACTCTTTCCTCTCTGGTGGTTTCTAATGCGGGGCTTAAGAATCACCAATTTTACAGACACACCAAGCAGCTGCATCCCACCAGCTACAGAGCTCGAAAACTGGAATCCACGCTGGTGTGCGGCGCCAATGAATGCAACAAGGAACGAAACACACTTGTGCTGAAAAGAAACTTGGTAGCACATGCAGCTTCCTGGGAATCTTTCAAATCTTGGCAAGCCCACCTCTAATCAGTCAAGCGAGACCAGCCGTCTTCTTTCTCACACTCAAAAAACTCATTGTGAGGTTTTGTAACTCGCTGCTTATCAATTTCGCTCTGCCAGCTGAAAAGAAAACCCTACCGCAAAGAGACACCCACCTTGGACTTGTATGCACTTGCCTCTTCTTATCTGTCCTTTTACTCATTTAAATCATGTCCCTGAGATATTTATACCATTTGTTTATGGGTATGAAGAAAGAAAACATGCAGGCAGATGGTATGAAATGGGTCTTATACAGTAGTGCACAGTAGGTATATTCATATGCATATTTTTTGGTTCAATAGTAGACTTAATAACAGGCATCCTGGAAAATTACAAACGAGCATTAGACCACAGTCACCCACTTCCTTACATTTTTCCGTTATATCATATAATCCCTTTTACAATGTCATGAGAGATGACGTTTCTCTCTGTCACATATTATTGCTACAGTATGAACAGTGCATCTGAAGCAAGATGCTTGATGATTAATTCTGCCACAGATCACACCCATGTTTTCTCACAGTTGTAAAACAGAAGCGTATGCATAAAAATGATGCATTAGATGTTTTTTTTTTTTACATAAATATATATATATTAAAAAAATATTCCCAAATTTTTCGAAATAACCCTGACAACAGCTGTATTTAAGGTATATACATGTAATGCAAATGGGAGAGATTATACAGTTGCAGAAAGAAGAAAGAAGTGCATTACTACTGTATGAGACCGCCTCATACAGTAGTAATGCTACAGGGTTGAGGAGAAAAACAACTTTGCAATTATTATTTACATTGGCTCAGCTCAAGAACAATGCTTTTAACAATAAAACATGTTAAAAGAATTGGCTATAAGATAAATTTTACTCCTGCTAATTAAGAGCAGTCACCTCGAGGCAATGTACAAGGTGCAGAAAAAAAGAGCGTAGTTGTGAGTGTACAGTAAATTCTAGCCTTATTTCTCTATCTAGTCCACTGCTATACGAATTCATCCCATTGTTTCAACAGAAACAAGGTAGAACGTTTATTCAGTGTGCCAGAGCCATGATCAGTCTGCCTGCTTCACATCTGAAATGCTTGGCCTTCCCACTCGTTTGGAACGCGGCCAGGACTGCACAGGGTATGTGGCCAGCCGACTTCCTGTAAGATGCAGGTGGTGACAAATTTGTCTCTTCTGCAAGTAGGCGACAAGATATCTATCAATTTTCCCCGAATGGTCATGAGAAAAAAATTACACCAGGCTCCCAGCCACCTCAGTCGGGAACGTCATACACAAATATATATGTGCGTCTTCAAAACGTTTGCACCGTTCAGATATTTTACTGCGGATTCGAATCTTCTCAACGCACAGTGCTTGTGTAAATGTCGATCAGCTTTACGCCTTCATTTGCGAGAAATTTCATCAGAAGTCCTGGTTTGACTTTCATATGATAACATCCCATTTGCATAATATTAACCAAACAAGAAATGCCGCCTGATAAGTTCATGTAAACTCACAAGTCCTGGTTTGACCTGAACTCTCTGTGTCTAATAACATCTCTTTTGCATAATATTAAAATAAAGTCATGTACAATGGGTTCTTTTATGTCTTTGACTGTAAAATGAATTCTGAACCAACAGTTATAATCAATAATCCAGCAGCTAAAGTGTGTTATGTAACCTAATATTCTG
This sequence comes from Clarias magur, assembly GCA_013621035.1. Classification (NCBI taxonomy): domain Eukaryota; kingdom Metazoa; phylum Chordata; class Actinopteri; order Siluriformes; family Clariidae; genus Clarias; species Clarias magur. The sequence continues at coordinate 2,334,041 of QNUK01000049.1, forward strand.
CTTTATTTTTGCAGCCATCACCCTTTTTGGTCCTGAACTTTCTACCAAACCACTAGTGCGATGTTATTTATAGCCCATCTCGTTTGCGCCGTATTGTGGTTTCCACCAGAGCCATTTAAATTCAAGGGCCAAGACAAAATGCCCATATCTAAACAATGTAGCACAAGAAACAACGGGGTCCTATGGAATACAAGCTACAGGTATGAAGATCTAACTTAACATTCAGTACAACTTCATGAATGAAATATAATTTTACACAAAGTTTATATAAAGTGATTGAAATTTCAGAAACAGTGTGCTCTGTTGATTTTTGCTCCTCTAGTGGAAATTGAGCTTAAAAATCCATACTCACTTTAGAGGAAGTACCCTAGCTCGCTAATGCGCTCACATGTATTCGGACATTCCAAAAAGTTTAAAGGTGCATCTGGTAAAATTGTTATTTCTTATAACTCAAAGGTCATATCACTGAAAAATATGGTTCGCCACATCGCCTGAAAACACTACGGCCGTTTTCAGACAGGATTTCTTTGTACCATACCAAAGTATGATCATCATTATCATTAGTAATAACTGTTCCCGTGTACACTTGCACCCACCCACACACAGACACCAATATACTGAGGCAGCAGCATGCACCAAGTTGGTTTGCGATCCACCAATAAACACAAAGAAGAAGAACAAGCCCCTCGTCTGTCCTCTTATAGGTCCTCTTACTTCGTGCAAATGCATGCTGAGAATATGCAGATTTCAGAGAAGACTGATGATATGACATTCTAAACCAGGGCAATGTTTTTGCTATGGTTAGCCTTCACATGTGGTTCAAACCGTGCTTGAGTACAAAGTATCGCGCTCCAAACCAACTTTTCAAATGTACTTGAGAATGCTCAGCCGAGTAAAGAACGTTTGCAGTAATCAAACATACTGGGGTTAAGCATACTTTGATTTGTGCCCAAACCCTTAGTGTGAAAGCACTAATTGTTGAATATTGTAGTAAATGTTTCTACATGGAATTGTAATCTGGATGGACACAGCTGACCGGTGAGATACACACAGTGAAACATCCTAGTTTGGTTATAGGAAATATAATGGCTCTTGAAATGCTGCTTGACCAATAAGTAACCAAATTAAGTTTTGCACAAATGCCTCTAATGCTCTAATACATCCATCAGCCATAAGGTTAAGACCACCAAACATTAAAACATTAACACTGATTATTAATTATATTCCAGTAAAATGGTGACAGCACCCGGGGCACCCGGACTCTAAGCCAGCCGGTCCGGTCCGATCTGACAGAAAAGGCGCAAGGGAACTGGACCAATTTTGGCTTTAATGTTTTGCGTTATAATGTTATGGATTGTGATTTCACAATGATACCAGAATCGGACAACTCTCACGATGCTTCACAAAAACCAGTTTGAAAAGCCACAAATTTAGCACTGATGACTAAAATGATGATTAAATTCCTTTCTGGGAAAATATTTTTTGTAATCATAAGGAATGTCAGAGCTCTAATAACCTTAGTGTACACCCATAACAGGCTAAATATTGTTTGACTTGGTATACAAGTGTAGAAGAAATGATGTTAAATGATTTATAACGTTAATTATAACTTAAAAATATCAAGTTATATTGATTTGGAACGTAAATTATTTCAAATGATTTATAACTGTATAGAATCATTTATGACTGCATTGACTGCAACTGCAATTAGTTGCTTTTTGAGTCAGGTTTCTTTCTCTTGTCATCCCTGAGAGTTTTTCCGTGCTACTCTGACCTCTGGGTTGCTCATTATAAATCTAAATCTACATCATTCTTTTTTTTAAGGATTTGGATTTAAACTGAGGATACAAAAATCAAATCAAATCTACACAACCCTTAAGCTAAATTGCTCATTTTGATCATGCAAGTACTAACCTTTACACCGTGAGAGGTACGCTGGGAAAGTCCTGACCTCATTTGCTTGTTTTGGTTCAACTTTCAATCATGAATCATTTTAATAAACCCCTCTCAGCGCTCAGTGAAACAGGTAAATGCCTGCTTTCCCCACGTCATCACTTTGAGCAGATTGCTTTATTACGCCACTTGGCCTGCAGCCGCTGAAATCAGGAGGGAGGTAGGGAGCTTAGGGAGAAAGGGAGGGAGGAAGAGACATTGAAATGTATGGGTGGCATATGATATTGCCCTTAGCTGCACTTATTTCATATTCCATAGGTAGCACGACAGCTTGTCTCACACTTTGGCCATATTTACCACGGAATGTATACAATGGCAACGATTTTGAAACGTTTAGACCACAGAGGAAAACCTACCTGGCTTCTAACTCAGACATATGGCGAGTTTGGTTACATATTCCCTATGCTGCCGTAAATTACTGTTAATTGATTGATGAAATCATTCTTTCGAATCATATTTTTTGTTTCATATTTAATAACACAATGTAGTAAGGAAATTCAATTTGACAACATAGCCACAAAACAAAACTGACATCAGAAATAAACACATCTACACCCCACTGCACATCTGTGCAAGATTACACAAACAAAGTACTCAACATGTGAGATTGCTGGATCAAGTCCCATGTTGATTTTTTTTTCCTCTACAGTAGTTTGTTGTTTTTCCCCCTCAGAATTTAAACAGCATGCATGATATAAAATTAGCTGATGCAGAAAAGCAGATTTACTTTTTTCAAACCTATTTAAAATGATTTGATTACAGGTGGGCGGCACGGTGGTGTAGTGGTCAGCACTGACGCCTTCCACCTCCATGGTCCAGGTTCGATTCCTGTCTCTGTGTCATGTATCTGTGTTTCTTCCTGTGCTTGGTGGGTTTCCTCAGGGTACTCCGGAGGAATTTCTTCCACAGTCCAATGACCTGCAAATTGGGCTAATTGGCGTTCCCAAATTGCCCGTAGTATGTGTGTGTGCCCTGCAATGGATTGGGACACTGTCTAGGGTGTACCGTGTAGACGATGAGTGTGTGATGTAACTTTAACTTAAAAAAAAAAACATAGTTATAAATAAAAGAACTGTCATGGTAATGGAATATTCTGCTGAATCAGGGTAGATTTTTAGTTCCTGCTTTAAATTAAGTGATGATATGATAAGGGAGGAATGGAGTAACTTTTCTGTCCTCAAATGCCTCAAAGAGTAGGCATTAAGTTAATGCCCATGGCATTAAGTTTTGCCAATCCTTTTTTAAAAATTTATTAAAATAAACATGTGACATCATTTGAAGTATTGTATATGTAATCATTTAAAAAATGAAGGCACATGAAATAAAATGGACATGTATCACATGCAATTGAAAATACAAGGAAAAGCATGTGGGGGGAAAAGAATTGTGTAAAACATGGTATGAAAATAAATAAATCACAAGTAGAAAAAAGTCAAAGTACATTAGTAATTATGTGAAAAATAAATGAATTTTGTAAAAAAAAAAATTTGAAAAAAGGAATCATAGTCCATGTAAAAAGATGTGGTACAAAATATAAATTACATCTAAAATAATGAAATAAATAAATAAACAAACAAGTAAATAAATAAAACTCATAATATAAATGAGCCATGTGAACATAAAAAAGAAATCATGTGAAATGAACAATCATATAAGAAAATAAATAAATCATATGGATCATATGTATTTAAAACAAATTTATTTAACACTCATTGTATAAATAAATAAGATCTGTCTGAAATTTAAAAATCTAAAAAAAAGTAATAATATTTAACACACTGGTGTGATCCTTCATGAGTACAATGATTACAATTCTTCATTAATATTTGCAGTAATGTTCTTTGCCTCTGAACAAAATTCGGTCAACTTGAAACAAAGGCCTCTGTTGCTATCAGGGCTTGCTATCACAGATGTGGCTGCTTCCGTCTAATCTACTCTCCTTCCGATCTCCTGTAGCCATCAGCACGTGACTGACGATGAGTCTTCTGTGTAGAGCAGAAAAAAAACCTTTTTAGACTGAAGATCTAAACAACTCTGTGATAGGAATCACTCACTCACACACACACACACACACACACACACACACACACACACACACACACACACACACACACACACACACACACACACACACACACACCCACACACACAACACACACACACACCACACACACACACACACACACACACACACACACACACACACACACACCTACATACACACACACACACACACACACACACACACACACACACACACACACACACACACACAGAGAGAGAGAGAGAGAGAGAGAGAGAGAGAGAGACACGCACACAGACACACATACAGCTATACTGTAATTCAGAGTCACTCTGTGGAAAAAGCAGATTACAGCATTCTTTTATTTTATATTGAGGGAAAGAAGATATATTTTATATTTTAAAGTAGGCCTAGATTACTAATATAAGAACAGATTCAGACTGTCACTTGTATAAAGACACCATGTTCTATAAATTTACCGAATGAATAAATAAACAACAAATACAACAGCAAATTCTATTCTATTCTATTCTATTCTATTCTATTCTATTCTATTCTATTCTATATAATAGATTATATATTCTATATTGTTTCAGTTTGTTTCTTTTCTCTACTTTGGTGACCTCTATTGGCCGTAGAGGAAACAGACTGATTTTTATCTCTTTCTAAATTGTAAAACATTGCTGAAGGCATCCAAAATATCCAATAATCTCTTTTGAACACATTTGTATCTGTAACAGATGTACTATATCTGCTACTCATGATCTGTAAATTCTTCATAACCGCTCTAATCTGAGGTGCTGGTAGTTAATTGGGGATTTCTGAGGCTGGTGACTCTAAATGAACGTCTCTTCTGCAGCAGAGGTAAGTTTTGGTCTTGTTTTCCTGGGAAGGTCTTCATGAGAGCCAGTTTCATCATGGTGCTTGATCGGTTTTGCAAATGCAATTGATAATATTGTTTTTACAAGAACTATTCCAGAACAGCTGACCTTCATGTCTTAAAATAAGCACTAATTGTTGTCTTAAGTACTCCACTTAAGTACCCAATGCCATAAGTGATATTTCATAGTTTTGAAATTTTAAGTATTGTTCTAGACAACATATACTATAATATACTAATATAATATACTGTATATTAACTAAAACATTGATTTCCCAAACAACAGTGAATTAACACAAACCATGGTCTCACCAAGAAGATAAAGATTACAATCGAACATTTATGGCTGAAACATTTGAATAAAAATGTAAAAGGCAAAAGTATAAATAGAAAATTGCATCATTGTTACAGTGACACTTTTTTCCAAGTTACTATTTTAGGGCTTTTTCACACATCTGTGTTTGCAATACAGTGTGTTCTTTTCCCTTATAATGTATTGCTGCTGAGGTAGCTACATGACCTTTTATACAGTACACAATGATAATTAAGTGATCAAAGATAATTAACTCCAGAAATTACTGGTAAAAAAAAAAAAAAAAACAAGCAAGCCCAAGCAAGCTAATTTTTTTATTTCAAATTAAAATCAAAAATCAATTCAAAAAAATTTGATTCATCACATACACGATTATACACAGTTAACGCTTACATGTGATCCTGAAAAGAAAAAGGGATAAAGGAAATTTCTAACACAGAACTTTTTTTTTTCTTAAACAATCTACTTCTCCCTAATGTTTCAGATATTTAAGTTAATACACTCAAAATGTTACACTATTTAAATGTTTACTATTTGTAAATTGTCTCACTACAGAATATCCAGAGTATAGCAGTTGCTGGTCAGTACATTCTCCATCTCTACACATACTGTAGCTCTGGATATGAGTTTTATGTACGAGGTAGCTTCAAAACCGGATGCACTCCAAAATCCACTGTTGTGTGCAACTATTCGGTGTGCAAGCATTGCAAAGTTGTAAACACGACTCACATTTTGTAACTCAGATCTTATCTTAGCCTATCACTAATCTCAGCATTTTTCTAAAACCCGCCTCATCTGATCCACTTTATAGTATTTAATGCTATAGAAATCCAAAGGTGCGGCACGGTGGTGTAGTGGTTAGCACTGTCGTCTTGCACCTCGAGGGTCTGGGTTTGATTCCCGGCCAGGCGTGTGCATGTTCTCCCTGTGCTTGGTGGGTTTCCTCCCACAGTCCAAGGACTTGCAGATTAGGCTAATTGTCGTTCCAATTAATGTAATTAATTGCCTGTAGTGTGAAAATGAGTATGCGTGCCCTTCGATGGATTGGAACCCTGTCCAGGGTGTACCCGCTTCATGCCCTAAGTCTCCTGGGATAGGCTCCAGGCCCCCATGTCACCCTGTATACAGGATTAAGCAGTATAGATGGGAGAGAAATCTGAAAGTTTGATTCTATGCTGTTGTCCGTGGACGTTTCTGGAAGTTGGTTTCTTGTCATGATACGTGGTCTGTGTCACTGACTCGGATACAACAGCAACGATTGAAACAGTAAATGTGCAGTGGCAATCGCTGAGGCAAAACGCAATGGAAAGTAGCTTTGGTCTAGAAATCCCTTGGCCAATATTCTTCCCACAGCTTTCCATTCATCCTCTAGCCATTTTGGTAAAAGAGACGACACAATCTAAAAATTCTGTCTAAAATGCCTTACAGTCATCCCTAGACACCTCATCTGCATCACGACCTTTTTCATGAATAAATCGATACTTTAAGGGGTAGTTAAGAGTCGACTCATCTTTAATCTGACAAATCGTTTCCTCTAACAGGTTTACGATGTAAAGTTTGATACCCAATGGAAGTTGCTCATACAGTAGTTTGCATCACGCTTGAACACAGAGTATATTTATCATTACGAACAGACAGTACGTTCAATATAATCTACTAAGACAGGAGTGAATGTGGAAAGGGCAGTATTGATGACTTCCTCTGTGGATGGGACACCTGGAACGGTGTCATCCAGCTGGCTTGCAGAGAATACATCTTCTATGCCACTTCTGAATCATTAAATAGAAAACTTTACACTCTTCAACTGTAGAAGATGGTTCAGTTTGTGGTTTATCAGAATAAATACACTGTCTCGGCTACTCCCCTAGAGAGCCACTATGTCTGTCCTTCTCACTGTCCACTTCTGTGTCTGATTTGTAACAAAAACTTTGTATTTAAATAAAACTTTAAAATGCCAAAATAAGTGTGTACAGCTCACCAACAGTAACACTGTCTTCAAATTCCAGTTACTTAAAATGATACATTTTCCTATTTTTTTTATTCAGTGTGGTGAAAAGAATTATTCCCTGGTATGAGACATAAGGTCTTCTTTCTTGGTTGCATTCTTGAATATATTGAGAACTCCCCCACCACAGCGTTTTTTTCCGACTTGCTTTCCCTTCTGGATCCTCCCTAACTCGATTTTTCATTAAAGTCTTTGTAGCATTTCTTTTACACCTTGTTATTGCCTTCTGTTGATCCCTTATTATGGCCTTCTGTTGCTGTCTTCATTTTCTTTCGCAGTTTTTTAAAGAAGGAACACGTTTGAGCAGTTATCCTCTTTTCATTTTTGTTTGTCCAGACAGTACCGCCTTGTAGCAATAATGTCTCCATACAGCGGTATGGTGCTTGTCGCCCACAATTCAGCTGTCATCTGATTCTCTGACAACTGATGTGTCACTCTGTAAATTGGAAACTTTGCAAAGGTAGCTTTAAGGAAATTTATTAGTTTGTAAAAAATATACTTTGCAATGATTTTAATAATACTACTACTAATGTTTTTAATACAAGATACTTTGTGACAATTGTTTTTCTTATGAATTTACCCTGTTTTATTCAATATTTTCTTCAGGAACCAGCATCCTCATTAGTATGTTAGCGATGTGGAGTCAGTCAAATTATTTTTTTATTATTTGTTGATTGGGGGTAGAGAGGTTTTTGAAGTGGTGGGGACCAAACTTTTACAAAAAGTCCAACATTTTTTGTTAAAATGACTATGCTTGAGTCACTTGATATAATATGGGCCAAGTTAACCGTGCCGAGTCAGTTAATTACTCACTCCCTTCCTCACTCATCATCTATACCAGTAGTTCTCAAACTTTCAAACCAGCAAACCGTAAATGAAGATCGACAAATTCTCGTGACCCCCACTATCAAAAACAAGCAATAAACATAAGCTGTTCACAGTATTTTGACTACACTTACCTTACAATGGGAATGGTGTACTTGTTTTTGGCAGCACGAAAGCTTCATTCGTAGCCTGATGGTCAATACAGCTACCCACAAATCATCTTCGACATCAACACATGATCTGTGTTTATTTTTTATATACATAACCCTGTAATTTCTTATCTTTTAGCGGAAAAGTTCTATAGACTTTTCAGTAATCAAAGGATGTTTCGTCTCCAAATACCTTTGCATTTTGCTGGGCTTCATACTTTCATGAGCAAGCACTTCTGAACAGATTACACATTGAGGGAAATCTATGTTGTCAACAGTAGAGCAAGTTAATCCATACTTTATGAATTCTTCCTTATATTTTTCTGACGTTTCCTACTTTGGTCTGACAGGGTCTTGCTCTTATGCTTGGTTTATGATGACTTAGGGAAATAGTCCTCAACATTTTTAAATTTGTGAATAACAAATTTATCCATCTCGGCAGTTATGGTTTTCACGTGCAGTTGTGCGCTGTAGCAATAACTAGTGAGCCAGTCGCTGTACAGTGATGTCATATCTTTTTTTTAATCTCGAATTAATTTTTTTTAAACACTCAATTTAAACACACACTCAATCAGTAATATCCCTACAAATAAAAAAAAATTATAGCATTTACTTGTAATACTGAAAAGTGTGTATTATAATCACAAAAAAAGTTTTTAATCCATCTCACGACAACTTGAAATTATTCCGCGACCCCCAGTTTGAGAACCACTGATCTATATTTATTAATTCTGTATTCAGTTTCATGGGGAGCCTGTAGCCAATCCCAGGAGACTTAGGGCACGAGGCCGGGTACACCTCGGACAGGGTGCCAATCCATCGCAGGGTGCGCACACACACATACATAAATTGCTTGGGAACACCAATTAGCCTAATGTCTTTGGACTGTGGGAGGAAAGCGGAGGCCCCAGAGGAAACCCACCAAGCACGGGGAGAACATGCAAACTCTATGCAGAAGGGAATTGAACCTGGAAACTGGAGGTGCTAGGCGACAGTGCTAACCACTACACCATCGTGCTGCCACGTTGTGCAGTCAGAAGGTGTAACATACAGTATATTAGTAGTCAATCTTCAATGCTAATGATTACCATAATAATAAATTTCCCATTTTAAAAAATAAATGTAATGTTTATCATAAAGCTAATATACTTTGCATTTTTCCATTTGATAACTAAATGAATTGTAGGGATAATCCTAAATGTTTGTTCAGTTTAAATCCGTCACACAATCAGAAACATCAGGCAAGTAAACCACATCTGCTGAATGTGCAAGACAACAGTGCTAACCACTACACCACTGCGCCATCTGGGCTGCCATGTCGGCAGTACTAGACTGTAGATATGGTTTTACCCCTCCACAAAAACGGGGGTAACACTATAGCTGTACAATGTGACGCCATAATTATGAGATGCGTCGTAGTCATAATATAATGTAACGTTACAATGAGCTATTAGAGTTATCAAGTCGTCATTTTGAGAAAGAATTTCTCCTATTTTATGGCGATGATTAAACTCCTGGTTTGACAGTTGTGGCCACAAGACGGCGACAAACACCTCTAGTCCGGCACAACTCACGAGCGAAGAAAAACAAGGATGACTCACGTGACCAAACTGGCATGGCGGCGGCCTCTGCAGTCCGGGTGAGCGTCGGGCTGACTTTAAGCTTGGCTAAAGTTGCACCGCAGTGTCGAGTCTGTCCGTTCAACCGGTTAAACATCTGCCACGGAGCCACGATATCAAAATCGAGTCGTCGTTTCTCAGCGCCGAGCCGGCACTTACAGACTTCAATAAGTGAGTGAAACGAGCTGCTTTGGAGAAAGATTCAATCATTAAGACGCACGAGCGTGATGCACGTGCGTGTGTTATCACATGCGGGGATGTTAAGGCTGTTAACGCAGGTCAAGCCTCTATGAGTTTACTTCAGGATTTTTAAATAACATTCACTAAAAGTGATGAAACGTGGTTATAGCAGGGCTGGGTAATGTATCCATATGGTGTGTACGGCTGTGAACATGTTACTTATCTGTACTGCCATCGCTTCATCTTTCTATCCAAGCTCAAATTTCTTGATTTAATCAATGTTTATTAATTTCTACTGTTTTTTTTTTTGTTTTGTTTTTTTTGGTGTGGTTTGTAATAGCAACAGACAGAGAAGGTCACTCCAGCCTATTTCCACCTCCTCCTGATGGATCCCCAGGCATTCCTAAGCCAGCATTAAGATATGACCTCTCTAAACCCTGAGTTTATCCCCATGTCTCTCTCCTGTTGGCCAAACCACCTCAGCTCACAGATCTACTTTTATCAATCTCCTTTCCCTACAGCTCACATTAAGCCTTGACATCCCCATAGAGCAGTTTATTTTTCTCCACTTGACCTTGTCACAATATCCTTTTAGTCACTTGACTACATGTCACGGACATAAGGGGTAAACACAAGGCTTTGTCTATAAACTGAGCTCTTGCTTCAGTGCCACAGACTGTTTAGAGACTGTAATGCTACTGAAACTCTAGCAAAATAGCTTTTAACTACCACCATGAACAAGGTCACTTCTCTCACCTAATGAAAGCATCATGTTCTTTTCTGTTAGAGAATCATTGCTTAAAGTTGATCATTTTTATTTTCAGCAGGAAAATCCACGAGTTCTTAAGTTTTTAAGTACACATGGATAAATGAATACACTTCAATAGATTTTGTAAACTATTTTATAAAATAACATATGGTGATCTGTAGATAAAGTTTCATTTACATTGCTTCTGATAGTATTTTATAAGCTCCTTCACATAACATTTAGGATGTACAGGGAAATGTCATATTATATTATATTGATGATCTTGTAGCCAATATAGTTTATTTCCAGTTGAAAAATGTATTGTCCTGGCCTATTTAACGTTGTGTTTTATCATTTCAGATCGGCACCAGGGCGAGGAGGGCGGTTTGCCGATAGAAGATCCGGACGAGAATGTGTGCGTCTCCTCATCTTGTTCTTCAATTAATTTCACTTCATTTTATGAATGAATTCTTGGAATAATTCTTTAATGCACTTGGTAGTCTTAACTTAGTCTTATGTAACCTTATCAACCTATGTATTTATTCATGCAATTTCTAGATGTTATGTATACTTATAATGTTACTAAACTCAAAGCTTTCTGCCGCAGTGTTAATGTGGTGTTCATTGACCGAGCTGGACGGAGGATACCGGTGAAGGCAAAAGTAGGAGACAATGTTCTCTATCTAGCTCGCAGACATGGCATCGATCTCGAAGGTGAATTTTCTAAAATTCTGATATGGCACATTATACAATCAATATCAAATCTACTGTAGAGTTAATACAAACCTTAGGTTTTGCTTCAGTTCTTTGTCTTTAAGGGGTGTTCAAGTCAAAAACCGGGACTTTTGATTGTACAGAATACATTTAATAGAGTAAAAAATAGTTTTGTGTCTGTATAATTCCCTGCAACACAAATATAATTATTTTAGTGTTTCACTATTCTTTGGACACCATCAAGGTAGAAATTTTTATCAGTACCCCAGAGACATGGTCAAACTGTGTGCTTCATGTATAAAACCCTGGCCTTCCAGGAACTATTGGGAAATGGTTTGGAGCGGGGTCAGGACTGTAAGCAGGACTGATTTCGTATAATGTACCAGCTGATTTGTTGATGTGCAAGAGGTGATGAGATGGAACATCGTTTAGTTGTAGGTCTTCCAGCCGCAAGCATCATTTTAAAAGATCATTGTGCTGACATCTAGTGGACACAACTTTTGTAGCAAATGGACCCTAACCTTAATGCAAGCAATATTGCATTCATCATTGATGCAACCTACCATTTCTAAATCTGTAAAAAAAAAAATAATAATAATAATTCCACTCCCCTCCAAAAAAAGACAAAAAGTCTCAAATTATGTGCTAGCAATTTTTCAAAGGAATTATCTTATTGGGAAAATCTTAAAAGGAATTATCTTATAACTTATTTTTATAAATTAGGGAAAGTCCTTCTTTTTCTTTCGTTGCCTTATTTTGATCTGCCCTTTCTGCTCGACACAAGCTTCGGAAAAATTATTAGTGTTGGTGAATGATTGTGAGCACAGTACCCACAGACAGCTGTGTCTCTTTCGCATCATGAATTTCACTCATGAAGTTCCAGTTCAAGTTGACTTGAATGCCCTGCGTATGTTCATACACAATTCTTCCCTCATGAGAGATGTATGCGCTATGGTTTGTGTATTCAATCAATCAAGCTATGTATTAAGATTGTGTATTAGGTTTTGGGGTCAGGGTCAAAGGTGCTGCCTTAAATTGCTTTTTGAGTTTGTTGAAAATCATTTTCCTGCTTTTTTCAGGCGCTTGCGAGGCATCACTGGCTTGCTCCACGTGCCATGTTTATGTAAATCATGAGTACTATGACAAGCTACCTGAGCCTGAAGAAAGGTAATGTTTGGTACATTGTCATAATAGAACCTGATTTAATTTATTTTATTTTGTTAAAATAAAATTCTTATATAAAAATCATTTGTGCTTTTATTCGGCACCCTCCTTGTACCTGCATTTGCTTTATTAAGTACATCTACCTAAAGGCACTTTGTGGTTTTTACAAATGTTAACTGGAGTCAGTGTGTTGATTTAATGAGCCAGCTCTTATTAATGATGTATTCAGAGACAGTTACCCTTCATTAACTATTGGCATTGGGTTTAATAGATTACTTTTTTTTTTTTTTCTTGTTAGTTAAAGAAATCATGGTGTAGACCATTTTTCTTATGCATGTGCTACATGTGCTCATGACTTTGTAACATATTTTATCCTTTAAAGGGAGGATGACATGCTGGATTTGGCCCCTATGCTGCAGGAGAACTCTCGTCTTGGTTGCCAGATTATTTTGACTCCTGAACTAGATGGCATTGAGCTGACGTTACCCAAGGTTACGCGGAACTTCTACGTTGATGGTCACATCCCCAAACCTCAATGAGAAACGTGGACTGCAGTAAAGGCTAAGCAAACATTGTAGACGTCTTTTCTCAAGACCACAGTGTATCTCATGTTTAAAAGACTGAAGAGCAGTTTGGTGAACCTACCATCAGCCTGATTTTTGTCTTTTAAAGTGTGTCCAAAGAATTTACACACTGAATGGGTGTTTCAGAAACGCACAACATCTGGATCAAAAAAAGCACTTGGTCCTTTTAGGTTCAGGGACATAGCCTTTTGAAACTGTTAAGCTGGATGGTCGAACAGCTTGAACGGGAAGTTTTAGGATCACCTCAGTGTTGGTGTTATAAAATTTCCAAAGATAATGAAGGTGACCTTTTGTGTTGCGCACATGAGTCAGACGCACAGTTTTTATATTTCCTTATACGTCCTGTGTAAAAGTGAAATAGAAACGCTATTCTGGCATTCAATTATTTTTTTAGCAGGTTTTATTTTTAACGCTAAGTGTTAAATTTGTTTACATGTGTCTGTTAAGGATAAAGGACTAAAGAATTTGAAATGACAGTGCTGTTTGGTTACACTGCTTTCCAAAAATGACGGGAAACAGGTCTGTATGTGTATATTAGTCTAGAGTCAAGACATTTCTGGAAAACCAGCTGCCATACAACTGATTTAATTCTCTGAGGTTGTCAGGAGTATACGCACACTAATGGAATTTATGCCTTGGGTAGTAATTATAAGAGCCATCATTTTACCCATTATCAGGTTTTAACCTAATAATATACAAATTTTTTGTTTTAAGATGTATAATCTCACACACATTCTAACATAGAACCCCACTGTGAGCATAAGTGAAGCCACCAACCCGTTAAAGAAAGCAGCTAATTTGTGTCTTTCCATAATGCTGTGTGTCAAATAAATAAATCAAACAAATTAAGTTGAAAATGCTGTTTTATTTATGGAAATTCAGATGCAGGTTAAATAACTGAAACCCTGGTCATTGTGTAATATAAATACAGAGCATCTTGAAAAATTTAAATATTGTAAAAGTGAGTTTTTTTTTTGTCATAATTTAAGAAATGAAACTCAATCTAGATTTGTTGCATGTAAAGTGAAATTCCAAGTATTTTGTTTCGCTTACAGCTCATGAAAATCAAAAAGCCAGTATCTCAAAAGTATTTCAGAGTTTGAGTACATTTCTGTCCATGCAATATAAATACGGTGTTTCAGCTTAGTTCAGTACACACATGAAGACGGAATACTACTGATTGTACAAAAGACAATCATCGACTCCATGCACAAGGAGGACAACCCAAAGATAGTAATTGTTGAAAAGGCTGGCTTCGTAGAGTGCTGTATTTTACAGTAAAATGTGCAAAATGACCGCAGCCTTAAGGAAGGTTGTGAATCTCTCCCAGGTTCTTGATTTGGCTTTGCTTGACGGAGAGTGGAGTGATGATGAAAGTGCATATTCAGATAATAGACTACAACTGTTGCTTATTAAGACACTCTTGGATGAAAGACAACAGCAGAAGTGACTTATCTGGGCTAAAGAGGAAGTAAATGGCCAGTTCAGTGTGAAGTTTCCACACTTGTTGAAGTTTAAGAGTTTTTTTTTTTTAAATATGAACTGTAAATTAGTTGATTCTACTCTCTTTCGATAATTGTGTTGATCTGATAATTATGTGTTAAGTCTTCCATACCAGTACCTTTCTGCCCAGTCGTGACAATTTGTTTTTTCTCACAATAGCTACAGTTACAATATCTTGTGTCAATGGCACCTGAAAATAAGTGAGTATTATTAGGCAGGAAGTGAACCTTTTGTCCCTCGTGTTGATGTGTGTGAAACAGAAAGAATTGACAAGCCTAAGAATTTGATTGCCTTTTCAAGTTTGACAAGGGCCAGATTCAATGGCTAGATGACTGAGGCAAAGCAACTCCAAACGTGTAGGTCTTGGGGATGTTCCCTGGCTGTAGTGGTCAGTACCTACCAAAAGTGATACAAGGAAGGAAACCCAGTAAATCAGCAAAATGGGCATGGGCAGCTAAGGCCTCACTGATGCACACTGGGTGCGAAGGCTGGTCTATACTGTACTCTGATCCAATATAAGTGCTCTAACTGCTGAAAAGCTTAATGCTGGTCTTTTATAGAAATAAGTCATAACAGACAGTGCATTGTTTTGGTGACCTACTCATTACTAAGCGGGTGGTCATAATGTTATGGCTGATAAGTGTATAAAGTGGTGTATTAGATGCTTAAAGATGGCGGCCATAAGATGACATAAGCTTTACTGCTGTCTGTTAAAAGAGGCGGTAATGAGAAACTACTAAGAAATAACTATACTGTGTTTACCTATGAAAGACAATGGATACTGAATATGTAATATCACGTATAATTAAGTTAGCAGACGGACTTTTTCTTTAATTAGCTTTAATGAGCTAAGGCTCAAACTAGCGACACCTGAACACCTGATGGTCACGTGACGCACTAGTCTCACGTGACGTAACCGTGACCCTCGCTCACTGAAAAAAAATATAAATGTATTAGAAAACACTGCATGGATATAAAAACAACGTTTTATTAGGTAAGATATAACATAGAGTGTGTTGTTATATTGTTGGATAGCAGTGTAGAGAGATGTTTTTAAGAGTAACTTACTGATAGGAGCTTAATTGTGATTAATTGGGTTTGCGGACAGGATGGATGGAGTGAGGGATCACCAGGGATCATGATGGCAGATTTCTTTCTGTAGTTGTATGTTATTTTGATATATTTAAGAAACCTTTAAAGGAAAGAGGAATTTGTTATATGGAGTTTATTGTTTAACATTTCTTTTTAAGATACCTTTTGGTGAGGCTACATTTTGCGCGCGCGCGCACCAGTTCAAAGAATCGCCTCAGACAGGTTACAATGTAACAGCAGTCAATGCAGTAACAATGCAGGAAGGTGATTTAACGATGATGTTTTTCATTTAGCAGCCGTACACACGTTTAGTTGAACACGTTTAAGGATGTTAAGTCCGTACAACATTTTCCCAGTTCATAAATGAGTGGTATATCATTCTCTGTTCCTCTTTAAATCTTTGGCATTTTGTTTGGACAGGTAAGTGCACAAGTGTACAAACCTTTACTAGCATACAATCAACAGGCTTTCAATACAAGTTAGGTTTCATGTGTTTACATTATCAGTAACCAAAATGGTAAAAAATAAATAAATAAATAAATAAAAAATCTCAATGATATTTGGGTAATGTATAAAAGTGAGCATTTGGTCCATACACAGTTTAATAAGTGGTAAATGTCTGTTTTTCCTGTTCTAGGTTACAACTTGAAGATAATGTAAATAAGAACATATGGTAAGTGTGTTAACTTCAATGTTATTATACTGTACAACTTAATGTTTACTAATTTGTAGCATTTTTGTAGTAATGGTTAGCACTGTTGCCTTGCACCTCCAGGGTCCGGGTTCAATTCCCACCTCTGGTTTGTGTTCTCCCTGTGCTTGGTACGTTTCCCCAGGCTACTACCATTTCCTCCCACAGGCCACAGATTAGGCTAATTAGTGTTCCCAAATAGACCATGTATGTGTATGCGTCCTGCATTTCATTGGCACCCATCAAGGGTGTGCCTCGCCTCATGCCCCAAGTCTCCTGGGATAGACTCTAGGCCCCCCCATGACCTACAGAGGTGAAGGCATTAATGTTTGATATAGAAAATTAAATTAACTTGAAATTAGTTATTTTTAGTAGTATTATTTTGGATTATAAATTGAGCTGTCAATGCTTCTTTCCCATAGGTAGAGTTAAGTGAATGACCTGAAACTCATGGTACATTTTAGAAATATGGCAGAAGTTAAAATACTGCTCAAAGCCTTTAACCAAAATTAAAGAGCATAACTTTGATTTGCATATCTGTTAATAACCTTTATTATTTTTGACCCAGAACAGCCAAGGAAGTATGAGTTCAGAGATTAACACTCCAGCTGATCTCAGAAGCTGCTCCAAAGCCTCAGGAACTGCTAGCAAAAACATGGATCCTGAAGACCTTTGCATGACCCAATCTTCTATCTTGTACCTTCTTCAGGAAGCCACCAAGCTTGTAACACCATCAAAGCAGCACAGTCTGGATGTGGAAAAACGTCATGACGCCAAAGAAAAGATCGTTTCGACTAGCTTGAACCAAATAGTTCATGAAGTTCAAACTGTCGAAACACAGCCTAGCTTTACAGGGGCCTTTTCTATGTTTAGCAGTAGTCCATGGGAAGTGATGAGTCTCATAAACCTCCAGTGCGAGAGGCTGCTACATTCTGGTGGAACAAATGGACAGGAAGACACACAACCTCACAAAAGTAAGGAGGCTAAATCTGAAGACTGCAATGTCACCCAAGAATGCTCTTCCCGTCCTTCAGCTTCCGCTTCTATCATGTCGCCAATAGCTGATGCAATGGACCATGCCATGGAGTCTGAAGTTTGCTGCTCCATTCCTCATGTTATTGATCCAGGTGATCACATTCAGAGCACCAGTGAGGATGGTGAACGTTCGACCATAAAAGCTGGAGATGACCTTGCAGAGCTTATTTCTAAGACCACAGAAGACGGTCTGCTTTCCTCCAGGGTAAAGAATGATGAAGGGACTGGTCACTACTTCCTGTTTGAAACATCAGTGCTACCACTTGATTTGACAAAAAAAGTAGAAATGTGTGAACACACCGTACAGTCTGGTGAGGGTGTGAATGAAATGGAGAGTGTACCGTCCATATCGAAGACTTCGCACAGCCATGAACTAAGCTCTGTTGACTTTTCATCATCTCTGGTTGCAGAAAAATGTGAAGACTCTTGCTTTTATTTCAATGAAGGTGAAAATGCAGAGAGTAAAAGTGCACTGGTGTCTGAAACGCCACAGTCAACAACAGATTTGAACAATAACCTGGAAGATGAGATGATGCAGGGGGCTGAAAAGAGTCATAAAGTCGTCTCCGCCCAGACCAGAAGGAGGACGCCTAGAAAGCAGGCTCACCCTGAGCGCAGCCCTGATCTACAGGACCCAGGGCTTCAGGGAGTCACGTTCAGAATGCACGCGGAGCTGGATCAAAGCTCAGACCAATGCCGCCTTGTCATCACCTCCAACTATAGGCAAGCACTGTGTCATCTATTAATATAAAGCTAGCTCGTAGATTCTTGATTGCTTCATTTCATGGACAAACAGGAAAAGATGCTTGTCAAAATATGTATGGACTTGACTTAAATGCTGCGTTAGATATTGTAATTTTATAAATCACACTCAGTGAAGCCCAGTTTAAGCTTTTACACTTCTGTAGCAGCTTAAGTACTTTATCTCTTCATTCACAACTCGGGTGTTTATGCTGCCCAGCCATGCAATTACAATAGATGACCCTTTTAATGTAGGACACATTTGACCTTTTCATTTAAAACGTAGAATATAAATCACTTGTATGCATGTTTGCATTGTGTCCCTGTTGAGAACTCTTGTCTCTGTCTTGTAGCAAGCTATGTAAGCGTGGCAGAAGTAACAGAAAGTCCAGATCGGTGCAGAATTCCCAGCGAACCAGCAGTTCAGAAGAGGATAGTGACTCCCCCAGCCTGTGCAGTAAGTGCTGCATATGGCTGTATGTTTCTTTCTTTCTTTCTTTCTTTCTTTCTTTCTTTCTTTCTTTCTGTTTACATCATTCTATCAATGCGTGGGGTATAGAACTGTACCAATTTGCAAATGTAAGGAAGACATTGAAGTTGATGCCCATTGTAATTGCCCAAATGTACGTCAAGCCCGGGAATTTTGATTGTGCAAAATGTGAGTAAAAAATAACTTTTTCTCTGTATAATCCCCTGCTACTGTAATGTATTTACTGTATCCGTGTTTCACTAGTCCTTGGATACAATCAAAATAGAACATTCTCAGTATTTCAGAGACATGATCAGTCTGATATGCTGCTCCCCTTTCAGGAACAACTTTAATGGCCCAAACGTGTGGAAAAAGCCTTGGAGAGAGTTTTGTAAAGTCCAAGAGGTGTCCCTGAATTATTGTGTGTACAGTTCCTACAGACGGATGTGTTTCGTCCACAAGTTGCTGACGGGTTATCCAACAATTAAATTTTTATTTTATTTACTTGTTTACTTCAATGAACAGGCATTTCACTCTGAACTTTTAGGGGAGCGACTGCAGTCGGCTCCAAGACACCCCAGCCAGAATTTTCATTTTCACATTTATAGATGTATGATCGTCTTAAACATTTGAACCATTCAAATGTTTTTACTGCAGCTAATACGTCTCGTGACCATACTGAAGTCTTCTGTAAATGTCAGTTTTACGCTTTCCTGCATGAGAAATTTGCTCAAAAGTCCCTGTTTGACTTGAATGCCCCTCTGAGAAATGTTGCATATTGGTAGCCTGTTCGAACAGCAGATGGAGCTCTGATTCAACAGTACAACTTGGAGCTTGGACATGTCTAAGTGGGAAACAAAGGGTGTTCGCTTTTTTAGGAATAAAAGAGAGGTTTGTCTGTACAGTGGTCAGAACTCGCTCTGTCAAAGATATCTTTAAGTTTCATACATTTTGATGATCTGAAGCCAGACTCTCAATTTTTGTTTATCTAGCCGGATTTTGTGACCGCATCAAACAATGAAACCTTGGCAGTACTTGGCTACAGTATTTTCCTAAAGTTTATCCTGCACCATAGATTAAATCTAGATGTTGAGTAAAAGTGATGAGCAGTTATGTGCTGGATTAAATAATCTACTTTTAAAATAAGATCATTGTAAAGAAACACCTGCACCAATTGATATTAATTAGAAAAGCTAAACTAAATATTTTTGCTGGGATTAGTTCATATTTTCACCACTGAAATAACGGCGCCAAAGTGGTTAAAGCTGATTTTTAATACCTGTAGTCGTTTTAAGACCAAAGACCTCTCATCTGTGATTTAGTCTGTGATTACTGAACAGGGAGTGTATTTTGCTAATGTCAAAAGTACAGAAGTTGTGCAAAACTAATATTTTTGTTTAATTACTACTGCATCATGCAACACAACCAGTGTCAAGTCCCATTGCCTATATGCTTACAGTATGTGTCACTCAGGGAAGAGTTTATTGATAACTGTAACATAAAAAAAAAAAGAAATTTAACCCAGGAAAGCTTTGATTTCTTATTTATGATGGTGAAATTGACTCATTAATGGCAATGATTAAGTAGATGTAAAGGTTTATTCTGTTCCTGTTGTTATTATTATTATTTTTTTTTTCTTTTTTTTTTTTTAAGAGAAGATTTGTGCGTCATGCTGCACTAGAAAGACTCCTTTATGGCGAGATGCTGAAGATGGCACCCCACTCTGCAATGCCTGTGGAATCAGGTGGGATTGCTATGACTCTATTTGCGAACATGGGAGGGGGTGGGATGGTTTTGGCAGTATTACTATAAATGTTTTGGTTCACAATTAGGCATTCTGGTATTATGTATTGTTTTTAGTCAATTACAGTGACTCAACAGCCATCTGTGGCATCAAGAGCGCAAAATTGAGCATAATCTCAGAACTTCGGTCAATCAGGGTGACGCAATGCAATCATGGCCATCTGAGGGAGGAAGAGGGTGGTTTAAAGATTGTGTGTTCAACTACCATGTGGTGATCGGCAATTTGAGAGGGAAAGAAATGTGGTGAAATTCCGCATCTCAGAGAAAGCGTGTGCTAAACCAAAGTCTAAGAGGAGCTGTCAGATTCAGTCAATGTGTAAGAAAGGGATTAGGTTGGAAAGTATTGGAGTTATAATTTAAAGGTTTTGACAAGCTGCTTATATCCAGAATGAATTCAGCCATAATAAGCATATGTGAATCCAACAACCATTTTCCAAACTGCTTTTGGATTATTATTTAATAATTTTTTTTTTTATTCAAGTAGAACTATTTATACTTTAGCCCGATAAAGGAAAAAGAAGAATAATCCTCGCTTTTTATGTTATGATTGGGATCCTTGGTTTGAATTTGACAGGTATAAGAAGTACCGTGTGCGCTGTCTACAGTGCTGGAACATTCCTAGGAAAGAGGCCAGCTCCAACTCCAAGTGTCTGAAGTGTGGAGATCTCCTCCAACCCGCCTCACAAAGCAAACGTGCTGGTTGGTAGCATTTCCCCAGCGGCCCCACATCAGCTTTACAATTCTATACAAATTTAATATTCTGGTAATGTCTGTGTGTGTTTGTAAAATATATCTGCATAAGTTATTAACTTAATATTGTAGAGACTTTTTATGTTACTCAAAGTTAAAATTGTGTGTGAGAAATTGACCGTTTAGTTGGTTTGGTCTCCTAGCAAACAGTTTACTAAGCATCTTCAGAATTTACAAATATTTATGTCTACATGCAAACTTTCTAAGAAAGTGATTCCTGTAGGAGTGGTTATATTTTGCACTTGGTTGTTTTGTGTAGTGGTGTGTCGCCTATTTACAGTAGGACTTAAATGCATGCATGTTCCTGTTTTCACAAATGCTTTTCTTTGTTTTGCTGTCTGTGATTTAAATTTTACTTGGAAAGTTCTTCTGTAAACTTCTGGTTGAATTTGGTTGGAAATTAAATCGTGTGAAGTAAATTTTGGTATTTATTGAATAACACTTTTTTTTTTTTTTTTTTTTTACGATTTTTTTTGTTGTTGCTGTAGGTACATTTTGGATAAAATAAGAATTAAAATCATTCCAAAACAAGTTGCACATAACAGATAAAAGTATTAGTTGTTACATAAAACTACTGGGAAAAGTATTAATCTTGTCTTAGGCTTGTGTCTTAGTCTTGGGTTTAATTATGCTAGGTTTCTCTCCCTTAAAGTCTGCTTTATCAACACACCAACAGAAAATTTACCTGCAACTTCAAAACTTCTGGACATATTAAAATGGAAATTTTAATGGGAACTTACTGACATACTGCAAGATCAATTACATACAGTAAATATACTAGCTGTCAATCTTTAAAAAAAAAATAAAAACAAAAAAAAAAGACTACTTTAAAAATGGTGCTCGAAAGTACTAAACTTCCTTCCAAAATTAATGTTTTGTCATTTATGCTTTTGTTATAGTTCACATTTTCATGTTCTACAGTATTGTACGACGATCTTGAGCCACTCCATTTCTTCATATTACACAATCTCTTGTACATTTGCATTTATAATGTTCGGTGCCACAGGAGGCCTGGAGCCTGTCCCTGGAAAAGCATGAGCAGAACATGCAAAATCCACACAAACATCAAAGTCATGCTCCAAAGATACTATTTTTTGTTTATTTTTAAAAAACATTACAGTCTATAATAACCACAGCACCTACCTCATTTCCCCACTCATTATACTAATCACTGACCTAGACATCTGTCATCATCTGTACCTGTTTCTCACTGGTTCATGACTTTTTTTTTTCTTTTCTTTTTTTTAAATTATTTTTACGCTTGAATGGTTTCATGTGTCACTTTCTGGCTAAACAAACAAACAAACAAAAAAAAACATTCCTCTGAAACTGGTCTGGGTTGAAAAATAAGGGCCAAAAACTCCTGCGAGAAGTTTCGAGATGACCTTAAAAATA
Organism: Clarias magur; assembly: GCA_013621035.1. NCBI lineage: Eukaryota > Metazoa > Chordata > Actinopteri > Siluriformes > Clariidae > Clarias > Clarias magur. The sequence goes on from QNUK01000049.1 coordinate 2,356,677, forward strand.
AAAAAAACAGTATGGATCTTCAGAAACAAAATATGAAGAAGTCGGGGTGGGTCAAGACTGTTCCATACTATTGCATATATTAATTTATAATTAAATTGATCCTGTTACTAGTCAATATTTTAAGAATTAATTAACCTTGGCACAATTTCATTCAGAATTTAGCTTCATCATATTTCGTACCTAGTGACACATTTATTTATTCACAATAATTCCTCACTTTCAGTTAAAAAGGCTAAAAGGATGGAGAGAAAATAATTGAGATAACTCACAAATTGAGTACCGTGCATACTGAATATACACATGGCAATGTAAACGTTATGAGATTGACAATTTCCGAAGTCAAATCCAAGTCCTATAATATTAGGTACAGTATATGGTGACACAAATAAGGTCTTAAGGTAATATTTACTTTCTTAGGGTACAAAAGGTCTGTTAACTATTTAAAACTAATGCACACATCTCAATTCAGCATGACATCATTTCCATCATTTCACTTTTCTCTGAAGCTGACTTTACTTGTTTATTAGATCCATACAGCTGAATATGGACCAGATGAAGCACACTGGAAGTGTAAAGCTTTAATGTGCATTAAAAGCGGCGGAATACTTGCTGGATCATCTTATTTTCTTGTTCCTAGCTGTGAAGGGTTTTCTTTATCTGTCAGCAAGGGCTACATCACTGTGAAGCTGCAAATCGTTTCCTCATGTCTCATGACTTTTGCAATACATTTGAAGCAAATGTCACTACATGGGCTAAGACTGAAGCCAGTCATTATGGTAATGTTTAGCTTATGCTTTGAAATATACACCGATCAGCCATAACATTATGACCACCCACCAAATATCAAGTAGGTCCCTGCTTTTACCACCGAAACTGTGATGTGATGTGTGTTCTGACATCTTTCTACGGGATTAACCTTTCCAGCAATTTGAGCTACAGTATCTCTTGTATTAGATAGGCCTACACGAGCCAGCCTTCACTCCCCACATACATCAGTAAGCCTTGGCAGCCCATCACCATGTTGCCGGTTCACCAGTTTTCCTTCCTTGGATCACTTTTGGTAGGTCATGACCACTTCAGATTGGGAACATCCCACAAAGCTGCTGTTTTGGAGTTGCTCTGACCCTGTCGTCTAGCCATCACTATTTGGCCCTCATCACAGTAACTTCAGTTACAATATCCCATTACAATGGTGTCTGGAGGTGGGTGGGGTGTATTGGCCCGCAAGTGAACATTTTAGCTTTGAAGTTGATGTGTTGGAAGAAGAAAAAATGGGCAAGCATAAGGATTTGATTGATTCTGACGAGGGCCAAGGTACTCATCTGTCTGTACAATTCCCTTCAGCAAGTTGGTGACAAGTTATACAGTGATTTTCAAGGATCAGGCATTCCACTCGCTGAATGTTCATGGGAGCGAATGTTCAGGCCCCGAGCCACCACAGCCTGGATCGTCATTTACGATCATATGGCCTTCTTTAAAATGTTTGAAATGCTCAAATGTTTTATTGTTTCATCACTACACTGTGCTTGAAGTCTTCTGTAAATGTCGATCGGTTGTACGAATTTAATATAGTATAATCTTATCAATCTATGTGAATCTGTTTAAGGAAGACTTTTCAACAATATTTACATTTGAATGTATTTTTGGCAGTAGAGGGTGATAAAAACATACATTCAATGTAATTAATGTAATTTCTGTGTGACAATAGATAATCTTATGCATTGCATGAAATTGACGGTGCTCAGCAATCAGCTGCTTTATAAACAGCATGCTACAGTATATAGTCAAATGTTTGTGAACACCATCAGCCAACTCATAATATAGATTTTTTTTTTTCAGCATCACGATCCAGAGTCAGTACCCTTTTACTATTTAAATTATTTCCTCACTATTTGAAAGGCTTTCCACTGGATTTTGGAATGTAAGTGTGGATCACAGACACTGTATGCAATTGTGTTTGCAACAATTTGGGAAAGTCATACCAGTCATCCACAAACCTTAGTAGGCCATATACTGTTCATTATAATCGAGAGTTTTAAATTGATTTACAGTTATTTGCTACGTGATAAATAAAACACTTGAGGGCATGTTATAGTAAAATAAACGGTTGTGAGATGTGATCAAATAGTGAATTGCTGAGTTAAATATCGACACACTAAAACTAAGATAATGCTTATTCTTAAGATAATTCTTAAAAAATTATTAAAATGTGTGTGTTGTGTAATATTGAATCATCTAGTAGAAATGAATCAGATGAGAGGTGAAATTCTTCCTTCTTTCTCAGCAGTGTGTTCACATCATCAACACTAGGTGGAAGTGTCTTGCTACTTGTTAAAGATGACTGCACTACAGAAAGCATAGAAAATCTCATGTCTCATGGAAATACATTAGTCAACAATTTGTTGAGTTAAAGCTTTCCCTCTGGCTCAGTGAATCACATGTTAGTTAGATGTTAGTGCATACTCCTTTCCCCCCCAAACTAGAGGTCATGACGCAATGTAGGGTCAAACACCCATAGGTGATAACCAACAATATGCATGGCAAATCTCTGACATCAAAATATAAAATGACAATATTTTCTCACTATACTCACTATACTACACAATACTCTGTTTTTGTCCTAATGAACTGTTTTTAATAGAGATGATAAAAATCATTATAGATAAGGCTGCCTGCTAAATGATATATAATGATATATAAGTAATAAAAATTTCCTTATGACTCTGGAGCATAAGGAAAGCATAAAATATCGTTCTGGATTTACAGGATTTTCATGAATACCAAATTTCTTGTGGAAACACACTCATGAATCATTTATGGATGAGTCTGTTTCTATTCGACTTGGTGTTTTAAAAGCTTAACATAAAAAAAAGCCTTTACCAGACAAAGACAGTCAGGAATTGGATAAAAATAATGTTTGCACATGTTAAAGAAAATATTTCCTTAAAACTTTTTCTGATTATTATTGTTTTCTGATTATTAACAAATTAAGAAACAAATTAGGATGTGTTATTTATTTCCAAAAGGGTGAGAAACACTTTAGTGTATTTTTTTACATACAGTATATGGGAAACGGCTGGTGAGGGATCATCTGAATATTGAAAGAAAAGAAGTAGGTGAAAATTATTTAAACTTTTTCTGTGCCGCTTATATAAGAGTAGCTGAAAAGTGTAACCTTTTATAGTACACTTATTGTAGGGCATTATAGGGCATCAAAACCTTTTAGATTAATTTTTTTTTAATTACAAGACTTTTTATTTAACTTTAGTGATTATTTGAAATTTTTATGCTACAATATTAAGATTAATGAAGTTACCATATATGGGTTTTTGCCCATATAGAATAAAAGTGTTTCCATGATATATATTACAAAAAAATATTTTCTACAAATACGGTTATTGCCCAGATTAAGGGTTAACATGGCAAAAACGTCATTTAGATGTGAGTGCAGTGGAGTAAAAAAAATATCCAGCACTTATTCTACTTTACCAAGGTGATAATGGGCTCTAAGCCCATCACACAGGCAGATAATGGTTGCTAAGTGTGCCTTTGACTTGGCTGATCAAAAAGAAAATCACATAGCAGAATCAAAATCAAGTTTTAATATACAATGAATTTGTGAATAAATAATATGATGTTCTGCAACATGAGGTATATGTGAGGTTGCCCAAATGTATAAATTCTTCAAAGTGTTTATGTAGTACTGTAAGTGCATGTAACGACCACAGGGGAACGATAAGAATCTCTCAGTGGGGATTCTGGGCCTTGTATATGAGAGCAGCTGCAGTTAAAAAGCAAGTGATTGTATATCAGAAATCAATTCGAAAAGTTATTTGTGTCTTCTAAAAAAAAACTTCATACCATATGTACAAATAAGTTTTCGAATTGATTCCATAACTTCGTACTTCATATATATAGTATATAGTATATATAGTATATGGCTTAAAAACGGCTTAAAAAAACAAAAACAATATATGTATAGCAGATCCACAAGCAAATAATAATACTATACTGCCTACTGATAAACCCGCTGTCATAATTAAGATATCAGTGCCACGTGCAGATCTTGCAATAGAGAAAAAAAAAATCAAGAAAGAGTTTATTGTGGACTGTTCGTTCAATCCAATTGTTGCATCAGACCTTTTACGAAGAAATATATGAAGGAAATGTTTACATGTGTTTAAAACAACTTTATATGTGAATAATGAGGTTTAGATTATTGCATTATGCTTTGTGTCTAATTTCATATTTTTTCAGTTCAATATTAAAAAAACAAATACTATACAAATATTTTCTACTATTTTATATGTAGTGAAAGAAGTGATCTGTCTTTAAAATCCTGTTTGCCTGAGTGTTATGGTGTAGCCTATTTTGGTATGAAGTCTGGTCTCTCCTGAAGAAAAAAAAAATGACATCACCTCCTTCTCATCTACTAATGGATATAGAGTTACAAGAGGGGAAAAATCTTGAGGATGTTTTCCTTTCTTTCTCAGTGCTTTCACCTACAGGACTAAGAGAAATGCCCCTCCTCTTGTGATTTTTATCACAATCAAAATAAACATTTATGTTTTTGAAACATGAAAGACGCGACCGGAGCGCACTCGTTCTTCGATGGGAATTAAAGCGACGCGTGTTTTTGTTGTATTTAGTCGTTTCATTTTTTTTTTCTTTTCTTCTGCTGCTTGGATAAGGAGATCATGATCGCAGCTCGGATGTAGAATAAGTTTGTGAGCTTTTATTTAATTGCGGGATTATGATTTTGGATGAATGCTCCATGGAGGAGCCTGACATCGACGTTGTTGGAGAGCAGGATAAAGATGCTCAAGTTCAAACGCCGTCGAGTGACGGCAGGACGATGAAGGAGAAGGAGCGAGGCGACGGGGCATCCGGGGTGGCGTGCGTGAAACCGCCGTACTCGTACATCGCGCTCATCACTATGGCGATCCTGCAGAGCCCGCGCAAGCGCCTCACGCTCAGCGAGATCTGCGAGTTCATCAGCCGCCGCTTCGCCTACTACCGCGAGAAGTTCCCGGCGTGGCAGAACTCCATTCGGCACAACCTGTCGCTCAATGACTGCTTCGTGAAAATGCCACGCGAGCCCGGCAATCCCGGAAAGGGCAACTACTGGACCCTGGATCCCATGTCCTCCGATATGTTCGAGAACGGGAGTTTCCTGCGGCGCAGGAAACGCTTCAAGCGGCACCGCTGCTTCGCCAAGGAAGCGGAGACGCCGCTTCCGGGATTCCCGCTCGGATCCTACGCTTCGGCTTTACCGCTCCCGGGTTTAGATTTGTACCTCGAGTCTTCACCTCCTCCTCCTCCTCCTCCTCATCATCATCATCATCATCATCCTCCCCAACCTCCTCCTGCTCTCGTCTCACCTGTCGGCAGCCTGTTACCTGCCCTGTCCACTCTTCTGAAAGGCTACCTCCCGCACCCTGCACGCTCGCTCACCCTGGAGTCCTCCCCGCGCGCGCATCTCCCCGGCGCACAGCTCGCGCCCGCGGCCGCTCTTCCCGCTCTCCCGCCGAGCTTTTACACTCTGCAGCAGGAATATCACAAACTGCAGGCTTTGCACAACACCGCGCTCACCACCAAACTGTTACAGCGATTCGGTGACGCCACACTCTAATACCTTTTGCTAACTTAAAAAAAAATACCCAAGAGTAAACAGCACCGGGTTAGCTTATGATAGGTATGATGATTTGACAAAAGGCTATATAATATAATAAGAAACCCCACATCTGTGGAATTCTCAAAGAAGTCATGCAATTTCTTTTTTATTTTAAACTTTTTGTCATTATTGACTGTATTTTTTTTTTATTCAAGAAGCTTTTCCTCTTAGCTTTCCTGAAAATTTCTCTTATATCAAACTGATCTAGCACCAGAGAACGAAAAAAAAACAGTACTTTGTTTATTCATCTTTTTTTTTTTTTTTTGCGTCAGACGTTTGAAGCACAGGTTCATCCGCATATTTTCAATTATACTGGATATAAAATAGATATAAATCTTTTGCAGTTTGCTGACGCTACACTGTCATAAATTTTGTTACTTAAAATATAAGAAATTGTATTTTCCCCCCTAAACATCGCTGGTGTAGCATGAGGACAAATATTAATAATGATAATCATAACAATAAAACAGGAACGCGAAATTACCAAAAGCGACACCAGTAAAATTATCCATGAAAGGTCAATTCTGTTTTATTTTAAACATCTTTTTTTTAAATAGTACGATAAATTCAGTAAACTTTTTTTTTATTTTTTAACTTTAATAGTTTACATTGCTGTACAGGGAAAATAAATTAAATTATACTTGGATGCGCTGGTTGTTTATCATGTGTGTGCATTTCTTTTCTTTTTGTTTCGTTTTTTTTAATGGTCCTATGCTTTGTGTTATTGCCACATTTATTAGTATTTAAACATTTAGTCAGAATTAGTATTTAAGCTATGTGGATACTTTAACACATGATCAGTGTTGTTTTTAAAATAAAGAACTACAGCTTAATTTGTTTTTTTTTATATTAATTTTGCTAAACTGGAGTTTATGGCTGAACAAAGAGGTAAAACTAAGAACATCTGAGAAGAGCAGTGATTGGACATATCAGGTCTTATAGTGATGGTTGTTCTTATATAATGATACAGATTTTTACAGCTTTGCATTTCTTGCATTATTAGGTTTTATACTTCAAGAGTGAATTTGAATGCAGGTTAAATTTACATTATAAATGCATTAAATGCTATGCTGTTCATAACTTGGAATGCGTTCGGTTACTACTAGTACAATGTCATATATTTCTTTAATTAATTTCCATTGGCACACATATATTAACAACTAGTACATTATGATAATTATATTACTAGATTTGACAAGTGGAATATGATTAAATATCCATGGCATAAACATGGATTTATGTCAAATAGAGGCTGGGTCTGAAAAACTAGCAACAATTAAAGATATCTTGGACTTATATTATTAAGTGTCATAAGGTAAAATAAAAAAAGGTTACCCCCATAATATTTAATCCAGTTTAAATATCCATGTCAGTAATAATAATTACACATTGTTGTCACAAAATTGTTTTATGTCTGATATTTAATAGACTACTTAAAGTTAACACAGCTACTTAAACAAAGCACTGTCTGCCTTACATTATTTTTATTTTTATTTTAGCCAAACGGTAAAATTAGGTGGTTTATGCAATACGAATAAGGTGATTGTAAATCTCTGCTAAAGTTTAAATCTCTGCTCAAGTTTCTTAGATGTACACGTGAATTAATGTTGTGGGAATTTACAGCTCACTTAAATTCATAACAGCACCTTATTAATCTTTCAAGTACAAAAAGGTGGAAAGTAAACTGACTGTAATAGCTATGGGTTTAAAGCCTCTGACAGAAAAGTCACACCAGCTTCACATGAGTCATGTACATTTTTAAAGACAATTCATATGGCATATATCTTTCATTTCATGTGTTGTTTATCATGATAAATGTTTTTGAACAAAAAAAAATTACAAAAATAATTTTAAATCATCATGCATACACCCTACACAGGGACCTGGAGCCTATATTTATAGAGGCAGGGTACACCCTGGACGGGGTGCCAATTCCTCAAAGGGCTCACATACACACAACAGGAAATTTGGGAACATCATTCAACCTAATCTGCAGGTCTTCGGAATGTGCGACGAAACACACCAAGCATAGGGGAGAACAAGCATACGCCGGGCACACAGACCCGAGGCGGGAATTGAACCCAGAACCTTACAGTGCAAGGAGACAGTGCTAACGACAACACCAGAGTGCCGTCTCTGTTTTTAAAAATTATTTTATCGTTTTTATTTTTTACATTTTTTTTAACATGCAATGCAAGCTGATGTACTTTACACAATTCATTTATTTGCCCATTTAGGTCATGCAATTCTATTTTTGACTTGTGATTAACCCCCACTTAAATGCCAACCAACACACACCACATTATCAAATCACTTAACTCCTTTGATAGAAGTAAAATATTACGGATGTATGGAAGTATTCTTCCGATGAAGAGCTCACCCATCATTTAAAAAACTGTCCTGAAAGAGAAACACATGCACACAGGTTCTTGTTTGACTCACTGCCGTTATCAGATACATATGTGTGTGCAGTTGTTGTGTGGTGTAGGGTTTTGATCATGATCATGATGATCTTGTATAAAAGAGGATCCTCGTCTCTTTGTTTTGTTAATTAAATTTTTTGGGGGTAATCAGCCTGTATGCATTACTGAACATGTGGGATTAGAAAAGATTTCCTGGGAAGATTCTGAACATCTCCAGATTTTGGAAGATATTTAATGGAAAATAAACACATGTCTGGCTTGTTTCATCCCATACAAGTTTCTAAATCAAAACCCACCCCATTATATAATAATAATAATAATAATAATAATAATAATAATAATAATAATAACACAAACATTCAAAGCTCAGTATTGATTGTATTTCTCAGTGGGAAATGCATGATGGATTTGTGCATGAATTTGTATGTCTTTTTGTGGGTTTTTTGCGTGCAGAAGCAATGGGGTCAGTTTGCACCTGACAAAACAGTGTTATTCACTTTTGGGCAGAAAGAGGTTTCCATCTCGCTTTCTCTGCCTCTCCCTCGTTCACATTTTCCACTTGCTCTGTGTCTGAATTATTTTGTGTTTATATACATATAAACACAAATCCTGTTTCACTAATTTGTGTAGACTTTTGCAGGCACGAAAGTCCTTGTGTGGGGGCAAGTTAGGAATTGGCATCACCGCTGTGATGAATGATGCAGTTAAAATATTATTTATCCTTCTGCTGTAGTCTCTGAGGTTGTTCAACACTCCATTTATATCTTTGTAAGTATAGTGTCTAAGTAAAATCCCAGTGCAGTGGTTTGAGTAATCTGAATATCAATCTGAGTTCAAGATTAAGGCAAGACCCTATAAAATATCTATTGTGATATCTACTGTTGTCATAAAAATCAATAGATATCACAATGACTCACTGCCTTTGATTGATTATGATTTATGCAAATTATAATTTGTCTTATTACACATACATATTTTAATGAACAATAAAAGGTAACTAGTCATTTGATAGAATTATTATTATTATTAGTAGTAGTAGTAGTAGTAGTAGTATTAAAAGTCACCATTTCAGAAGGGTTAGATTACTGGCTTCAGCAAGCAAATCAACCAACTAAGGAAATTTGAAATGAGTGGAAATGAGTTTAGAAACCTGGCAGCACAGTGGTGTAGTGGTTAGTGGTCGCCTTACATCTCCAGGGTCCGGGTTCGATTCCTGGCAAGATTTGATTCCCGTCTCTGTGTGCATGGATTTTGCATGTTCTCCCCGTGCTTGGTGGGTTTCCTCTGGGTACTCCGGTTTCCTCCCACAGTCCAAAGACATGTAGGTTAAGTTAACTGGCATTCCCAAATTGGCCGTAGTGTGTGAATGACTGTGTGCATGTGTGTGCCCTGTGATGGATTGGTACCCTGTCCAGGGTGTACCCCGCCTCATGCCCCAAGTCTCCTGGGACAGGCTCCAGGCCCCCCGCGACCCTTAATACAGAATATAGATGATGAGTGTGTGAGTGAGTGCGTGAAATAAGAAACTTTTAACACTTAAAAACCTGGAAGGATATTGCTAAATATCAACTTCTTGGAAATGATCAGGAAAAAATCTACATGAATGGAGATTCCAGTAAAAGTAACTAGTTATGTTTAACAGTGAAAGTAAGAGCATTTCCATACCCACATAATGTGATGAGAACTCACTGAATTGGGACTAAACAGCTGTGTGGCCTTAGGAAAACCACTTGTTAATGAGGCTAATTGGAAAAAAAGGCTTTAATTTGCTATTAGCCTAAAGATTGGACATTGGAGCAATGAGAAAGGGTAATGGGTTCGGAAGAGTCCACATTGACCCAGAGCAATGGAGAGAAGGCAAGCGCATGAAGTGATAGACCCAACATAGTGGCATATAGGCAGAGAGGCTGCTGTACAAGCCCATGGAGTCAATGTTATGATCTGGGGTTGCTTCAGTTGGTCAGGTCTAGGCTCAACAACGTTATGTGGCAATAAAATCAAATCAGCTGATGAGCGGAATGTACTGAATGACCAGGTTATCAAATTAATGGAGTTTTCCATCGCTAATGGAACAGAGACTCAAATTGTGAAAGAGTGGTTCTGGGAGCATGAAGAATAATTTTTCACACATGAATTGAGTGCTGTAATCAAAGCTAAAGGTGACTGAATAGAGTCTTTTTTTCTTGGTCAGGCAGTGTTTTTTTATTTTAAAATGGTTGGAAAATATTTCATAATTCAGAAAAAAAAAACAGTTTGGCCTAATGTTCTTTCACATTTAGTAAGGTTTATTAGGTTTCTAAAGAAAATACCATATATAACGTAATTATGTATAAATGAAATGAAATTAAAATAAATGAATAAAATGTGAACAAAATGGGCAATGTACAGTTGCCAGTGCCAGTTACAAGTGCACACACACTACAGGAAATTTGGACTGAAGGAGGTAATCGGAGTACCTGAAGGAAATCCGCTAAATACACAGACCCAAGGTGGGAATCAAACCCACACTCATGGAAGTGTGAAGCCACTGTGCTAGCTAAAAATATAAATATAATGACTGGTCTGAAAGGACTGGTCTGAAAATGCTATAAATCCTACTGTATGAAGGACTGGTCTTAAAATGAGAGACAAAATAAAAAATGAGAACCAAAAAGTCTTTAAGGAAGCCTATTCAGGAGAACTATTCCACAAGACTACGTTAAAATGCAAGAAAGTCTGGCTTTTTTAAAGAAAAATATGAAGAAATGAGGTGTGGCTCAAGACATTTCAACAGTAATGTACATGGCATGTCATGACTGTGTAAAGTCAGTAGATTGTTAAAATCTTGCTAATTTTCACTTATGAGTAGACACATTTTAGATAAAATTTAACCAGAAATGCAAAAAAAAAAAAAAAGGATTGACATGAGTTGAATTTTTGGGCCCTGATTTAAAAGAAAATGGTTAATCACAGAAGCAAATTTAGGTTGTTTTACCATTTATTCATACCAAATGTATGTGGTCAGACATACATTCTATTAATCACACAACTTTTGTTAGCAGATCTTCATTATATAACCTGACGTGTTGAACATGTTACTAAGTTTAGTCGTAAAAACCTAAATGTAATTTAATGGACTAAAACTAAAAGCTATTTTATATTATTTTGAAGTATCATTGGTCAATCTAGTTTGCTAATTGTAATTCAAACAGTCTATTACAATTTAGTTTTTTTAAAAACTTTTTTCACAATTATTAGCTGTGAAGTTTGAGAAGCTAACAGTAGATACCATTTCATATCTTTGCAGATTGGCATGATTTTTTTATCTATTTGAGACATCTCTAAGATCCTGAAGCTCCATGAAACACTCTAGCCGTTTTCATGACTCTGTTTCCCAGCAGACGTTGCCCTCGAGGCCTTCCTGATCATGTTGAACAAGCGTTCCATGCTGTTTTTCATTTTTTCCCTTCTTCTGTTTGTTCTGCCACATCTGTGAACATTCGCTCCTGACAGTTCAGATACAAACGTTGCCTGAGATGCTTCCAAAGAGCTGATGTGGAATGAAAGCGGCGAGGGTTTAATTCACGGAAACGTAACGACTTCATAACGCATAAATAATCACTTAATAATACAGAAATATACATTCAGTTACCTGTTTATTAAGCCAGTTATTAATTTTCTTTAGAATTGTATATAACAAAACAACAGATATTTATTAGAGACATTCTATAATTTGGGGCACATTTCACATGAGGAAATAAAAGATTTGTTCTCAATAGCACAAATTATTGCTCAAGTTAAAAAAAAAAAAAATCCATCAATGCAATATGTGCTATATAGGTGCAAAGCTTAAAATTGTACCTTTTTCAGTAACAAATTTTGTTCTACACTGTAGACTGGTAACGGTAATGATGTAGGAATGAAAACCTAACCCTAGATTATGTACACTACTGGGTAGTTGATGGTTTCTTGTAATTTCAGTTTTATGACTTGCCTGGCTGACCACTTCTCATGAACAGTTTAACATAATATTTTTTGGGTTGAAAAATCATAAATGGTCTGTAAACCATAACAGTGAGCGTAACAAAATTGACAGTCAGATAATATACTTAATGGCAAGGACCTATTGTAGACTTTTTTTTTTTTTAATTAGAGAATAATTTCCACAATGTGTTTAAAATGTATGCCACAGAGAAGAATCATATCATTTGTTGCTAGTCACTTGGCATTGAGATTAATCATTTTTGAATAACAGGGTGGAGATCTGTTAGTAGCTTAGTTGACCAAACTTTTGTGGACAGTAAATTATTATAAATTATTCTATTAAAATTAAAATGAGAATATATATAATATATAAGTATTTAGATTTATTCAATACATTTCAAAATAGGTTTTGTATAATTTTCTTTATTATTGTGAAAACAAAAAACCCTCTGCAAAATTGGACCTTACAAAAAAATTGACCGTAATTTGGCAACATTATGACAATGTTCTAAGTGATATTACAACGTGATCATTTCCCTTAATATATTTTTCGTAGGTAGGTAGAACAATAGGTAAAATATGAAATATATATATATATATATATATATATATATATATATATATATATATATATATATATATATATATATATATTTGCAATAAATATACTTATCATGAACAGACATAGAATAAACCCCAAATTATAGAATAACTCATAAATCTATACACTGTTCTGTTACCTAAAAATGTGTTTTCATGTAGAATGCCCACTTTCGAAGCCAACACTGCTGCTGCTTGAGAAAATTAAGCAACACCTTTTCACCAGTCAGAATCAAGAATTTCAAGGGCACTAATCATTTATTTTAAATATTGCATAAACTAAATTTTGATCAAGTGATCAAATGTGTATCTTTTTCTTGATGCTAAGACAATGTGGGTGTTGTTGAGGCATTTTTCCATCTATGTGAATTTATACACTATACAACGCCTGGAATTGCCCAAACGTGTTATTCATTGGTTATGCATTTTCTATAAACTCATTATGTAGACAGCTTTCCCATAAAGTTCCACATGAACCTGGCCTGCAGCATGTACATTTGTAATGCCAGTATGATTTGCAGTGAGTCTAAATAGGTTTGACAGAAGTGTTACAGCTGAGGACTGACTTCAATAATGTGGACTTTCTGCCAAAATGCCATTATGCTGACAAAAACCAAGAGGAGCACAGAATACCAAGGTAGTTTGAGCATAACGCGGCCCGAGGTAGAAGTTAATGAATCACACCAACATGGCCTCACGAGTTCACATGAATTCACACGAGCCAACCCAAAATGAAAAGTAATGAACGGTTAAGAGCAGAGTGAAGGGTGAAGTAAGTGGTAAGTGACCATAGATTTAATTATTTTCTATTAATTTGGCTTGGGATCAGTTTGATTTTGTTTGCGCAAGCAATAAATGAGCTGTATATTAGTGGGTATGTTTTTCAGACTTTGCCATATACTTCCTTACCGCCTTCTTCTACTATATTTGTGACTTAATTATAACCTGTACTGTACTACCCTCTCTCTCTCCTTCTCTCTCTCAATGAAGAACATTTTGGTTTTTCACTTCTCTGTTATCCTTTAATGCAGAGCTTGAACTGGACAGCCTTCCAGGATTCGTCAAAATCCACACAAAAAGACTTGAATTCAACCCAAAATGTTTTGACAATAAACAAAGGAGACTTGTTTTTTCTATTATTTCCTCTGTCTTGCATGGAAAACAAGTTAACAGTGGTGTACACGCATTTCTGATTTCTATATAGTTCACACAGACAACACGCTGTGCACAGTCCACGGTATATTCTCTAGCCAGGGTGTCAAAAATGTATGCATTTCTTAAAAATACTAACATAAATGTTCTTTTTCATGCACTTCCTAGATGTGAGTGCATCATTCTTGATGTAAAAACTTTCCAGTCATAATAATGAAATGTTATCAAAGAGTAAAATAATTTGGATAAAATATTATTAGATGGTTATTGTTGGCAACTACACATAACAGTTATTTGGCTTGAGACAAACAATCATGTTTAAAGCATTCAAAGACTCCTTTGAAAGCATTGTAACAGCATTTGTTTTTTGTTTTAAACTGAAGATACTGTATTTAGATTTGAGATCAAAAATGAATATGAGATGATTGATTGGATTGTATATGGGGTGGGGGGGTGGGGGGGGGGGTACGTGGGCGTTCAACGGTCAATCTCCTCTTCAGGAGGTGACATGTATGTTCAGTTTTGTTAAGTTCTGGGGATTGACTTGGCCATTGATCTAAAACTTTCCACTTTTCCCCCTGATGAAGTCATTTGTAGTCTTGGCAGTATGTTCTGAATCACTGTACGACCACTTGATAGGATTCCTTTGAATTAGATTGGATCCTTTTAAAAATATATATATATAAATTGGCAGATAGAATGTTTCTATAGTCTTTTGAATTCATTCAACTGCAACCATCATGGGTTCCATCATCAAAAAAGAGCAGTGAGCCCATTCCAGAAGCTAACTCCACTACCTTCACTGTGCTTAACCTATGCACTTGCATGCAAGTAATCATTTTTAACTGTTAGAGGTTAATCTTTTTCCAACTATTTACTACTTTAGATCGTCCAAATTATTGCTGGTGAAAGTGAACGCTTGTGGATTGGCTCTAAATGATTTTCCAAAGAAGTATCAGGATTGGCTATGATTGATTTTCTCAGCTTCTACACGACTTTCAGGGAATCAGGGAACTGATACAAAAAAAAAAAAAAAAACGGACCTGTTACTTCATATTCAGGAACTTAAATCCAAATCCAAAATTAAAAATAAATATATATTTAAAAAGTATAGGCTTGCCATTGCAATACTTTAAGAGGGGACTGTAGTTAGCCACATCTTACTCAGTCATAGTGGATAAAAAATAGCTTTGCAAGAATATCTGGTTCAGGAATTTAATAAAGTTCTGCCAAGTGTTTCTTCCAAAAATTTCATTTATATAAAGCATATTCACGTCCACTATATATATAGATATTTAAAGCACCAAACATGTACAGGTACCGATCGTGGCATTGTGTAAGATATCTTGTGCATGTATATACTGTAGGTGTAGAAACAGTCAATTGTGGATGAAATGTATATATATAAAGAACATCAGGAGATCATTCATCATCCTGCATTTGTCACATCTGTTGAGAGTTCAGATTTATGTTATGCAGTTGGTGCTAATTAACTGCTTTTTGAAACAAGGAAGAATGTTTTTTATTGCTAGAGGTTTTTTTTTCAAAGTGCTGCTTGCTCAATCCCTTAATGCTAAGATTTGAGAAAATTCTGTTTTAACCCTTTATAAGGCACCCATTAAAATATTAGTAAATTCAAATGTTCTAAATTTCAAGGATTTTTTAACCCCCATTTTTTTTTTTTTTACTTTTGTGATCCAACCCGCCAAGTCATTGTCATTTTTATGTTGCATATCAGAGTCAGTGAAGTCACCATATATGGTTCTTTACATGCCTTGGGTAATATATTTTTGAAATAGTATATATAAAAAATTCACAATTGTAAACATAACGTTACACATAAAATGTGCAAAAATACTATTTCATTTTCAAATATGTGTTTTTTTCTTCTTGTGATACTGTATCAGGTATGGCTATGGAAGTTACAAAATATTGATCCTTACTATATTAAGTGTTCAATCATTAGATAAGCTGAAGGTGAATTTAACTAACTATTTTTTTTAATGTGATTTTGTCAGTATTTCACTTTACTTACAAAAAAAGACAACTTTTGTGTGAGTATTATTTACCTGATTGATTAAGGTTCCTTAGCTTTTATTGAATTTGGGCCTCAATGTGGAAAATCTAAATTACATACTTTTTAAAAATTTTTAAATACATGTTATATATTCTTTTGCTTTTTGTTATAAAAACTTTACCCCATAAATTGTATAGTCAATGTTTTTAAAGAAATGAATGCTTTGTATACTGTTGGTTCTATGAGCAGCCATTTTGATTTGATGTCATGTGCTTCACTAAGTGCTAGGAGGACCCTTCACGACTCTCCAAGTAGGCATGTTGAGTTGATGGGGATTTTTTTCTTCTTCTACTCTTAGTCGAATGCAGCAACAGTTACAATCAGCGCACTGCCTATGTTTTATGGTCTACACTACAAAATAATGAAGTGTGTGTGTGTGTGTGTGTGTGTGTGTGTATGTGCCTGGACCCCCCTGCTGTTGGCAGTAATGACAGTGACATATCGCAGGAAAGCCACCCAGAAGGGTTGAGCTCAGACTTCAGCCATGCGTTCAGCATGAAGGGAAACCAGTGAGGGGTGAAAGAGTGTGCGTATGTGAGACAGATTAAGGCAGCTGATGAGGTACAGAAAGAGGAAAATAGTAAAGCTGTTAGTGACGGCATAAAACTCCGAGCAAGACTGATGCTTTTATGGACGCACAAAATAGCGCTCTTTCATCTTGTGCGTTGCTTTCAGGCGAACTTCTCTGTTTCGGCGCTGGCCTGTAAAAATCGTCAACCCCAATCGAGCACAGTCAGAGATCACAATGTGTTTGTGATTAACTCAGTGACCAGAACTGAACGAGATGACAGAGCATCTGCTGAGCTTTCTATTTCAGACATGCTGAATTATTTACAATTATTTTATTTACTCTTCAGAGTAAACACGAGTCCGCCAACAGACCTGCTGCAGTTTATTAGATAACCGTAATTTAGAATAGTTTCCACAAAGCTCAGGACCACCTGGTCAGAGGAGGCTGCAGTGTGTGTGTGAGTGTGTGTGTGTGTGTGTGTATCCATGGGGTACACTTTAATAACCCCATTTTCTCTGTTCTTCTTAATTAATTTCTACTCAATTCAGTTAAGTTGTATTTCAGTTCAGGTTTCAAATTCATTGTAGTTCAAATGAATTTGTTTTTCTCTGTTCACTTTACTTCTACTTGATTCAGTTTCATTTAATTAACGTACATTAAGTCAACACTATTTTCTCTGGTCAATTCGATTCCTTTTTGTTCAAATTAGTTCTCGTCAGGCCTTTTCACTTAAAATAAAGTTTCTTCATGATATTGTTTTGTTAGATTTTTTTTGTATAAATTTGAATTTGATTATTTGTGTTGAATTCAGTTCTATTTAGTTCTGTTCAATTTGGTTCAGTTTTTAATTCAGCCTCGTTCCAATCATTTATGATTTGTTGATTCGATTGTCTGGTTTTTTTTTTTTTGTTCACTTCATTTTTTACTCTAATCATTTCCATTCAATACAATTCGATTAATTTATTTGTCCTCTTAAGTTCAATTCCTCTATTCAATTCAGTTATGTTGAATTTGGTTCAGGTGTATTTCATATAATCAACATGTTTTATTTAATCACACCAAGATTTCAGAAGGTTTTGTTTTAACTCTTCATACAATCCCTTATTGAAACAAATGGAAATTTAAGAAGTAAAAAATTCATGGAAACTTTTCTTAAACATTTCCAATTTTTTTTGTTAGTTTTTACTTTTGTGATTTTTTTATTTTATTTTTTATGTTAATTGTCATTTTTGGTGATAATTTTATGTTGCAAATCATGGTCAGCGAAGTTACCAAACCACTTAAATTGACTTGAATCAATGTGCATTCAGTACAATTCCATTAATGTATTTGTCCACTTAAGTTTTATTTAATTCGGTAACGTTGAATACGGTTCAGGTGTATTTCATTAAATAAATTTTTTTATTTAGTTAGTTAACATTCACTTCTAATGAATTTATTTTTTTGTTGTTTAAGGCTTTCATTTCATTCAGCTTTGTTACTTTTGATCCTACCTAATTCAGTTGAATCCAGTTCAGTTCAATTCAATTGATTAAGTCAGTTCTCCACTTCTATTCAATTCTGCAATATACCAATAATCCAAATATAATATCAAACATATATAAATCAGTAAGAGATCATTACGATAATTACAGTATACTATAATAAGAATCCTGCTATTGTAAATTGTAGATATAATTAATTATAGGAAATTGAAACCCACTGTCTCTTAGACGTGCACACATAACTCCTTCACCAAGGAAAAGATTTCACTACTCAGAACATGAAATGGTTTTTTATTTCAAAATTTCTTTCGAGACATAGCCAAGACATTTTTTTATTTCTCTTTTCCTACTGTAATACAGTTTCAGTATCAGAGGCACAGTCCCTGTACATGACACACAGGCCCAGGAGGATTAGAGGTTTCTCTGAGTGCTGCTGCTTGTGGTGACATCACATTGCTGGTGTGCTTTCAGGAGGCTGTAGTGAAGATCATCATGTTATTGATGAGTGAGAATGACTGAGGATGAGTGAGGATGAGTGAAGATGAGTGTGGATGAGTGTGGATCTGTGGCTGCATGCAACATTTTGAAAAATTAAGCACTCAGACTGAACACAGAGACGCTGATGGGAACACCGCACTACTGACGCAATCCTACACCGCTGCTGTAGCAGAGCCTGTCTGATCTGTAACCACAGAGAGAGAGAGAGAGACAGACAGACAGACGGAAAGATGGAAAGATGAAGACAGAAAGACAGGCTGTCTTAGACATGCTGTGCTTCCTGCTGTTACTCATCGGTGTATCTTTCCTTTGTGGTGTCATTCTTATTTTTTTTAAGTATATTTATAATTTCCTCTTCCTAGCTGTGTCTCTGTTCTCCCCTTGTTTTTTTTTTTCTCATTGGCATCGTCCCTCTGTTTCTCTTCTTACCGATTCACTTCAGCTTTGCTATGTTTGATTCAGCAAAGTCAGCTTTATTGGCATAATAATAATAATAATAATAATAATAATAATAATAATAATAATAATAATAATAATAATGAAGTGGTTAGCACTGTGGCTTACACCTCCAGGGTCTAGGGTTCGAGTCCCACCTCAGGTCTGTGTGCATGGGGTTTGTGAGCATGTTCTCCCCATGCTTGATGGGTTTCCTCCTGGCACTCCGGTTTCTTTCCACAGTCCAAAGACATGCGGGGTAGGCTAACTGGCATTTCCAAATTGCCTGTAGTTTGTAAGTGGGTGTGTGAAAGAGTGTGTGCTTGTGTGCCCTGTGCTTGTGGCACCCAGGCACACTGTCTTGTGTCCCCCGACTCTGAACAGAATAAGTGATATAGAAAATGAGTGAGAGTGAAAAATGATAATAATAACTATATTATACATAATGCAATTACAATATAATAATTTATATTATAAATATAATAGTGAAATTAATCCTGATTTTTCAGATTTCAGGATCTACATATGTCTGGGGTGATCTCACCTGTTGCACCCAGCCAGGTTTCTAAACCTCACTCACTCCTCTTCTTTCTGTTACACTCTGCCTTATTTTTACTCTTTCTTTCTTTCTTTCTTTCTTTCTTTTTCATTCTTTCTCTCTCTCTCTCTCTCTCTCTCTCTCTCTCTCTCTGTCTCTCTCTCTCTGTCTCTCTCTCTGTCTCTCTCTGTGCCACCCATGATGTTCGGTGCTGTTTATGTGTGTTCTCCGGTGGTCCCGGTGCAAGCTATATTTTTTTGCCCTCGTCCTTTTTTTGTGCTCCTCCTTTTTTATAGCAAACACAAAATTGTTCCTAATTCCCCGCTGCTGGAGGGGGCTAATTTGTGGCTTTTGGCCGAGTGCACGAGTCTCCTAATTTAAAAAAGCTGCACTCTCTCATTCTCCCTCCTTCCTTCACGTTGCACATTTCAGACTCGATGTGCCTGCTTGGTAAAAGTTAAAAAGTGAAAGAAAGAGAGAGAGAGAGAGTGCCGTCAATGGGACATTAGAAACACTCCTTTAAAAACACACTTGAGACGGAGGAATGAATTAGAGAGTAATGATTTAGGTGTAGGCTGATTTAGAGCTCGTAGTGTGCACTCTGTGATTTACCCTGTTTTTAAAATCTTTTAAATCTTTATGTGAGCACTCAAACAAGGAAGTTTAGGTTAGGACAAACAAAACGAATATATTGTAGGTTGTTTGTGCGTCTTGTCTCTTTTTGTCCTGACCACATGATAGCTATGAAGGCCTGCACTGCTTATTAGTGACCTTGTGTTTTCTTAGAATGAACCATAAAACATCTACAATGTCGTCATGCTGCAGTTTGCTCTGTACATTAGTCAGGCCAACCTCGTGAACTGTTGTGCATTTTCCAGCACCGTGGATCAGTTCTGTGTGTAATATATGATATGCACTTTATACATTACTGTACCATGTTGCTACTTTTTGATCACTTATATTTTCCGCTATGTCTACCGTTAGTGGAAATGACACACACGTGCAGAAAGATCAAACATCCCTATTTGAAAGCTAGAAGCGCTTTCTATTTCAGCACAGAAGTGCTGAGCTTAACACCGGGTGCGGCTCAAAACATTCGAGATATCGAGATATTACATAGGATACGCGTCTTGGATGGTACTTTAGTGTGGAATGCTGGAGTGTTTGAGTATAGATGAAGGCTAACATTAAGCCAAAATCTAGGCTAGCTCTTCAGCACAATTTCAAAGCATCTACACAAACAAAAATGCGGTAGAAACCTACAAGAATGCATTTTTGATATCCAAGATTTTGGATATCATGTAGGCTACAATCTACTGTGTTTTTGCACACTTCTTCATCTTCTCCCCATGTTTCTCCCCAAGCATGCGGAGATCATGCAAGCTCGAGGTGGCAATCAGACCTTCAACCCTGGAGCACCAATATTACACCAATATTAAGTTCATTTTAATTAATATTGTGTTGAGGTGTTCAGATAAGGTTTAGATGGTAAGAAGTGGTCTCCATAAAAGACCAGCGGATGGCAGGAGACGGAACTGGATATGTGGTGGTCTACAGCAATTTCTGGAGTACCCGTCGGCTCTCTACCGGCATCTGCATGAAGTGCAGCAGCTGCTTGTTGTGCAGGCTAATGAGTGAATGGTGTTGGGTTTGGTGCTGGATGATGAGAGTCTTGATGATCTTCCATGACGACGTCTGAATCTTCCACACTGCTGAAGCCCGGTATGTGAGGGTGCGGAGAAAGACTCGAGAGACAGGCGGAACTTTAGCTGAACTTTGGCTCGTGTTTTTCTTTTCCGGCATGATTTTTTAAAACTCACTAAATAGATTCTAATGTGTTTAACTTGTGGCTTTCACCTAGTTCAAACTCATGTTCTCTGCGTGTGTGCGTGTGTGTGCGCGTGTGTGTGTGCATGTGTGTGCGTGTGCGTGCGTGTGTGTGTGTGTGTGTGTGCGTGTGTGTGTGTGTGTGCGTGCGTGCGTGTGTGTGTGTGTGTTATGTGATCTGCTAGCTCGCCATTAATCAATTTCTATAGATATGAGAGTCAAAGAACAAAGAGACAAAAAGACATAAATTGGCTGCAACAACACATCGTGAGTTACATGCTGGTCCAACCTGCCTTATTTTCATTCACACCTGATGCTCAACCACACCCCTTCTACCACTGACTGTATAATTTGAATTTGATGATATGGTATGTGGCTTAGTGGTTAGCACTGTCGCCTTACGCTTCCTGGGTCCGGGTTTGATTACCGGCTCGGGTCTGTGTGCATGGAGTTTGCATGTTCTCCCTGTGCTTGGCGCTCTGGTTTCCGTCCACAGTTCAAAGACATACAGATTAGGCTAATTGGCTTCCCAAATCGCCTGCAGCATTACTGAAACATTTTCACTTTTTAAACTAAAAAGCAATATTTGGCAAAAAATTTATTTATTTGAAAAATAATTCTGTATCAAAAATATACCAAATCATCATCTATACCACTTTATCCTGTGTGCCGGGTCACAGGGCCTGGAACCTATCCCAGGTCCTGTATAACATATATTGTGTATGTTCATATACATTTAGTGACATTCGAACAACTCCAACTAACTAAAAGGCGAGGCTCAACACACGTTGAAGGCCAACACATATGATGACATGAATAAATCCTCTTGAAATGCATTTCAGCCACGGCAGCACGTCGGCTACCACAGACCCACGCGAACACTTCCTCCCGTTAGAGGGTGCCATTATTTTTGTTGTAATTAAACGGCTTTTCTTGGTCATCTTGAATTACAGGCATTTTTGGATTGTTTTTCCTCTCAAATCGCTAAAATGAAAGAACTGAATTTTACAAAAAAGATTTTCACAGGAATTCACATTTCCTGTGTTTGATTTAGATTGTAATTAGTGTGCAATTTTATTCCTCCCCGGCATTTCCAAATTGATAAATGACTCTTTGCATGGTTTGCGGTGAGTGTGTGGCTAGGTATGCTTGCTGTTTGTATAATGCTAATTTGGAAGCTACAAGAATAGAAAATTACTTATTTGTCTCACAATTATGTAAAAACAAAGACACTAAAAAACAACCTGAACAATTGGAACGTTTGCCTGGACAATCCCTTTGTGTGTGTGTGTGTGTGTGGGGGGTGTGTGTGTGTGTGTGTGTGTGTCTGTGTGTGTGTGTGTGTGTGTGTGTGTGTGTGTGTGTGTGTGTGTGTGTGTGTGTGTGTGGAGGACAGATACAGTATGAAGGCATATACAGTACAGTACATCACTGTATGATTGTGTGTGTGTTTGTTTTTGTGTGTGTGTGTGTGTGTGTGTGTGTGTGTGTGTAGGACAGATACAGTATGAAGGCATAACAGTACAGTACATCACTGTATGATTGCGCGCGCGTGTGTGTGTGTGTGTGTGTGTGTGTGTGTGTGTGTGTGTGTGTGTGTGTGTATGTGTGTGTGTGTGTGTGTGTGTGTGTGTGTGTGTGAGAGAGAAAAACAGGTATGAAGGCATATACAGTACATCACTGTAAGTTCTGTTTTCAGTTGCACAGTATGTGTATGTGTGTGTGTCAGCTGTGGGGAGTCGAGCCATAAATCCAGCATGCACCGCCTGGCGTGTGTGTGTGTGTGTTCATTACTGCACATAAAACCTCACCCATGACAGGTGCTGAAGACCCAAAACAGAGAAGAGAAGAGAGAGAGGAAGGGAGTGTTAGAGTGAGGGCTAAAACATAAAAGCGTGTGTGTGTGTGTGTGTGTGTGTGTGTGTGTGAGGGGAGGGGGTGGTAGAAATGGGAGTCAGAGTACAGAAAAGTATGTGTCAAGGATGTAAAGGCTGAAGAAACTATTATTGTGTTTGGACTGCTGAGGCCACGGAGGTGAGTTTATTTGAACAGCGGTAAAAAAGCGGAGAGAGCGGAGTGCCACGTGGCCATCCTGTTTCTTCCTCCCTAGTAATAAATACATGCTGTTAAAAAGTAAAACAGGCACAGAAGCTCTAGTGAATTCATGTGCTAAATTTGCTGTATTTGATAAAATATTACATTACACAGACCATTTTAAGGCATGTAGTATTTACAGTACATGCAATTATCATTATATACTTTGTATATCACATTGTTCAGTGCTCTAAATAAAAAGTACTGTATTTCCAAATCACCAGTATGCACTCAAATTAACAAAGTAAAGTAACACATTTTAAGTAACACATTTGGGGGGGGGGGGGGCCATAGTAAAATAATTAATTAATTAATTAATTAATTCTCATTCCTCATTAAAAAATGTTTCAGGCTGAGCTGCGAGCCACGAATACACCGCTGTCTTCACTCCTTCATCAGAAGTGAATCTTAGTTCCAAACAGTTGGAAGTCTGATGGCGCGAGATCAGGACTATAGGAAGTTTTTGCAGAGTGTCGACAGTGTGGGCAGAAGTGTGCGGATGCGCATCGTCATGTAAGAGCACAACGCCCTTGGAAAGCGGTCCTCTGCATTTAATTCAAATTTTAAGCTTCAGCTCTTCAATAAGCGTCTCACTGTAATGTGCACTGTTGATTGTTGAACTTTTTTCCTGATAATCTTCCAAAACCGGCCCTTGAGAATCCCAGAAAACAATAAGCATTAATTTTCCTGCTGATGGCGGACTTTTGAACCTTTGCTTGAGGATGTTTTTGTTCCATACTGCACCGTTTAATCTCAGGCTCGTAATAATGAATCCATGTCTAGTCAACAGGAATGATTCTCTTTAAGAAACTTTCACCTTCTTTATTGTATCGGTCCAAATTTTTTTTTGCAGATTTTTCCATACTGCACACAAAGTCTTCACAAAATCTAATCATTGCACAACGCTTTCCTTTCTGCAAAAATGAATGAGTGCATGAGTGGGGCATCTTTATTTGCCCATCCTGCAGTTACAAATGAACTGATATAACACGTCCTGCACTGCAGTGACCGGCGAGACAGTAGCCTTAAACGTTGATAAGACGTTTTAATATAACCGGAGTGCAGATCATTTTTGACTTACCCTTAAAATATGGTGTGATGTTTGGTGCCATGAAGCAGAGTTACTGATTCCACCATGAAATTGAATTTTAGCTCTCATAACTCAGCAATTTGCCACATTTTACAATTTTCTATTTAATAAGGACCGTAGGAGAGGGGTGGCTCAGGTGGCTAAGGCTCTGTGTTGTTGGCTTTGGGCTCTAAGCTGTCGGTGGGTTGCCACACTGCATGCAGTGCCTGTCCCAAGCCAGGATAAAATAGGAGGGTTGTGTCAAGGAAGGCATCTGGCGTAAAAACCTGTCCCAAAGCTGCGTCTGGGATCGGATAGTCTGCTGTGGCGACCCCTTGGTTGGAGCCGCCGAAAGAAAGTTTATTTACCAATGAACATTTTGTTTATAATCATGTTAAATATTGTGGAATGACCATAAGACCAGTTAGTTCTGTGGGTTATACCACCTACGGTACTGTGCAAAAGTTTTGAGCCCGGGCCGATTTCTTCACATTTTGCTTCCAAACAGCCAGCTTTTCTTGTACTTTTTTAATGCACAATCTTGAGTAATTGTTCTCCAGGCTTCCCAGAGGACTTTTTTGGCCTGTACCTGAGCAGTTTCAAAGGAATGTTTTGGACTGTTTAGCCATACGGTGACCTACGAATGATTCAAATGTTGAAAAAATAAATAAAATCTAACTTCAGGCTTGAACCAGTGAGAAACAGGTGCAGATGATGACAGATGATCAGGCCGGTGATTAGTATACTGTGATGCTGAATGCTGAGTGGTTGGAACAGACGAGAGGGGAAATTGTATCTTTAGACACTTTGCAGCCTGTCATAGTAAAACGTTTGTTCCTGTTTCTTTAATATAATCTACATCATTTAACTTAATTTCATTTAATATGAAGAAATGAGGGATGGCTCATGACTTTTAAACAACCAGTCCTTTGCCAAGGTCTCTTTTATCCTCATGATGAAGTTAATAAGATGAAAGAAAAGTACTGAGAACTTTCCTGTCATGAGAAACCTACTTTATAAACCTTTCCCTGAAACGGGGTAAAATGTTTAGTGTATTTCTTTCATTTTCATAAAATGTGAATTTCCCAATGATGGTAAAAGTGTTATTTTATTCTGAACCTTTCATATAAAGCAATTTATTAACAGGACGTCTTATTAGCTTTTGTGCATCACAGGACAGCATGTTAGCTATTCTTTTTTTAATCCCATAGAGTTGTTACGTCTTTAATTTGCAGTGATTTGATTAGAAAGGATGTGATTAGCAAGTTTAATAAACACTGTTATCTACCTAGCTACATAACTGTTTATTATATTATTTGAATCTTGTCATCACTAAATTTTTGTTATAGGTTCTGCTAAAAAAAAAAGAAAAAAAAAAGGCTAGGTACATACAGTATTAGCCTATAGCATAAACAAAGATCCCCTTTTGTTCATTTTGAGACACATAGATAGTTAAATACGGGTTTAAATATGAGTAGCATTTAAATCCAACTGGAACTTTTGAGTGCACATAATCACAGAATACCGTTATGAGAGTAAAGGCTACCTTTATTTCTCTATATAATCCCCTGCTACACTAATGTACTTATCCCAGTGTTTCCCTTGTGCTTGCATACTATCAAGGTAGAGAGTTTTCTCAGTATGCTGGAGAACTCCCGAGAACTCCTTTAATGTCCCAAACATTTGGAAATTGCTTGGAGCAGGGTCAGGACTGTACAGGGTGTGTGGCAATAACCACCACTGATTGGATGTACAGTTCTCGCTGACAGATGCATCTTTTCTACAAGTTAGCAACATGTTATCCGTCGATTTTCCAGGATCAGGCGTTCCACCCTGAATGTTCGGAGCTCGGAGCTACTTCAGCCGGGTTCGTCACTCATCTACAAACGGCCTTCTCTAAAACGTTTGCACCATTCAGAAATTTTACTGCAGCCAATAGTTTAATCACCGTCCTGTGCTTGAAGTGTTCTGTCAACCTCAATTGGTTTTATGAGAAATTTTATCAGAAGTCCCAGTTTGAGTTGAACGCCCCTCATAAAAACAAATGTCTTCAAAACAAGTCTTGAATGACCTGATCTAGCAGCACACACACACACACACACACACCAGTGCGGAGGTCAGCGTTGCTCCTTTGTTAGAGTGTATACTCTACTACAATCTTGACCCAGGCAGGACTGTATGCTCATTTCTGCTTACTCCCTTGCTTCCTCGTTCCTTCTGTCCCGTGGGATTTGCACAGATGGACCGGGTGTGAGGTTAAGAGGGTTAGCAAAGGTTTTTTTTTTTTTTCATCTGAAGGTCATGTTCACAATCCCACACACAACGGAAGACTGGACCACCCTGGCAGAATTTCACTTACACACACACACACACACACACACACACACACACACACACACACACACACACACACACACACACACACACACACATTCACACTTGCTGATAAATTTTGTCTAACTCATTACCATTGTACATGAGCCATTTTGTGGCATGTACATCATCCTGCCCTGGACATCATCACTGCAGCAAATCTTATTATCTCGGAGGTTCAAGGTTCTGTGCAAGAGCGGCATGATTTACATGGATCGTATGATATCTAGCTTAAGAATAAAACTGACGAATTTGATTCTCCATCATGTGATTTTGTTTATGTTTTGACCTATTTGGTTTTTATTCTGTTTCTGTCCCTGTCCTGTGATTGGCTGTTTAATCCACAGTGTTCACTTGTTTCATGTTCAGCTCTTAATTAGTTTGCTTTTCCTTCATTTCCTATTGTTTTAAGCTCCCTTTTTGAAGTCTTGCCCATTGTATTCTGCAGTTCTGCACCTTATTTTTCCCTTATTATTGTATCTAGTTTTCCAGCTCATGTCTGTCTTATCATTTTGATTTAGAATGTCCCTTCTTTGATGTCGTCCACTTTTGTATTGACCACAGCTATGAGGACATTTCTTAGATTTTCCAAAATAAACATCATTCTGAGTTTACAGTCTTGCATCCTCCTTCCTCCAACAGTACTGTATATTGCTAGGCTGTTAATATATCACGCCTTACTTGCTACATGTCTTTTTATTTTTTAAGCTCATACACAGGGAAATCTCCATTGTTGATTTAACACCAACCGGGCCCATATAAACACTGTATGGTGTTAATTTAACATGCTGTGTTTGCATGCTAAAACATATTCACGTTCGTGTGGATCTGCTTTCCTAATAACGCTCAAGTTTCTACTCTCAAAAAGACTGACATGACATTTCTGAACCCAGCCATCTGGTGCAAATTCTCTTTTTTTCTTCCACATTATGTCATATAGCACCTTCTATAGAATTACTGCATTAAAAACATATAATGCGTGTGTATCCCGACCATGTTTCCTTTCCTTCCGTTCTCGCTTCTCGTCCTGAAACAATAATATTTCACTTCTCATTGAAAAATGGATTTGAGCGTATCAGTACTTTATGCTTTCGCTGACTGAATAAAAGGCACACAAACACTGTGTCATGTAAATGATCCAAGGGAAAAAGATTCCCAGCATGGCGTATGAGTTCAATATGGGCCTCGGGCTGCTTAATCCTGCTCTAGTGTGTCAGAAACTCAGCGGAGTTTGAACTAAGTGGCCCGCTGTCAGCATGCAAACAAAGCTGGGATTCACTTAATAAAGTGGAAACACAATAACACAATAACACAATAAGAATGTGGGGGGAAATGTATAAGTGCAGATGTGCAGGAAAGCCTGAATTCCTTTTGCAAAGCAAAAACATGACCCTGTTTAAATAGACAGAGTGCTGAAGTCAGACCATCTGGTCGGCAGACTCGGGATCACTGAAATTGGACCTTTCCTATTTCTGAGCGGGAAATAAGACGGAGGACATATCATTTCTCTTTAAAGCTCCTGTCTCTTAAAAACAAATCTGGATTTTCACAGGCACTTGAGTTTTGACGTAAATAAGGATCAGACTAACCGCCGTTTGTGTCAGTTTGCATCTGACAAACACCGGATTCATCAAACACACCGTAATCATGGCGAAGTTGGATTTTTGTATTAGCAGGCAGATCTGAATCTGTTATTAATTTCTCAGTGATAAAAAAGACAGTGCATGAATACGTCATTGCCATAGAAACACAACATTTCATTGGTTTCAGATGCGATAATTGGTCGACCATGGGATCTAATCACCGGCGTCTACCGAGCGGAATATGAAACAGGCCTTTTGTTCAGCTGCCCAATGTTTTATTTAAAACACTAGCATTTGAGACTAAATCAGTCAATTATTGGATTTTATTTTGCTGGCAACTTGTGAATTTCTCTTTGTTCTTAGGAAAAGTTTCATGCCTTAAAATACAGGTGAAAAACTGTTCTTTGTACATAGAGTACTGGGCAAAAGTCTTGAGCCACCACTGATTTCGTCATATTTTTTATTCTAAACATGCAGGCGTTTGTGTATTTTAATGCAGCCTTAAGGAATATTCCAGGATGTTTTTGCCTCTGATTTTCAGTCCTGAGCAGTTTTTGAGGTATGACTTTTAGCTTCGCAAGCTACACAGCAAGCAATGAAACATGAAATCAAACATATTTCAATTCACAAATCATGAAAAATTTCAACAAAAAAAAATATTTTAAGGCATGAACCAGTGAGAAACAGGTGCTGATGATTAGGCTGGTGACTGGTATACTGGTGATGCTGAATACTGAATGGTTGGAACAGATGAGAGGGGAAATGAGGTTGCTGCTGAGCTTGTTACATAATTTTAAAAACTATATCTTTAAGCACTTTGTAGCCTTTCACTGTAAAATATTTATCCTTGTTTCTTAGTCCTCAGCTTTATTCAGCTTTTTTTTCTCTCTTTTTTTTTTTGGTCACAGCAGAAACCTTCCAAATTTCCAAATAAAATAAGTAAAATTAGAATGCTAACAAATATCAGGTAATAAATCTGGGTTCAAGTGACCCAGATTGGTAGTGGTAGGTTAATTAGTTAGGTTATACTAGCTACAGTAGGACTGATTAAAGAGTTATTATGGTAATACACTTATCATAATACCCTTTGGGATAAAATAAAAGATTAACAAATGATTCAAACACAAATCTCAGTTTTGTTGTATTTTTCGTACATAATTGCATAATATAGGCTTTTATTTGTCTAGCCATTGTTTGGCAGCACCCCCAGGGCTTGGAGGCAATCTCAACCACAAGCTTAATTAATAGCAAATTCACACACACACACACACACACACACACACACACACACACACACACACACACACACACACACACACACACACACACACACACACACACACACATACAATTATTACCTTTAGGTGCACACATCCATGCATGAGGGTATGTTTAACTGTACATGTGTATTTTTCTATAAGAGAAAAAATAAACCCGTGTGAGACATGTGCATGAGAGAGTGGATGAAGTCATCCGGATACATCATGGATTAAACTTTTTTGCTCATTGACTTTCGCCAATAAAATAACACCATAATTACGCCATAATATGTACACAAACACACCTCACCTGTCACGGTTCACAGCTTTAAAGTGATACATGAATTAAGACCACAACCTGATGACTGTGTGTTTGTGTGTGTGTGAGTCAGATGAAGTCATAAGTGTGTTAGAGGAATACTGTTACATGACTGACCAGAGAGCTGCACTTTTTTTTTCCCCTTTTTTTTTTTTTGGCTCTTGAAATACCGCAACAGGACACTGTGTTGATTTTGGACTGCAGGATCAATCAAGCCACCAAGGCTCAGCGTTTTATTTTTAAGAGAGCGCTGAGTGGAAAGTAGACCTCTAGACTCTGAAGTAAAAATACCTATTAGAAAGAAAAACCTAGCTGCAAAAACACTCTTTAATATGCTTTTCATTTTTATGTACACTCGTATTAAGTGCAAGACTTTCAGGTTTACATTTCTGAAAAAAAAAAAAAAAAGATATCCTTGGTTTGGATTACAGTCAGTGTTCAAAGTAAAGGGACTTTCGCCAGCAACGTGGTGGCCATGCCCTTATTTCTCAGGGTTTACGAAAACGGAAGAAGTTCCTCTTATTTGAAGGATAGACAAATCCTAATGTGACTCAAAAAACTAAGCCAGACGTTTCTGTTTTAGATTTAAAGTGAGCCTTTGTACAGAATCAAATGCACAAAATTGTCCTTTTTATATACCACATCATATTGTCAAACTTTTTCTACGACACGAACTTACACTGCACTCACTAGCCACTTGAATAGAAAGACCCATGAACTTGCTCATTAAAGGAAATCTCCATTCAACCATTCATGTTAGAGCCGGTTATTGCACTAAATCAAGCAGATACAGGTCAAAAGATTCATGTTAAAGTTTAGATTATATTGAAGGATGGATGTTGGTGACAGAGGGGCTGTTTCGAGTGTTTAAGAAACTTTCTTACACAACAATCTCATACATTTGATTCAAAAAACAATCTTCTGGGTGCAAGAAGTTGCTCAGTGGTTAAGGCATTGCGCTACTGATTAGAAGGTTGTAGGATCAAAACGCACCATTACCAAGTTGTCATTGTTAGGCCCTTGAGCAAGGCCCTCAGATGTAAAATAAGATAAAACAAAATTTAAGTCATTATGTGAGCAGAAACGCATTGATTGAGAGAGGGGAGACTGGTTCAAACTATCAGGAATACTGGGATAACATAAAGAGCCATTCTTTACAACCATGGTGAGCAGAATCCAACATCCTGTTATAGTTGCCTTTGAGTGTACATCATCTATTTTAAATAGCATGCACGAGTCTATATTTACAAACGCATGTTTAATATGGAACTGTTTTTATAGATTACAGTAAGTAAGTAATACTTTGTCCTAGACCACAAACCAAATCTGTGTGTCTGCATGACATTAAAATCTGGTTACAGATGTTTATGGAAAATATTTGGGTAGAACAGACTTCCATTCCTTCTTATCTTCTGCTTTGTCTTTCGGTTATTCCCTTTCAGGGGTCGCCACAGCGAATCACCTGCCTCCATCTATCCTCTTCTCTCACCCCAACTAACTTCATGTCCTTTCTCATTGCATCCATACTGTAAATCTCCTCTTTGGTCCATTTCCTTCTTATCTCTGGTCTAAAATGAGCTAATATGGTTAACTCACATCCATGCTAAAGGCATGAGAACACTGAGGAACTTCTCTGTAATGCACTGCAATGGACTGGCATTCTGTCGAGGATATACCCCACCTCATGCCCAAAGTCTTCTGGGATAGGGTCCAGGCCTCTCATGACCCAGTACAGGATAAACAGTATAGAAGATGAATGAATGAATAAACTTTTAAAGTAACATATGGGTGAGCGGACTTTTTTTTCTTCACAGAATTTTAAGGAATTTTAGATGATCTCAAACTATATTTTGAACATTTATTTAATATTTAGTGGGGTGAATGAGTTCAGCTATACATTTTGACTAAATTATCTAAAATGGATTTTCATGTATGAGATGTTAACTGGATTCACAAACGTCAATGTAACAACTATACTTTGGAATATGAGGAGCGTTCAGTTCAAATCGGGACTTTTGATTGTGGAGAATCAGAGCACAGTTATGAGTAAAACTACCTTTACTGTATATTTATATAATCCCTTTCTACACTAATGCACTGATCCTAGCAGCTAACTAGTGCTTGGATATCATCAGGTATAAAGTTTTCTCAGTTCACCGGAGCCTTGATCGGACTACTAGTTCATTCATAGACATACTTCTTTAAATGTTAGCACCATTCAAATGTTTTACTGCGACAGTCACGGTGGTTGCATCATCGTCATACGGTGTTTGAAGTCTTCTATAAATGTAAATAAAAGTCAGTTTTATGATTTCATTCATGAGAAATTTTATCACGATTGTGGGTTTCACTTAACCGTTACTCGTTTAATTGCCATATGTGAAGGTAAAGTGGAGTTATAGCAACAATGCTGATTATAATTATATAGAGTAATGATTTTTAAGTGTTTTTATTTGTCTTAAATATTCACCTGGATTGATTCAGACACATTTTATATGCACATTCATAAAGGTAATTCAACATTCCCAAATGGTGGAATCACCTGTGTGAAGTTACAAGTTCACCTACTGGCATGATTTTGATGGGTTTAATAAACACACATGCACACACACGCACACACACGCACACACGCACACACGCACACACACACACACACACACACACACACACACACACACACACACACACACACACACACACATTAACCCATGATCAGGATGAAACCCATAACTTGGAGCTGCCCGCTGCGCCATCTCCAAACCATTTACTTAAATTAGACTAAATTAAATAAAAACAAGCCTGAGATTTACAACCTAGTGGTTAGGGTTCTGTGCGAGTGACTGGAGTGTAATGTGTTTAGGTCTCAGAACTGTAAATGCTAAAAAGAAAAAAAAAGAGAAATAATTTGGGCACAGGCCATGCCCACTTAAAATCTGTATGCACAAATGGACATTAGCAGCACGAAATAGATACAGATAGTGGAATTGCGTTACACTTCTAGTATACGTATGATAACAAGCTGACTCTTTTCTGTTTCTCCCATATGGTAGATCCCCTTTAACCTCAAACTCATTGTTTTCTTCCACATATACAGCAATTTCCTGTAGAATGGAGCCAAAACAACACAACAAGACATGACACGACACTGTGTTCCTGCCCAATTACTTACAAACGATAGCTACTCTTCATCATGTTAGTCTAATGCAGGTCAGATGGTAAACATGCTACAGTATGAAAAACATGTTTAATTTGTCCTTTTTTACTTTAATATTGAGTCCCCCCCCCCCCCTGTCTATTTAAAATAAGGCAGATTCGCCTGTGATGTGGTTAATGTAAGACATTTAATTTTAGAATTTTAAGCATGACATATGAGGCTGATGCTAGTTAATGTTGCTAACAGTTTGATAAAGCTGCAGCTTAGCATCATGCTTAAATCATCTCTTCTCAAAGGTAAGGTTTAAGGTATTCAGTGTCTCAAACTGGCTCGTTTATTGGTGAACTTGTATTTTCTTGTATTTTCCTCTCTGAGATAAACAAGGACGTTTCAAGCTAATGTTCATTTATTCAGGCCTGCTGTCCATACAATGCTAATGTTTCTTCACTGCTTGTTAGTAAATCCAGTTTGACAATGGAAAAAATCTGTAAGTGGAATTCTCGGCTATTGCTTTGAACTGTTATTTCAATCACATCATCTTAACAAATCCTTAACTTAACAAGTGAAATAAATGCCTTTGTAATATTAAATCACTTGAAACTGCTTTTCTAGTGATGGTATAAAGCTAGATTTTGCACCAATCATACATCTTGTTGCACTCACTAATCAAATTTCCTTTTAATGAAGTAAGGATCTGTCAGATAAAGCTAACTTGTTCTGTGTGAAGACTTTCTGTCAGAAAATAAATGCTTTTTTAAAATCGTTTTTCTTTCTCATGCTCTGTGCTTTACCACAACATGCAAAACTAAGTGCCAAATCTTTTTCTGCCCATATGGCTTTGATAAGTGATTAGTTCTTACTCACTTTTTCTCTCTCTCTCTCTTTTGTCTTTTATCTTCTGTCATATAGATCATCTTCTACCATCGTGTCCTCATGTGCTCCGTATACAGTAACATGTTTCACACAGACCACAATGTACATGACTAGTGATTTATAATTAATATTGTTATTATTGTTACAGTGTCATCATACTGTAGGCCACTATGGTAATTCTCTTCTGTAGTTACATTATGGTATACAGGAAATTCTTAGAAACCATCAAACTCAAACTGTTAAAGTAAACTTTTGCTGTTTTGAGAGTGGTACTTAGTTTGTGTAAGTAATCTCAATTTCTCCTGAACTGACTGAGAGCAGCTATGATTTCTAAGAATAACACATGACTTTTTTTTTTTTTTTTAATCAACCTGATTTGGGGTGCCTGTGTGAATTAGTTTTCTTTTTTTGCACAATAACTTCCATAACATCCTGTTATCACATAGCTATAATTTTCTATAATGTCCAGTGGCTATAAATGTCCTCTAAAAGCTATCGTGTCCTATAATATCTTGTTATCCTGTATCGGTGAACCCCTAAAATATAACTTTTTGTTATCTCCTCTCAAAACTATGACTTTCAAAAACCAACACTCTTATAACAGCAATATTAAGCGGAACTTAAGAAACACATAACAGTTTGAGTTTGATGGTTTCTAAGAATTTTCTGTATAACAAAATGTCATTGCAGAAGAGAATTACCATAAAGGCCTATGATGACACCTACATAATAACGATATTAATTATAAATCAATAGTCATGTACATTGTGGTCTGAGTAAAATATATTATATGGAGCACATGACACAATGATAGAAGATGATCTATGTGACAGATCTAGATAGTAAATGAAGAGGAAAGACAAAAGGGGAAGAAAGAGGGAGAGCGATAGAGAGAAAGAGAACCTATTTTTTAAAATCTAACTGTTCTATACTACGACACTAGGACCTTCCAGTCCTTTACATCTTCCTTCAACACTATGTTTTCCCAGTTAATTTCTTCCTTGCATTACCCATTGGCTAACAGCATGCAGATGCCACTAATGTGATAAGTGGTCCTCCTACAGCACATACAAATGATTTCATTCATTCTAAAAGGTTCAGATTTACCCAATGTTGCATCATTGTTGATGCTTAATGAAACCAGGTGTTGTGAATGTGTGCGTACTCATGTGAAAGTTCAAACCCTTGTTCTACATGGTTTAACAGCTCTATGCACTGTATATATCAGGCTTGTAAACCTCGAATGAACTAGATGGCCAAATCTATAAAATCTTCATCCCATAACCGAGCTTTACTACACCCATAAATCAGATTCTGTTCCTTATCATTATCTCATTTGGCAATGTGTACACAGACATATGGAGCTATTATACAGTCGGTGTTTATTAAGGCATGTTAATTGGGCACCTAAGATTTATTTTTTATAGATTAGTTTTAACGGTTCAGCCATTTCTATGACCTTCACATCATTTGTAGCATATGGACAATGTAAGGGAGTAACTCAGTGCCATTACCTCTATCTGCATCTGTTTAATGCTACATACTGTATACAGTACATTTGCTGGCCACTATATTAGGTACACCTGCTCATCAGTAATTCACAGCAATTAACAAAGCACACAAATCCTGTACTTAAGTTAATGTAGGGGTCTTCCATTTACATTTTTGCTTGACAAAAGTTATAAAAGTACTTACATATTACAGTATGAATTCAAATGATGTGCACCACTCTGCTAACGAAACGCAATGTCATGCAGAAATGTAGTAAAGTATAAAGTACAGATATTTGTTGTAGGATGTAGTGGAGTAAAAGTCAAAAGTATTTACTAATAACTGCTCAAGAAATTTACATACTATATGTGAAAACTATAATTAACAAAATAATTGTAGTTACCTTCCACCTCGGTAATTCATATATATTACATTTTATGTTATAATTATACAATGGACTGTGAGTTAAGAATCAAGGCTACTGCAGGCAATCCTTTTAACACATCGGGTTCAAAAATGCTTTCAGTTAACCATAATATGGGGTTACACATTTATCATACGATAAATTTTTAACATCTGTCTATACTCATAACCATGTCCATTCACGCACCACATGCACGCCCTCGCACCATATTTATACACCCCCCCCCTCATTCATTCATCTACATTCATACACAATTTCATACCACACACAGACACACTGTGCAGGATAGGAACAACAGGACACAATTAACGAGAAAAAGATGAGAGCTGAGGAGTGCCGAGGGCAGCTGCAGCGGGTGTGTGTATACACACCCTCGCTCCATGAGCATACACAGGCATGCATGCACACACAGACAGACACACACACACACACACACACACACACACACACACACACACACACACACACACACACACACACACACACACACACACACACACACACACACACACACACACACACACACACACACACACACACACACAGCAGGTTTATATTATACACATATAAACACAGACCTCACAGGCATTCGTATTGTAGTTTATGCCTTGTCGTCCTTTTGTTCTCATTTCCTCAATAAGCTTCTGTCAGATCGCAGATAGTGTCATGAAAGAGGTGGATCTGATAAAGGAAGATTAAAATGCTTAAAGTCAAATCAACCAAAATAGTTGCATTATATTTACTACTATCAGAGATCTAGTTGTTTGAAGATATGAGGCACATGGGAGCACAAACAAACACTGGAGGTTTGGGAGCTTTCCATGAATTATCATTATCTTAATGGGACGTCCCCAATGGGTGTGCATACAGTTGCTTTGTGTTCTGGTTGTTAGACGCAGCTGTGTCTGTGTCCCCAAACGTCCCCACTCATACATACTCACCCCAAAGCAGTTTGATGATTCACCCAAGCATTGCTAAATCGCATCTCCAGGATACGTCTACTGTAAGATACGATCTGGGTTGTTCTGTTTCCCCATCTCCAATCCAAGGGCGTTTTATTTTTCTTCTTACTGAACTTAATCATGAATAGATGGCTTTTTCAACGTAATGCAGAGTTGCTTTGTGAAACTTAGTTTGTATACATACATACATAATATAATATATAATATAGCATACATAATATATTCTATATATATATATATATATATATATATATATATATATATATACTGTATATATGTTTTAAATTATGCTATTAATTATTTTATGAAAAACACTTTATGCCTAATAATATTCATATATTATATTTTCCGAGGGGACAAACTGGAATGAAATGTCCCTATATTGAAGGTATACAACCAATTAACATTTACAGGAGACTTCAATCAAAGTACGGTGGTGAGACTCTTGGCTGCAGTAAAATATTTGAATAGTGTAAGTGTTTTAAAGAAGACCGAACATCCGTGAATGACGATCCTGGGCGAGGTGTCTCGGAGCCCACTGCATTCACGTGACGAAACAACTGATCATGGAGAAAATTCATGGAGAACTTGTCGCCAACTTGCAGAAGAAATGCAACTATCTGTGTGAAGTGAACAAACAATAATTCACAAACATCACTTGCACATTGCCGGAGTTATTATCACATCCCTCATCATTCCTGACCTTACCTCAAGCCATTTCTACGTGTTTAGGCCATTAACCCTTAAAACCCAATATAATATGTGTGTGTGTGTGTGCTTACTGTATATAGGAGCCTTTCTGAAGTGTGTTAAAGGTGGGGCTTCAGACTTCAAACTGTGTATTCGGGTTTTTTGGATATGTCAGGTAGAACAAAAGTTATTATTACTTTTATAAAGGGTAACCTTTACCTCTACCAGAATACGTGAATTATGTTGAATCAATCGAAAGCAACCATAGAAACTCGTGATTGTGTGTATTTGTGTGTAATTTTTATATTGTATTTTTTGCCTTTGTCACCCAGTTAAAAATTTTTTTGCTCAATCATGTTTGGGGAAGTTGGTTAAAATGAACTAAAATTCAGTTCATTATATTACCTATTTTGTGGTGAAAAAGAGGATATGTCACTCTATAATGCACAATCCTGAGTTTTATATATGTTCATTTAAAAAAACAGCATAAAAAATAATGGAGTTCCTGGGAGGCCAGTGTTTCAGACGTGAAGCAGGCTCATGGCTCTGGCCTACTGAGAAAACTTTCCACCTTAATGGCATCCAAGTACTATGGGATAAGTGTGTGAGTGTATCAGGGGATTATATAAAGAAATATAGTTTCACTATCATAACTGTATTCTGTTATTTTGCACCAAAAATCCCGGTTTGACTTGAACGCCCATTGTGTATTCTTACAGTATTCCTGATAAAGCTCTGCACACTCTTTGAATCATCTAAACCAGCTTGAGCATCACCTACAATAGAAGGCTTTTCATCAGTTTTTGGTTCATAATTTTTTTTTCATCTTATTGGTTCTCTAAATGAAGACTTTGGCTGGATGTAGGCTCTTTATAACTTGTCTAAGTACTAGCAGTATTATAATGCTTATGATAAGGCATGTGTGTAAGAATAAAAAGAACACTAAGACTCACAATAAAGATGTTTTATTCTAATAATTCAATGTATGTGGTCACCTCTGGGCCTTTTTCTGGCCCTATGCTTTGTAGTCTTTTGCAGATTTTAGATGTGTATGCCATTACATCACTACCGAACAGCTCATATATCTTTCCTAACTAATAACAGAGCGCATTTTCTATACCCCATGTTTTATTGAAAATAGTCTCAAACTTGCAATCTAAGTCTTTTACATCAATCTGGCAACAAGGTCCAGTATCATGAAATTATGATGCTATCTATATTTTTTACTTTTTTTTTTTTTTTACACTTCTTCAAGCAGAGGATTTGAAAAATAGTAATTTACTTCATAATAAATAATAATAATAATAATAATAATAATAATAATAATAATAATAATAATAATAATTGTGATGAAAAATCATGATTGGATGTTTGCCTTATTTTTCCCTGCAGGAGAGGGATGGTTTAGGCCTCCTAGTTCTTTTCTCCACGTCAGCTGTGGGATATTCTTATTAACCTAGTTGTAAAAGTACACTGCACAAATTAAATTAGTCATTTTTGGTTTCCTAAAGAACCAAAACAAATGTTTACATTAAGCTTGTGCGCATTATACCGAAAGGCACTTCTACTCCAAGAACAGTTCCTGGCACTTTTATTGAAAAGTGAGTGTTAGACTGAGGTTGCAGTTTCAGTTGGAAACTTCAGCAGGTTATTCTGTATGAATCCCACACACACCGCTGCATTTTTATCGACACCCTGCTGAGTCTCCTTACTCCATCACTCCCGAATCTCTCTATTGTTCTGAACTATTCTTCTTCATCCACATCCCATTTTTTTCTCCCCCCTGGTTTTTTCACTTCAGGCCACATCTGCATGACAGATGTTCGAGCTTATGAGTAAGCTCCCTCTCTCTATTTTTTGGAACACGAGAGCAGTATTAATCCCTCTCTCCTCCACCTTGCACAGACCACCCACATGAGCAGCCCTGCCTCAGCTGGACACCATGAATACTCTCTCTCTCTCTTTCTCTCTCTTTCTCACTACACGCACTACAAACACACAGTGCACCCTCCACAGGGCTGTCCAGTGCACTGAGACAGAACTGCACCTATGAGCTGCATGTAGTAATTATACTGAAACACCAGCTGCATGTCAGTATTTTTAAAACTTTCATTTTTAACCCTTGTGAAAAGCGCCCTACCCTCCTTCACCCTCTGTGACCTCCGTTACGCTGGAACAAATTTCCCAGAACATCTCTTTAAATTTTGCAACAAAATTTATTGTCAGCATGCTGAATGCTGAATATAAGCTTTTATATATGGCCAAAACATGGTGTTGGTGCTAAAAAGCGTCTCACAGGTAAAAAAAAAAAAATAAATTTTTTATTAAGATAGGATCATAGAACACCATTTTTCATAATACTTAATGCTTCTTA
This sequence comes from Clarias magur, assembly GCA_013621035.1. NCBI lineage: Eukaryota > Metazoa > Chordata > Actinopteri > Siluriformes > Clariidae > Clarias > Clarias magur. The sequence goes on from QNUK01000049.1 coordinate 2,396,524, forward strand.
TCTCCTGATCCATACTGTGTTTTTCTGTAAATATGCGTACACATGTATATTTTTATTTAAATTTTTATTAAAATTTATTTTTTTTGCTAAATACAATTTCATGCCCTTTTATGAAGTGTCTGAAAGTTTTTTCTTTTTTTTTTAATAATCTTAATTGTCATTCAGATGAAACTTGGCCACCAGGCACGATTCCCATCTCTGTGTGCATGTTCTCCCTGCGCTTGGTTGCTTTCCTCTGTGTAATCCGGTTTCCTCACACAGTCCAAAGAAATGTAGATTAGACTAATTGGCATTACCATATTGCCCATAGTATGTGAGTGTGTGTATATGTGTGTGTACCCTACGATGGATTGGCACCCCTGTCCAGGGTGTACCCCGCCTCGTGCCCTAAGTCTCCTAGTATAGGCTCCAGGCCCCCCGCGACCCAGAATACAGAATGAAGCAGTATAGACGATGAGTGAGTGAGTGAAACTTGGCCTTCTTTAAAGTTAGAGTTCACATGAAAAGGCATAAACCTGAAAAAGTGTATTATTCTAAAAAGCAAAGTTGTTAAGATACAGTATGATCCATAAAACAAATTTTTATGTTCAAGAAAAAAATTGATCTTTTTGACATTGACATTTTAATGTAAATGGGTCAAATGGGATTTGCAGTTATGAGAATAAAAACTCCCTTTATTTCCCTACTACACTTATCCCAGTGGTTCGTTAGTGCTTGGATACCATCAAGGTAGAAAGTTTTCTCATAATTTGAGAAAATGCTGGCATGAAATGCTGGCCTCCCAGGAACACCTGTAACAGCCCAAACATGTGGAAATGGCTTGGAGTGAGGTCAGCACTGTATGGGGGATGTGGCAATAACTCCCTGCTGAGTTCCTGTAAAGTGCAAGCTGTGTTGCTGAATGATTCTGTGTACAGTATTGTGTGTGTGCATCTTTTGCCCAAGTTGTCGACAATTTATCCTTCGATTTTCAAGGATCGGTCGTTCAACTCACTGTCCAATGTTAATGGGAAACACTGTGGCGGTCATTCACAGATGTACAGTGTTCTTTAAAACGTTTGCACAATTTAAATGTTTTACTGCAGCTAAGAATCTCAGCACAGTACCATACTTGAAGTCTTCTGTAAATGTCATTTTCTGTCTTCTGTTAATCGTTTTATGTCTTCATTCATGAGAAATATCATCATGTTTGATGAAAGTGTAGGCTTTAATTGAATGCCCCTCAGAAATGAACAAATTAATAGATCAATGCTATGCTATGCTATGCTATACTATACTATACTATACTATACTATACTATACTATACCATACCATACCATACCATACTGGTGACATGGTGGCTTAGCTCTGTAGTCCCACACCTTCAAGATTGAGTGTTCAAATCTCACCTCTTGTCATGTGTGTGTGGAGTTCACATGTTCTTTCCATGCTTGGTGGGTTTCCACCAGGTACAGTCAAGTAAGACATGTTGTCTAGGTTGATTTGTGTTTCTGTAATGTGGGTTAGGGTCTATGCCCCCTGTGATCCTGGATGAATGGATTATACTCTATGATATTTTGTATGGTATAATCCTATACTATATGTTCCCTCCCAAGGGAAGCTGATCTTGCACGCCCCCCTGTCTGTCTCACACATTTTTCTTTTGAAAATAAAATCCCCTAAGATAATTCTAATGTGTTTTCTCTTCAAACAGACGTTACGCGTTCTAACAAATCCGAGAACCCTATCCTTGGTCCTGGTTGCCCATTGAAGTGTGATTTTCTTCCTCTAACACACCTACTAAACCTGCTCATGAACTTTACCTTTAAACGAGGTGTTCATGAGCAGGAAAATCAGTAAACTGTGCTGTACACTGTCCAGACAGGACCTCTCCCCCACGCTCCCCCTACACACACAAACACACACAAGTCTCCTGTGACTTAGTGTTACATAGTAAACTTTGTAGTTTAACTAATTTGATGTACTACTGTAGCAGTTGTAAAACTAGTACTATATATCATAACCACATGTACGGTGAATCATTCATAACTATTGCCAGTAACATAAAAAACCTATCAATTAATTAAGCAATTAAAAAGACATAGTCATTAAGCATAAAAGCACAGTTCAAACTAACACCAATATGAAGTGTCTTAAAAATGTTTTTGATCACCTCCAGCTCCATGAGTGTCTTCAGTGTTCTTTGAGAGAAGTTATTGTGGATAATGTTTGGAAGATGAACACCAGTATTCCGTAATGTTGGTTAAGAATATAGCTCTAAAATCTCCTGGCTTGCTTAATTTAGATGAGATTATTTTCATGCTTAAGATTTAGTTTCAAGTCCTATGGATGTGAGCTGGGGTAATTCAAGAGACCACACCCATAAATAATAATAATAATAATAATAATAATAATAATAATATTATTATTATTAATAATATTATATAATAATAATAATTCAATTATATAATAATGATAATAATAATAATAATAATAATAACAATAATAATAATAATTATTATTATTATTATTATATTATATTATTATAAAGTTTTATCATATGACAAATATTAACAGTCAGGAGAACTTCTAAGGTCTCATAACACATTTCTCATCTCTCATATCTAATTTATCAACATTTATTTTTAAAGATCCTATTCATCAAAATGTTTCTCAGCAATTAAGGTTAAGCTATTAATACATTATTAATACTTTCTTAACTTCCCTTTAGCGGCTTTGAGAGCAACAACTCATTTAGGAATAGAGTGAGATTGAGGTTGTTCTTCTCAACACATCTCCAGCATGACGACGTCTTTTACAAGGTCCCGCTCGACCATGGTGTTGCTTTACATTTTTCCTTAAATGGAACTATAATTCTGTTTACTGTAGAAAGCAGTATTTCAAGATTCCTATGTCTTTTCTCTTGGACAGTTCACTGTAAGATTGACCAACATCTGACCTCTTTGAAAATAATAAATTTGTTTAGAATTTGCACTTAAAGATTCCAATCTGAAAACAAGGAAACAAGTAATATATAAAAAAAAAACTATTGATGTCTGTTTATTTCTTGCAAAGTTGTACAGACCAGAATTTACAAATTACCGAAACCACTCAGAAAATTTGCATCATTTATCATTAAACCTAAAACACATACTGAAACTATTTAAACCCGTTTCTAAATTTCAGCTCAGAAATACAAAGTGATGAAGTGGAGCTTGCCAGAGATCATACTGATATCAGTTAGCATTACATTTAATTAGAGTTAATTAGTTATTTATTTGTCAATAGAAAAGCAAACATGTGTGTTTGTTTTTACTGTAATTCCTTTAATGCTACAGCATCTTGCCACTTATTACAAATTTTATCAAAGAAAATGGTTAATTTAATTAATAATCAATTTAATGAATTTTAAGAACAATACATGATGTTGTTTTGTATATTAATTGTTACATTTAATATTGTAGAAAATTTGCTAAAAATATTTCTGTTCTCAATGTAGTTAGAGCCACTATACACTCATTTCCTCATATGTTTCTGTTTTTTCTTTCTCTTAAAATTAAAATCACAGAATCCTATGTCTCAGTAAGTTTACAGTTTTACCTGTTACAAAGCACTGACACTGGAGACGTCTTTCAAAAAGTGATTAAAAACACCCTATAAATACAACAAAACATTACAAAATGTACTGTTGCATTCATTCATTCATTCATTCATTCATTCATTCGTTCGTTCGTTTGTTCATTTGTTTGTTTACATCAACATAAACATGTGGACCATCTGGCATTAAAATCCTGTAACTTGTGACTATGGAAATGCTAACATATTACAGTCGGTGCATTAATACAAACCTTGCAGCTTATATTTACTATTATAGAAAATTAACCAATAAATTCTGACCAATCTTGAAAGAGAATTCAAGCACTGTGGTATAAATGATCATAATTAATACTATAAGATTCTATGGGCTGATATTGTTAACAGATTTTTTTTTTTTTTTTTTGTAAAGTATAAAGTTATAAAAACTGATCATTGAAATCAATGACAAATGTTGTCATGTTCTTAGGCTCTTTTAAATGTTATATCAGAACTACATGATCATTCAAGTGATGTGTATAAAACCTTGAGCAGATTTAATACAACTCTGTTTCTCCATCTAGTGGCTGTTTCAGAGAACTGCACTGTGCACTTTAGTGTTTGTACAGAACTCAGAAGAGTTTAAATAAAAAATGTTCATTAAAACAGGTTTATATACAATCTGTATTATTTATAACATTCTTAATTTCACATGAATGCCCACCAGGAAACCACAGACAGAAACAGAGGAAGAGGGAATATTTGGTGAGAGTGATGTGCACATGGAAACAATGAGTTGGTGACACTATAGAGTAGAGAGTGGGGAAAAAAGCAGAAAGAGTTGAGTGATATAAAGCTATTTCCTGTCATATCACACAATCTGGTAAACATCATCACCTTCCCAGCTCTTATTACATCAGCCAGTCTTTTGGATAATGAACATCAGCGATGTGAAAAAGAGGACAGGAACGGCTACTGTTGTTTTTTCGCCATGACACTGTGACCTGAGAGGCATGACAAAGCTTTAGAGCGGTGGCCCTCCATCCTGATTCCCCCAGCAGGTCATTGTGTTCCTCGCTGGGAAATGTTTGGAATTGTGGGAAGTGGATTATGAGGAGTGTCTGAGAAATCCATAAGGAGTCATTAAAACTAGCACGTACGCGAAAGAGAGGGGATAGAAGCCTTCAACACCGAGTCTTTCCTCATCTGATACGGAAAGACTCCACTAGTTGCCTCGCATTATTTACTTATCATTCATGGAAGGAGTCTCCAGTGTCAACATGTTGAAACCGTGTTGATAATTTTCCTCCATGAGAAAATGCCTTATTTGTCTTAAAAAGCGAGAGAAAGCAAACGGCTTGCTGTGGAAGTAACTACTAACTGATAATCAATACATTTGCCATTCTTTATTTAACAGAAATAAGAAATCATTTTGCAAATTGCTGTGGTGTAGGAGAACAAACAAAAAAAACACTTCTGGGCATGCTGTAATTAAAAACTAATCAACTTGCTAATTGTAGCTCTGCTTTGCCTTGGTTGCATCATCCACTCTACTGTTGATTATTTTCTAATAGCTGCATGTACTGCAGTGTTTTATTTATTATGCATGAAAGTAAAAAATACCATTTAAGCATTTTAAGTTTATAAAAATACTTATTTAAAAAAAAACATAAGAAAAAGGGTGCAGAAAAAAAGCCCACTCCAAATCTGCAGGTCTTCTGGGATGTTCCCGGTCTGCAATGGCCGGAACCTCAAAAGTAATCCTGTTTTGATTGCAGAATTGGGGACCAACTTGATATTTGGTGGGTGGTCATAATGTTATGGTTAATCAGTGTGCATAAACTATATTCATATGCATATCTAAGATGTGGAAGTTTTTAGAATTGGCCACCCAATAAAACAGTTCAATATTGCAAACTAGTCACTTACTTTCTGGCACACATTCTCCATGCAGTTTAACCTGTACAGGGTCATGTGATGCATAGAGCCTAGGGAACTTGGGTTCGATTCCCGGCCAGGCTCGATTCCTGTCTCTGTGTGCATGGAGTTTGCATGTTCTCCCCGTGATTGGTGGGTTTCCTCCGGGTACTCCTGCTTCCTCCCACAGTCCAAAGACATGCAGATTAGGCTAAATGGTATTCCCAAATTGCCCGTAGTGTGTGAATGAGTGTATGACTGAGTGTATGTGTGCCCTCCGATGGATTGGCACCCTGTCCAGGGTGTACCCCGCCATGTGCCCTAAGTCTCCTGGGATAGGCTCCAGGCCTCCTGTGACCCTGAATACAGAATAAAGCAGTATAGACGGTGAGTGAGTGAGTGTGAGTGATAGGTGTCCCAAAGGGCCCTGTATCTCAAATAAAAACACTATTATACACAAAATGCAGGATGTATTTCACATCAGAGGTTGTTGCTAGAAATACATTTTTAATATTTTTAAATGTAATAAATGAAATATGTCTGAATAATGCCATGCAATGTGTGCATGGAGTTTGCATGTTCTCCCCGTGCTTGAGGGGTTTCCTCTGTATACTCTAGTTTCCTCCTACAGTACAAAGACATGCAGATTAGTGTTCCCAAATTTCCCATAGTGTGAATGAGTGTGTGTGTGATCCTCTGTGATGGATCGGCACCCTGTCCAGAGTGTACCTCACCTCACACCTGAAGTGCCCTGGAATAGGTTCCAGTCTCCCAGTGACCCTGTACAGGATAGGAAGTATAGAGGATGAAGGAATGAATGAACGTATAATTTGTATGTAACCACAATGTTGTTAATCTTTTCATTTATCCTTATTTACAATTTTAGAAATCAATAAATGTTTACAATAATCATAATGATTTCTTAGGAAGTGATAAGTAAGAGGCCAAACCACCAACATTTACATGATACTTATAGTATCAGTAATTTATCTGAATTAAAAAAACAAAAATCTTAAGTACTAAACAGTTTGAACAATACTGAGCCAAAAATCTGAATTCTTAATAACTAAAAAAAAGTTGACCACACACTAGAATAAATTAGCTTGACTGAGGTATTGTGGTCTTCCTTGAGGACTTTGAACTTTAACCACAGTTTTGGCCATTTTCACCACATCTGCTGAGGTTGTACAAACAGGACATGGATTCTAGTTCTTCAGTTAAAGTACTTTCGGAGGCAACTGCCAGCTAGGCGTATCGTTCACGGTGACCTTGGCAGCCCTGTAAAAGCTGTAAAATTTGTCCAAGGTCAGACTCATCAAAAGCACCCCCAGTGGAGCTCCCCCCCCCTTTGCAGACAACTGGAGTGAAATTTATGCACATTTTTAAGGACGATGACTTCAAATGGTCTGCTACTGTCAGCGCCTAAGCTCCTGTGAATAGTGAATTTGGGTAAGAGATAAGAGAGGTCTTCCTCTGACCAGGCATCCGCCCTCCACCACAACCCCCCCCCCTCCCCCTGCTGCCCCATACACCTAATTGGAAGTATGGGCCCCTCAGTGTCACGTATTAAGAAATCACTTGTGAATTATGAGCGTTTGTAAGCTCACACCTGTGACTGTGGCTGAAATATCCTGTTTGGAAATGGACGCCGGCCTCGCCAACGGCCCTCCACTACACCCCTTCCACTGCTTTCTCCCCCTCAGCTAGAGCAGGAAGCATGGAGAGGAAACAGCTGTCCCCAACATCCGCCTTGTGCTTCTCAGGTGCATCCTGGGTACTCGAAGTCGGCAACAGATATATATATATATGTATATATACAAGATATGAGCTGTAGAAGAAGGGTTGATTTGTGACACAACAGAAACTGTAGAAAAACCAGAGGAATTCCTACTGGAGTCAGTCATTTATAAAATTTAATATAGATGCAGATATTTGAAGCACTAAACAATTACACTTTGATTGTACACCGCTTCTGGATCATTCATAATGTTTCTGTGAGTTTTGATTTTTGTTAGATTTTGGGTCCAGGATCCAGGATCCAGGTTCGATTCCCACCTCCGGTTTCTGTGTTCTCCCCATGCTTAGCTCCCTCCAGTGGCTCCGGTTTCCTCCCTCATAAAACATGCAGATTAGACTAATTGGGGTTCCCCATATCCTGCATCCCTGAACACAGGATGAAGCGGTATAGACGATGAGTGAGTGAGTGTGAATGAGTGCATATGGGTGGCCTGTGATGAACTGGCACAATGTCTTGTTCCCTAAGTAAAGTAAGTAAAGTAAAGCCTTTATTTTGTCACATATACATTACAGCACAGTGAAATTCCTTCTTCGCATATCCCAGCATAACTGGGGTCAGAGCGCAGGTCAGCCATGGTACAGCGCCCCTGAAGCAGTTAGGGTTAAGGGCCTTGCTCAAGGGCCCAACAATGGCAACCTGGCTGAGCTGGGAATTGAACCGCCAATCTTCCAATCAGTAACTCAGTGCCTTAGCCCTCTGAGCCACCACTGCCCCTCTCCTGGGATAGGCTCCAGGCCAAATACAACACTGCACACAGGATAAAGCAATATAGTGTTTAATAACTCGGTGTTACTGAAACTTCTGTGTGTGATAGGAATTTGGGTTTGGCCACTGAAACCATCTACACACAACTTTACAAAATTATGACTAAAGAAGGTTCTACGTATAAACCAAAGGCTTTTTTGGCTTGCTTCTCTTAGGTCTAAGTCATCTTAGCAGCAAAGGGCCAATATGTCTTGAGGTATTCACCTCAGGAGCTATCACCTTATTCCTAGCAAACAACTTTTTTTCTTTCTTTTTTTTTTTTCAATTCCCCTTAGCTGGCTAAAAATAATTTTTATTCATGCCAAAGAACACTACTTCGTTCAACATATGTTTCTACATATGGTGTAAAGTTACTCTACACTCATGATACTGTCAATATTCAAAAGTCAATGCAAGTGGGATGAAAAAAAAACTGACTGAATAGACACTTATTTTTAAAGTTATTTTTAACAATGCAAAATAATGTGTTTCTTCGTCTGTATAAAATAGTATCATTTAACAGTACAAAACAAATTCATATTTAAATTTTTTTTAAAAAACCTGCTATGAGCATTGTAAACAAAATGCATGACAGGTCAACCGTATCTTAAAATCAAATAAATATGTTCTCACAAAAATTTATAGAATTTTATATACTGATCAGCCATAACATTATTATTATTATAGCATTACATAATATTGGGTAGGTCTCCCTTTGGCCACCAAAACAGGACAAAAAGGTGTCCTGACACCTGTCTTTTCCTCAATTTGAGCTTCTTTTGAATCAGACTACACAGGCCAGCTTTTTCCCATGTTCAGTACTGTACATAAGCGAGTTTGGGCGCATATGACCAGTTCACCAGTTTCCTTTCCTTGGATGCACCTTGGAAACATCCCACAAAAGCTGCAGTTCTGGAGTTGCTTTGACCCAATAGTCTAGCCATCACAATTTGTCATTTAGACGCCTCTTTGGACATTGTTTTAACTGAAACTAGAGCTCCAAAGTCGGCTAAAACGTCCAAACCCCATTTGTGACTTCCTGACTTCTGTGTTCTAATGACAGGCTCTTTTTAACATTTATAAAATGTTTGTGTAACCATATTCCTTGTACTCTATGTCGATTAGTATGATCTGGATTCCATTGCAGGCTTCAGCTGTTTGAATAAATAAGCAGACACTAATTTTGCCACCATAATTAAAAATAAAAGATAGAAGAGTTCTACTGTAATATCGCAATAAGTCTCAAATCATGCACTAAACTCTATATTCTTTGTATTTTTTCTTATAGAGTAAAACCTCAAGTCAAAGTTTTCCCAATATCTAACACGTTTTAACACGCTGTCATACCTAATGCACACTACTGCACCTGAATACCCTCACGCATCCACAGGAGCCGTCCAGCTGAGGGTTGTGATGGCTCCAGTATCTATTGTCGGAACATTGGGTGTGAGACAGGAATGCAACATAATTGTGATGCCAGTCCGGCATAGTGCACAATACACGCAAACATGCACATGTACAAGCAATTAGGAGTCATACTTTTCCTGTATGCATGTTTAGGTGGGAAGAAACCAGAGATATGAGAGGAAATCCATGATAACAACTCCGCCTAAGAACTTCGTACAAAATTTGGAAAATGTTGGAGGGTCCTTCCTTTATGCCGCATAAACTCACAGAAATGGTTGTTTCTTTTAAGAAAGTATTGAAGATTTTATGTAAATGTCTTGCCAGGGTTCCAAGTATAGACTTATTAAGCAGTTAATCGAACTATTTAAAAAAATCCTTAAGGAACCATAATTACTAAGACATGAGATCCAAACCTTCCAAGCATACAACTTTCCAAACTAAATTGTTTTTGGCTGTCCTGTTGCATTGTCTGGGTCTTTTTTTTTTTTTTCTTCTTTTTTTTTTACAAAATAAAAAATTAAACCATCGACACATTTGCTGTAAACATGCCTTGACATCTCATCATCTCCAGGGTAAGAATTTCCTTTGGAATACTGGGAAAACCCCTCTTGATGGTACAACTTTGGGCTGCAGGACATGTCTGTATAATATCTGGTAAGTGATAAAATTCTCGGGAAATGTCAAGGCTGAGAAACGCAATAGCGCACTACATCATTCTTTATAATGTTAAAACAATATTTTAAGTGCTTGCTTTGTATTAGACTGCCCATTAAACAACTGCACCTAGCACTGTACACTGTATCTCATTGAATTTCCAACTGTAAACACACTATTTGGACTCAGTACAAATGGAAAGTATGACCTGAATAATCAACTGCTGCTTTTTAATTTCTGACCCTGATAACATACACGCTATGATGCACGTGCACACACACACACACACACACACACACACACACACACACACACACACACACACACACACACACACACACACACACACACACACACACACACACACACACACACACACACACACACACACACACACACACACACACACACACACACACACACACACACACACACACACACACACTTGTCTGTGCTGGCACGCTGCAGTGTTTGTCACTTTCCCTATGAAATAGACTGCACTTATTGCCCAAAACAATTAGTCTCTCTGATCACTATCACAAAACAACGCACAATAGTGTTTACATGGGCTGCAGGAAATGTGTCCATGGAGACATGTGTGTCTAAGAGAAAATTAAAGTACAATAAAAAAGGTAGTGTTTATATGAACCTTCACATTGATTTTGTCAAGTAGATGGTAGTTACTGTATACACTGTCTGGAGACAAAAAAAAGTCACCATTTCAGAAGGGTCAAATTATTGGGTTGCATCAAGCGAAGCAAACAACTAGGGATATTTGAAATACTGGAACTGGTTTAAGAGCCCACGACACATTATCAAAACCTAGAAGGATAATGCTGAGCCAGCAACTTTGTGGATCATTTAAACATTTGATGAAGTTGCATGGTAGTGTAGCTGTGTGGCCACAAGTGATCCTCTTGTTAGTAAGAATAATCAGGAAAAATGCTTCAGTTTGCTAGGGAGCATAAAATTGTACCTTGAAGCAATGGAAAAACGTCATGTGGTCTGATGAGTTCAGATTGACCCTATTCCAGAGTCTGTCAAGATAAGAAGGGAGCACGTGAAGCGATGCACCCGGCATGTATCGTGCCCACTATACAAGCCTCTGGAGGCAGTGTTATGATCTGGAGTTGCTTCAGTTGGTCAGGTCTAGACCCAACAACAGTCAGCTGACGACTTGAATTTACTGAATGACCAGGTTATAACATCAGCGTAGATTTTCTTCCATAGTACTATGTTTCTTTCTTTTATGTGGGCCCCTTTTTACACTTATACACTTTCACTCCACCTTTTTATCCTAAAAGAACAAAAATATATATGGCTAAAAACAGTCCAGATCAGCAAGATATGTATGCTGCTTTGGCAAGAAAAAGTCACACACTATTTTGGTGGACCACATTTAGCTTTGGATACAAAAACACATTTGCCTTGGCGTTGCTTTGACAAATTTATGCAACCTCAAATGTATTTTTTTTTAAATATATTTTATTTATATAGAGCTTTTAACAATGGTCATTGTTGCAAAGCAGCTTCGCAGAATCATTTATTCAGAGGTAGTTTAGTGGTTAAGGTGTTAGATAACTGATCGCAAGGTTCTAGATTCAAATCCCAACCCCACCATGTTGCCACTGTTGGGACCTTGAGCAAGGGCCTTAAAGCTCAACTACTCAGACATATGATGAGATAGAATGTAAGTTGCTCTTGATTCTGCCATATGCTGTAAATATAATGGGTTACAGTCTCGACTCTGTGTGGTAAACTTATATGTGAAAATAATTCTTTATGCTCTCAGAACCACTCGTTCAGAATTTGAGCTTGGTGAATTTTTGCATTGTTGTCCTGGAATATGTCTGTGCCATCAGGGAAGAAAAACTCCACAGATGTGATAACCGGGCCATTCATTACTGTACATTCAGATCATCAGCTGACTTCATTTTATGGGCACATAACATTATTGAGCCTCCAGATGATTTGTAAGTGCTTACCATGCACGATGGGTGCATCGTTCTGGGGTTACTTCAGGGTTTCATCAGACCACATGACCTTTGTCCATTGCTGCAAATCTTTATGCTCCCTTTTTTCCTGATCTCACTACCAAGTGGTCTTGGAATGGCTGCACAGCTGTTTAGTCCCAGTACTGTGCTTCCTTAACACATTGTGCGTGGAAATGGTATGCTTTGAGAGAACTTTAAAATATGAAAATATGAATACAAACACTGATAAATATTGTTTCCAAGCAAATCACATATGCATGTATGTAAAGACTACTAGCTCGGATGCAGCTGGTGATGCTAACACCAAAGATTAAATGCTAATTAACACTTGTTGGAAAGAAAAACAGGACAGAGAATGTACTCTTTTCCACTTTCAGAAATCAGTGTGAGCTGAATTTTGCCAGGTAGAGTTGGGCTGTAGAGTGGGTGAATGTCTGAGTGTGATGGAAAGTGATGTCATGACGATTCCTTGCCAACGCTAACTCTAGTTGAACCCTATGAGTCACTGTAGATTCCCACTGCAGGGAGGGAATGGGATGTCGAGTCAAACCCTAACACCATGTGACTATAAAATTAGTCAAATGGTGTTAAATTCACCTGCTTAACCTCTGGCAAAGTAGTCTCGACTCATTTTATATGTCAGCACCAACCTTGCAAATCCCTCTGACCTATCAGATTTGAGAATTTAACACTGGTGTCATATAAATGACTATTATTACATTTTAGAAACCCCGAAATCAGGTGAATGTCCATTCCATTTTAAAAGCCAGACTAAAAAAAATTCTGCACCAAGCTGGTATTTGTGCTTGTTGTTATAACCTGTTCCAACCTGATGCTGGGATGCATCCCATGTTAAGCCTCTGCCAGGCTTGTAGTCCATCCATTTTTATTTCCTGCTTTGAGTGCTTTACTAGTCTCATCTTCTTATTTAAGTTTAAGGTGAACGATTTGTCCAGTAGGCAGCACGGTGGTGTAGTGGTTAGCACTGACGCCTTGCACCTCCAGGGTCTTGGTTCGATTCCCAGCTAGGTTCGATTCTCATTGCCGTGTGCATGGAGTTTACATGTACTTTCTGTGTTTCGTGGGGTTCCTCAGACAGTCCAAAGCCATGTAGGTAAGGTTGCTTGGCATTCCCAAATTGCCTGTAGTGTGTGCCCTACAATGGATAGGCACCCTGTCTAGTGTGTACCCAGTCTCCTGGGATAGGCTCCAGGTCCCCCGTGACCCTGAATACAGGATTAAGTGGTATAGACAATGAGTGAGTCATCTGGTGAGATTTGACCAGTAAATAGCATTTCATATTTTGGGCCCAAAGTCATACAGAGATGTTTCGAAAGCCATTAATGCTTTAAGCCAGTGTACTGCTATTAGCTAAAATCCAGTCACATGGTTTAGAAAAGATTGGATCTGTTTGAGCAATTATGATGCTATGCATGGCTTCAGAATTCATCAATAACCATGAGCGATCCAGATCCATCTATACATTCCATAGTTTATAGATGAGGACTATCCTACTTACTACAGTATTCTCTCTTTCTCACTCTAATTCAGTTTATATATTTCAAATTACTTAAGTACAGGAGTCAACCCGTTCCCAGAGGGGGTTCGGTGTGGGTGCAACCTTTAATTTCATCCAAGCAAAAACTACACCCTATTCCATCATACTTGGATTTCAATAGACTATCTGGTGTAGTTTCAGGAGGTTTGAATGAAAGCATGCACCCACACCGGCCCTTTCTGGATAAGGTGTGACGCCACTGACTAAAGCTTTTTGGTTTTGTTGTTTCTCCTGTCTTTGTTTTGTTGTTTCTCCTGAGCATATACAGTAAGTACACTACCACAGGTTTTGGTTGTTATAAATGTTGCTGCTCTGCACATTGATCATTGTCACCTGGAACATGAGTGCAATGTCAGTAATTGAAGTAAGTAATTCCACAACCTTTTACTATTCAAATGTAATTCTTTTATTTCCCTCGGAAATAGTCATATGACTTCAGTTGAACTTTGGAATAACAAATTATTTCACTTTGCAAGTAGTGAAGAGTGAATATTGAACATGAGGTTTTTACTTTTTTATTCTTAAATAAAAATCAACTTTAAATAAATAAGAATAAATAAATTTTAAATAAAATAAAATAAATTTTTTTAGATGCATTGTACATGTGAAATGAGCTATGGTTACAAACATCACCTGATGTGCAGGTAATGAAACCGCACCTTAACTTTTCTTTAAATTGAGATGTGTGAGGCCTACAGCAAAATAATGGTACTGTATGATTTTACTACATATAAGAATCATTAAGTGTATCTGAGCTTCATCTGATCTTATAATTAGAATCAGTTTCCTCCAGGTGTTGCTGCTTGGTCCCTTGTGAATTGTAGACTATATGCATGCAAAGGTCTATTGAAACCCTGCGGGCGGGCTGCGGGTCTGACCTGGGCGTTAGAAAGTCTATTATACGCCTAGAGCGGGTTATATTTAGAAATGGAGAAATGCATCTCTCAATGGGATTGCACTTTGAGACACTCTCATAGGCTTAATTTAACACATAGGCAAATCCACAGAGATGTGAAGCCAGTGCGCTGCAGCGTGCACTCAGCTGGAACCACAGGTGTTACAGACGCTGCGGAAGAACAGAAATATGTAAAAGCTGGTCCTCGAGTACCAGGCAATAATATCAAATCCTGCTAAAATGTTCAAATGTACACGTTCGAAAGAATGAAAAATAAATAAAGTTAGAAATGTAATGCAGCCTTTATATGTGGAGAGAAAGGTCTTCTGCTGTTTGACCTCGGGTTCTCCATCTACATAGAGACGAGGCAGTTTAATTTATGGAAATGATTGCAGGTAGAATGCTTCAGAAAGCTAACATGTATGTTTAAAAAAAAGAAAGTTTTTTTTTGAAGGTTGGTAAGGAGGCTATTTTAGGCCTGTGGTTTAGGTTTGATTGCAGTAAAACAATTCAGCACCAGCTTTAAAGATGTTCAAAGTTAACATTTAACCTGGAGATTCCCTGACGATTCATGTGAATAAATTTAATTAAATTCTGTTTTTTAAATTATGCATGCAGATGTAGAAATAATTATAATCATTAGTGTGCGTGTGTGCGTGTGTGTGTGTGTGTGCGTGTGTGTGTGTGTGTGTGTGTGTGTGTGTGTGTGTGTGTGTGTGTGTGTGTGTGTGTGTGTGTGTGCAGCAATCTTCACTGTTATTCAATTGTGATGTAAAGCCAGCTTCCTCCTAGCTGTGATCCAAGAACCTCTGGAGTCCAAAACTGACCAGGGAGAGGTGTGTGTGTGTGTGTGTGTGTGTGTGCGTGTGCGTGTGCGTGTGCGTGTGTGTGTGTGTGTGTGTGTGTGTGTGTGTGTGTTGGGGGGGTAGGACAGGGGGGCATGTTTCCTTATCTAAGGTCCACAGGCGGTTTTTGAGTCCCTTATCAGCACTCACCATATTGTATGAGTACATCCTCCTGTCCAGCAGAGAGCGGAAAACTGTTCCTTCTCTCCCTCCCTTCTCTCTCTCTCTCTCTCTCTCTCTCTGTCTGTATCTCTCTCTCTCTCTCTCTCTCTCTCTCTCTTTCTCTCCTTTTTTCTGTAAAGTCCAATACATTCCCATCCAATGGAAGCCAACTGGAGCACTATGTATGCTGTGGGATTAGAAGGTGAGGTAAAGGAAGAGAAAGGAATGAGAGAGAGAGAGAAACAGAGAGAGTGAGGGAAGGGTGATTGGAAGCTAAAGCCATCACCTGCATTCACACATTAGTTTCTCAGTGACACACCAGAACCCACAGAACCTTAACCAGTTTTATGTTTCTTTGTTGATTGCTTTCTTGTCACTGATGTGACACCGGTCTTTATGTCAGCACTCATTTTAGCACAATTTCATTTTTGCTTTAAGGACAGGAAGGTGAACCTACCAAAACTGAGAGAGAGAGAGAGAGAGAGAGAGAGAGAGAGAGAGAGAGAGAGAGAGAGAGAGAGAGAGAGCGAGCATTAGTGAGGAGGGAATGGAAGGCGTGATGGAATAGGACGTTGAGTTTGTTGCCCAGAAGACAGGCGCTCGAGGACATGAGCACACACACCAATAGTGGGGAGTCTAACACAACTGAGTCTGTCGGTGTGATCAACATTCTATCCACAAACATGGTAAGTACCTTAAGGAAGCTGTCAATGAGGCTATTAAGGAAGTTGACTTTCTCGACATTGCTCTGTTGTTGGACGGCTGTAGGACTAAACTATTTTATTAAATCTTTTTGTTGATATATATTTATGCGTGACAACCTAAAATACTAACTTTATATTGCATTGACCACATTTATCACATAACCAGGCGAGTCCATGCCGAGCTACCCAGTTTATTAGGTTTATTAGGTAAGGTGTTCAAGCTTTAAAGATGTTTTCACACACGCTTTGGTTTATGAGGTTTAAATGGAAGAAAGAAACTTGTTTTGTAGTAATTATGACTTTTTCATAGTTGTTAAGCCTTTTATGCAGTTTAATATATTTCAAATATTACTATACATACATATATATATATATAGTATAGTATAGTATAGTATAATATATATATATATATATATATATATATACTATATATAATAATAAAAAACATATATAGCTATCTTTAATACTTTTTACATTTATTTCATTTAATTATTAGAAATTTATACTTGAAGCATAGCAAACTACACACTCCTTTATATTATTAATCTTCCTTTATCAATATACACTATACAGTATACATCAATCCAAACATAAAGAAATGTATTTTCCCTATTAATAGACTCTCAGTAATTAATATTTCTTAACTCTATATGTGTCAGAAGATTAATCAGTTATGCCCGTGTTTAATCATGAATGTCTTGATATAAAGTAAAATCATTTATTTCTATCAAGCCTTAAATTAGCATTCAAATGCAATTCAATGTAAAAGCGAACTATTCTATAATAGTTAGCAATAAATGATTAAGAAAGCAAATAAACATACTGACATGCAGATCCATTGCCTAATGTAAATGGTTTGAGCATTTATACCGATTATGAACATGACGTACAGGACTCGATGATTTTCCTTGAACTCATACTGTACTTTACTTTTTTCATGCGCTATGCGTTAAGGAATATATTTATAAGCTTAAGAAGAAAGGGGAAACAGACTCGGTGAATGGAAGTAGGCATCTGAGAAAGAGGACGAGGGAGGAAAAAAAAAAGGGGAAGGATCTAGCTTGCAAAAGCAAATCATGAATCATTCAAGGCCGAGTGAATTTATCTGTCCTCGCATATTTATTCTGCCCCAAACAGATGTCATCGGCGGCACATTGTTTTATTTTTCACTTGTGCCACAAGTGAACAACTGACTTTGGCTCGATTTAAATGTGATGCCGTAATCTCCCATTCATCACAGAATGTAGAACAGTCTTAAATTGAACTCGTTACGCATTAATGTATCAAAATAAGTAGCGTGTCTTGCCCCTTGATTTGTCACAATTCGGAAATGTTTGCAAATGTTGTGACAGAAGTGGAGTTTAATCTCCACTCCTATAAAGTATCACAAAATTCAAAGACTAGTTTAAGCATGCATGTAAGACCCAAATATTAAAGATAATATAACAAATGAACTGTATATGTGCACATATTATTAGTAGTAGTCGTAGTAGTAATATGTTTTGCATCCCTTTCTGTGTAAAATATATAGTTTTTATATAATAATTGATAATAATTTACTTACAAATTAGACAAATGTGCACTGTAATATATATAGTCTTACCGGTTTTTTGTTGTTATCTTGGCACAAAAGACAGATTTAGACACTTAATTCTGTGAAATGTCTAGCTTTATTAGAATTGCAATTTACATACATGTCCTGTATATATGTTAATGTAAATGTGGATTCATGTCCATTGTAAGTGAGTAGTCAAGATACTGATTACATCTACTTAAACTGCACTAATACAATCTCAGAAATCTACTTATGATTATGGCATTTCATAAATTGTAATAATGGATTCATTTTATATGCATATTTATAGCTTATTTCAGAAGAAATGCATGTTTAATTACACCATACTTAATAAGCCAGATTTGCCTAGAAAACATTAGTGATAGTGTTTGACCTGTAGTATGAATACAAATGTAACAATAGTATTAGATAGTGATCATCTATGAAAATAAACCCACAGACCAATATCTATATGCCTGAAGGTCATGAATGGCAATCTGAAAAACCACAGCCTCTGCAAACTTCTTATAATCTTTTGCTTTTTATCTAGACCCCCCTGCGTGGTGTTTGAACTGAAGACAAAACTACATGCACCTTGGCGAGAGTGACGACAACTGATCTGCAGACATCACAGGTTGCTTGACTGAGGCATCTGGCTACGCATTTGCACAGAAGGATAAGCAAAGCTTCTGAGAAATGTCATCAACATCCACTGATCCACACAAGCCAAGACGAAAAGACGTTTAACACTTTAGAGTGTGTGACAACAACAACAACAACAACAAAAAACACACCTGAGGCACTGAGTTAGAGCTCTAAGACGGTAAGAAGACGACCATGATGGAGAAGCTGGAGCCCACTGTATCCCCCACCCCTGCTCTGTCAATGACTGACCCCTTAACTCCTCCACACACTCACTCTCCGTGCACCAGCAGCCCTGCAGTCAACGAAGCTAATGGTTCAGAGAGCAGCATTAGCACAAACGCCAGCAGTCCTGCTACACCGCAACTTACTGAGAAGTCCGATAGAGAGGAGAAAGTGACGGAACCCGAACCTGCTACCTCACCCCCAAACCCAAGTGTTTCGTCCATTTCTACTTCAACATCCACATCAAGTTCCTCTTCCACCATCGTCCTCTCCTCTCCTCCTTCCACGTCTCCTGCTCCACTGCCCCCTAACATCCCTGTAATTAGTCTGGCTCACAGTAAACCCCCTCTGCCCCCGATCCCCATGCCTGCTGCTCAGCTCACCGCCCTCCACCCCATACCCACGTTGGCACACGGACCCGGGGAGCTCCGATTGGCACAGCTGGCCGCTCTCTCTGGGGCTCCAACAGCCACAGTGCCTACACCTAGAGGTCTACTGACTCACCAGTACCTGACTGGACATCCATTACTCAACAGGTAAGAGCGCACAATGCTAAACTTTTAGATTACCTCACGTTTTATATACCATGATTTGACATGACCCAAATGTAATTGACTAGCCATTCCAGTTTTGAATTTTCAAATGTAATTCCAGCATAAAGAGTAATTAGATAGGAAATACCATCATGTATTGACTATATAACCTTTTATGTACGCTTTATAATCAGGATTTAATGTCGATCATACCAATAGTGTAGTACACCAATAATAATTAGGAGACACTGATACTACATGCCATAGTCTGTGTTCTGGGATTGTAGTGGGAAGAATTAAACAGCAAAAAGAGCTAAAGCATATCCGTTGTCTTACTCCTTGATTTTTTTTTTTATTTCAATATAAAGTTATAGTGTTATAATCGCAAAATATTTTCTTTTCCCTTCATTTTGCTTGGACTTCCAGTATGTTATAATGCACCATCAAATTATTCATTATAATATAATACTGTAATTACTCTAATTAATAGAGTTAATATGAATTTTTACAGTAGTTTTGGGACGCAGTTAAAACCGCAAAATTTCACAATCAGCAATCAGTTTCTCCACCAACTTTCCAATTTTACAAGACAGTTCCACTTATTCATCTTTTATCATGAGCATTTGCATTTAAGATTTTCCCATACGATGCTAAGAAACAGGCATAAAAAACTTCATAAATCTGGACTCGAGAGGTATTTTTGTATAGTTAAAAAGATAATAGCCAAATTATATTCAAATTAATAAAATTTGGTTTGTATATTATTTTGTTAGAAGTATAGAGAATATGTACATTAAGTTATAGGACTCATGTTGCAAAAAAAAAAACATTTGTGTGCATATGTTCTAAAAATTCATAATGTATCAATTACTAATATAATATAGGCTTAATAGAAATGACTATTGAGATTAATGTCTTTAAAGTAAAATGTGAGTGCACATATTAGGCATGCAGGATCACCCAATACAATATTATCATGATACTCAGCTGCTGATTCTGTTTGTATTGCAATTTTGTATGTATCATGCTTTTATAAATATCTTGATTTGATGTTACAGTTTTTTCCAAATGTAATTAAATAATTTGCCCCTACCACACTGCGTTATACGTTTAAAGAACTTAATTATAATTTGTAATTATTTATAATATTTATTTTCAACCAATATTTTTACTGGAGTGGAAATTCCGTCATTAATTTAAAGATGTTGATCCATCAATTCTTTTTATCACTGTTGTCTAAACAAACAATGAGCATCAAATGAAGATCATGAAGATCATGGTTATTGCTATTGTGAACTGAATTAATTCCTAAGTTGGTGATCTTGCGTTATTTAATTTGCATAATGCAAACCTGCCCCTACTTCTCATTTACATTTCTCCAATTATAGTACAGTATATTGGTACTGCTGCTCGCCAAAGTGACAAAACTGCATTCTGGTCGCTTTTTATAATCGAGTTAAAGGCTTCATTTGAAAAGTAATTGATAAAGCTTCATTTATTGACCTGATGCGCTGGGCAGAAACATATTAGTCATTGGATTTTCAGCATTTAGAACGATGCTCCTGTACA
Source organism: Clarias magur (assembly GCA_013621035.1). Classification (NCBI taxonomy): domain Eukaryota; kingdom Metazoa; phylum Chordata; class Actinopteri; order Siluriformes; family Clariidae; genus Clarias; species Clarias magur. The sequence continues at coordinate 2,417,279 of QNUK01000049.1, forward strand.
GAAAAGAACTTTGTGTCTTACAATGGTTTTGGGAAATTAGGAGAAAAAAACAGCGACCCTTTATTTCAACAGCATCTCATGACATATTGCACAAGCTTCTGTCTGCCCTCTTTGGTTCTCTTGCAGCACCATGCTACAAACATCTTTCTCCTGCTGTTATGTAAATACTGAAATTATATTATACAATTTCTACATTGTGCAAGAGAAGTGTGCAGGCCATCGTGCAAAGTTCCTGTTTCATTACAACTTACTTTGCACTTTAGGAGGCACAAATGCCCTAGGAGGCACAAAGTGCCCTTGTGTCCTATATACAGTCTAAAATAAAGTACCACACTTACACACATTCTCCACTTGATTTTAACACACCTGTAGACCTGCACATTCATATAATTGTATAAATCTTGTGGCGGTAACGCAAATTTATTAAATTGTGCAGATACAGATAAAGAACTTCACTAAACATGAAAAAGGCATAAATTGTTGGTTCCTGTAACTTGTTGGGCTGATTTCAATAGTTTAAAAAACTGCTGATCTTGGATTTTTATGCAGAAGAGTCTATAGTGGTGAGGACAAAATGCCATTAGTAGAAATGCCTACAGCTGATTTAAAAAGTTCAGAGGAAAATGCTAAAAAAAAAATTGAGCTTACAGTAGGCAATGATAACCCAAAAAATACTCTTTACAACCATGATGAGCAGAAAAGCATCACTGTGCAATAACTTTATTAAGGTGTAAATTTTACTGTGTGAAGAAATCACACTTTCTCCGGGTGTGATTTATTTATTTTTTTCATCACAATTACTGATAAAGCTAATTAAGGATTTGTTACTAGAACAATAAGTATATAGACCTACAGTAATAAATGATCCCATAAAGGCATATATTTTATGCCATAAAATATAATTCTTTTTTTTTTTTAAGTGACTTTTTAAAATTGTTAAACAACAGCATGAGAGGAGTAAAAATAGTTGGGGTTTATTAATCACTAATAAAAGTATAAAACAATGAAAGACAGTTTGATTTTAACGTCAAACAACCATGCAATGAGAGTACAATCCACCATGCATTTTAAAGAGAAAAAAAAAATATTTAAAAAAACTATAACACAAATCACTACCTGGCTACTCCTATAATAATATAAAAGAATAGTCACTACACAATTTTATTTAAAAAAATGTTTTACTTTATGTTCATCATTCCCCAGGCATTGGCATGAGGAAGCTTCCACGTTTCATTTCCACGTTTCACAAATCTTCATATATCCATGTTGTCAAACTTCACCTGACACAAGAGATGATGTGATCAGTCATAGTAGACAGGTGTGGCACCCTAAATGCAGAGTAAGCAGCACAATATGAAATACATTATATATACACTACGATTAGATCTGCTAAAAAAGTGTGAGTAACCCAGGCTGCGGAGAAGCCGTTCCAGTAATAAATGCAGTTTACATGCATTTAGTCTTCACTATAGCCATGCTAAGCGGTCACAATGAGGTCAAGTTCCTCAAACCATTTCAAGGAAAACAGATACGTACAAAATGTTCGACTTTAACAAGCAGACTGAATTTCACAAACTGTTGCATGATCCTGTGTCTGGAACAGGTAAAGATCTACATCGACTTTCTCAATCATTCAATGTACGGTTGTAATGAAGTCAGGTCTTGACTGGTCACATCTTTTCAATTAAAAGACAGGAACTCAGACAGGGACACATCAAACCCTAATTGCTTTTTATGGATTTCTTTCCTCTCTATGAAACGGGAGTTGAAACGTGTAATTTGCCTCTATAGCCTGTATTTTGTTTCTTCTGAGCAGTTTATAAGATTAAAAACTGCCACATTAATGATTGACTTTAAAATACAGTTATTTCCAAATTAAATCTTTTTGATTGTTATTTGTTTGTTTTTTATATATATATATATATTCTGCTTTTCTCTTGCAGCTCTTACCTTAGTCCCTCCAGTAATTATGGTTTCTTCAGCAATAACCGTGTTAAGAGAAGGCCATCATCGCACTTTGAATTGGATCTCACTGACTGTAAGTTATACTTATATACTATACTCCTATATAGGATCACATGGTCTCCCACCAGGGGTTCAAGAAGTACAACCATTAATTTTGTGTTCCCCTGATAGTAAAGAAAATGGCAACCTCATTAAGCTATAATCTAGTCAATTTATTCACGTTTGTAATGTTCATGTTTTCATTGGTTTTAATGGTTAAGAATAAAGAGACAGAAGTTTAGTGATCCTAGACATGGGATATCCAATAGAGAAAAAAAGAAATTCAATGCAATAACTTATGTTCATTAAATTTCATTAATTCTTAATATTAAATATTTATTAAATGTACAGTGTCAGGTTAGTTAAAAAATTGTTGCTGTTTTTTTTTTTTTACTGATTCTTAAGCAGAAAATCCGATTTTCCTTTTTTTTTGTCACCATGAAATTGAACCTCAAGCAACTTAAGTGTATGTTAATAATGATGATTTGTAAGTTTCAAACATGTTTGTTGACCAAGAGTTAACTTTATTATTCTCAAAATCTGAATGTCAGTTTGTCCTATCACTTATCCATCGTCAGGTTTCAGTGCTTAAACTTGTAGAAACATTGCTTAGTTCTTATAAAGGTTTTTCTATTTCCCTGAATCAGCACTAGCTTCAGAATCAAGACTGTTTTCTTGGAAAATCAATGGATTGGTAGTTCCCTTTACAGTTTCACTATCACTCCTCTTATCACTGGTGGCTGTATGCCCTGGTGGCGGGTCATGATATTAAATTGGTGATGGGTTAAATTGGTTGATTAAAATCTAATTAACATCTTGCCATTGAAGACTACAGTATAAAAGTTTTGCAATGCATTAAATCACAAGATCAAATTGGCAGCACAAGAAACATTTCTGTACATTATGCATGCCATATTTTTTCATTGATGTTATGTGACAAATGTTTTTGTTTGTGGTTTTCTCTCAGGTCCTCCTCAAAAGCTAGCCAGACGCGTTTTCACGAACAGCCGCGAGCGCTGGCGTCAGCAGAATGTAAACGGTGCGTTCTCTGAACTCCGAAAGCTCATTCCCACTCACCCACCAGACAAGAAACTGAGCAAGAATGAGATCCTCCGGCTTGCTATGAAGTACATTAATTTTCTCGTGAAGCTGCTGAATGACCAGGCCAGTGACAGTCCTGCACATAGCCTAACGGAGAGCGCTGAAGAGGACAAGAGCAAGATAAAAGTTGCAAACGAAATGTTAGGCAATGGCACCAGAGACTGCAGTCACATCCTGCACCCAGTGTGTCCGTCAGACAGCACCTCGTCATCTCAGATATCGTTACCACTTCCTGCAGTTCGTCTGGCTTCAGTCACCTCCCACCGTAACAGAGACTCCACTGATTCAGTCATTGCTTTGACAGCATCACCTGGCTCCAGTTGCTATGGGGACACGGACAGTGAAGAGACATTAGTCTTACAGAATTCCGGGATTCTAAAAACAAGTGTTACGGAAGGGATGATGGAAAAGATGAAGGAACAGATACAGACTGTGATGGCGGGTGCATACCACCGGTGACACCACCTGAGACAACATGTTAAAACATTGTAGAACAAACTGACACAACTGGTCACAACTGGGACAACTGGTCAAAATATATATGTAGTGCCAATTTCTTTGTGTTTGTGTGTTTTTTTGTGGATGTATTATTATTATTATTATTATTATTATTATTATTGTTGGCTACTTCATTTATAACAGTGTTAAAACTGTTATTGAGACATCTCAATATTTGTATTGTTTCATTGTGTGCAGATTAATTGTTAGCATTTGAGTGATAATCATGTTAGACTTACATACACTGTTGTTGTAAAGTTGTGGCACTTTGAAGATCTCTATATGGGTTCCCTTAAAGGAACAATAAACACATTGACTATCTGGAGACCTTTGGACTATTCTGTACCACAGACAATAGGAACAAATGGAATTCCTGTGTCTAATTAGCAGCAGATTTTTAAAAAATTATATAGATTTCTAACCAGGCTTGTCGATGCATTTGGAAGGTTTTTAATAAACCTGCATAGCAAAGAGGTGTAAATGTAAGTCTTAAACAGGCCTTGACCAGGTCTTGAATTTTGTAACTGGCAGATAGCAAGAAAGAAAGAAAAAAACTCCAAACCCAAAGCATGCTTGTGAAGATTTCTATTCATCCAAAATGTTCTAAGAGCAATAAGAAAGATGATCCATCTACAGTTTGGACCAACAAAATCAAACCATAACAAAAATGAAGCTGCATGGGCAAGCAAGCTATTGTGAGGCTAGCAAGCTAGTGTTTCCGAGAGAAAATAACACCTATCTAGCTGATGAAAAAAAAAAACAAGGAAGGAAATTCCAAGCTCCCGCCAAACATTCTAGCAGTACTTGTGGTAGGTTATTAAAGCTGAGCTGTAATAATGAATTCCTTCCATTTCTGTTAGTAAATCCTGCATCATATTTATGAACATTTTGGAAAACTTTGTATCACATTTTTGTCACCCTGAGGATCAGAGTGAACAAAAATTAAGACTTCATATAATAAAAATCAACCTTTCATTCAAATTCATCTCATAGTCTATAAAGGAATGTAACATACATTTACATGTTTAAGCAAGCTAGTGTTTCCCCAAGAAAACAGAGATTTGGGAAGACTAGAGCAGCTTGGAATTTTAATCCTTTCTTGTTTTGTTTGTTTGTTTTTTTTTTTATTTAGGTAACTGTAAGTTACTAGCTTTCTAGTGCCATACAAGACTGTTTGCTCTGGAAAATGCTAGCTTGCTAGCCCTGTTTTGGACTGTTTCCCCCCAGATATGATAGCTTCAATCGCCCTCATTCAGGTCCTGCATACTGTTTGACAAATCATATTCCTTTCTGCCCTGAGAACACTTTTGTGTAAGTAAATTCTCAATAAGCTTGAAACTAAGGCAAACTATGGCCTGATAACTAGAATTAAACTGCTGACTATAATAATGCTAATATGTATCAAAAGCTAGCCTGGTTAGTTAGCTGATACTGATGCTTTATTTTACTAGCTGGGACTGGTAACAGCACTGCTATGGCTACAATAAGTGCTTTTGTGTGTGTGTGTGTGGTAAAATTCCACTCTTCTAGCATAACTTAAATGTATATTTTATCGGGTTATATGATATAGACACTGTGTTTAAATGGCAGGGAATTTCCCAATATCTCAGAAATACCTAAGAAGACTAGTTTACCCACAAACATTCACTATTAGCAAAATTAGCATCTGAATTGAGTTTTTAATACAATAGCACGAGTGAAAAAAAAAATCCATTATTATTCAACACATCGCCAAGGAACTCCTGGAACATAACATCTGGTATTTCCTGGTATTATCTTACAATTTCACATTTGTGAAGAAGGAAAAAGAAATAATTTAGTTAAACATTTGTTGGCATTTTGGTTTTCAACAAAAGTCTTGTCAAAATCATGGCTTTTGGGTTTCAGTAGCTGTTTAAAACAACACAGAAGTACTGTTTCCTGTGAATAATGAATTCGTTCTATTTCCGTTAGTAAATCTTGCAACATATTTATGAACATTTTGAGAACTTTGCATCACATTTTAGTAGTTCTGAGGATCAAACAAAACATAAAAAAACATATATTAAAATCCATCTTTCATGCAAACTAGTCTACAAATAAAATAAGAATATAATGACTGTATATTCTAAGATTGCTTATGCTTTGTTTTGTGACTATCGCAATGTCAGTTGCTTTATTGTATTGAAGGAATAAACCAACTGTTATCTATGTTAACATGATGATCCACCCATGAAATGAAAATGGTGGGTAATTTTTAACACTCGGTTAAATTTATACGCTCACATTGAACTTAATTTTGATTATACTTCTGAATGACCTAGTCAGTGTTTAGGCAATAATCTTTTCAATGCGTAGTCTCGCTTGATAGCGTCACGTGCTTGCTGACACAAAAAAAAATGGATAAGACCTAAGGTGGCTCCTTTCAATAAAGACCAATAGTTTTTTATTTGCACAACTAGCTAAAAGAATATAGTTAACTATAGTTATAGTTATTATTATAGTGAATAAAGTTAACATTAAGTTACCAAATAGTTCAAAATGACCTTAGGTCTCATCTATGTACCTAAAGATACGATTTAAAAATTGGTACTGTAGCAGCAACCTCATTTCCCCTCTCATCTGTTCCAAGCATTCAGCATCACCAATATACAAATCACCAGCCTGAACGTCTGTCATCACTGCACCTGTTTCTTACTGGTTCATGCCTTAAAATAGATGGTTTTATGCTTGAATGATTCATAGATCACAGAAAAAATTCCTCTGAAACAGGTCAGGTATAGGGACTTGACTAAAAATGAGAGGCAAAAAAAGTCCTTCAAATAGCATTGAGAACTATTCCTTAAGACTACATAAAAAAAAATGTTGGTTCTTTGGAAGCAAAATATAAAGAAGTAAGTACTGCACAGTTTTATACACTGTGCAGATTCGCCTGCCGTTAGTGATGGATATAAAGCACTTAGAGGTTAAAGATTAACAATACAATATTTATTAGAGTTGGACCAGTGCTGTGCGGAAGAGCGCTTTCAGAGCCAGTGGTTGCAGATCTCAGTCCACTCCCACTCAGCTAGTTTTGAGTCAGATCAGTGATGCGTGGCAGCTCGAAGAGGTAATGAACCAGACTCATATTCAGAGTTGCAGTTAAAGCTGGCAGAATAAAAGACAGATCCTGTAACTGTTAAGTTATAAGGAGCTATTGTATTGCTAAATTATTTTAATTTTTTATTAAAATTTTTTGCTGCGCAAATAAAACAGCGATGCTCTGAAATGCTTTTTGCTCTAAATATAGAAAAGATGACTTTTCGACTACTTGATCATACTGTAAATGAGCAAGTCCTAATATGTATAATAGTGTGGAGTTAAAATTAACCAAGTATATTGTCACGTGCCTAGCTCGTGCTTCTCATAGCAAGCAACATGCATGCTATTGTTTTCGGCAGATGAGATATGGGTGTTGAGTGACTTGGCGAAAGATCTATTGCTATAAACTTAACAAAACAATGGGAAAATTAGCAACCTAAGTGTGAAAGAAGAGTAGTGGGAAATCACCAGGCTGCGTCCTTGAACCGGACAAAATTCATCCATAACAGCGGTTTGAGAATGGGACACAAATGGAAGAAAAATTAATGAATTACTTTCTGCTTGGCTGTCTCTTTTTTCACAGCACTGCTGGGAGTCACGGCTGTGGTCAGGTACCCTGGGAGGTCAGCAAAAGGTACACAGCTATACTAGTCACTATACAGCGTTCCTTACTGCCCTTTCTTCTCCTCTATCAGGTGTCCAGGAAGCAGTGTTCAGTTGGCGCTGTCTCATCAGCAGCCAGCCCACTTCCTGACACAGATCATGGGAAGAAGCTCACGGAAAAAAAAAAAAATGAAAATCACCACCAAGCGGTTTCTCTGACAACACACACCACATCCCACAAGGAAGGGAAACTTGCATAAGTGTGTAACACAGGCCGCAAGAGAGCCACAGCCTCTGTTTCTCATCCTGAGTATCATGTTAGATGGGATGTTGTCATTTAAGCTAATTTGCTAGTCAAGTATCATGGACAGCTTGTACACTCCAGCTCTAGATTCTGATAGGAGAAACCCTAGGGGGGCTAATGTGGGGGCAGCAGAGTGGTCTGTACCACAGAGATAAAACTCACTACTGGTGCCCTCCATGCCCTGGAGCAAAGCATTCTGGGCACCACACCCTTGTTGCTGGCACAGTGCTGGGCCACCTGCTACATTTCATAATTCCTGCTGTGGTTACCGCAGTTACGACATCCCTGATGACACGGAGCACTTCCTCTGGCCAGGGTCACATGCCACAACACACACACACACACACACACACACACAGTGCTACACTGGAAAAACACAGTCAAACAAAGCTGGAAAACAGGGTCAAAGGGTCAGATGTTTGTGTTTCATACATTGCATCCCAAACACCGTAAATGATACAAAATGCATCTGTTATGTGTTAATCAATTTAATCTGACCACTGAATCTAATATGATTTTATAACTAATTTGCTAAATTGTATGTATGTATGTTATTTCCAGTCCGGGCACCTGTGGGATTTAGCCCTTGCATCATCTTTACTGTATTTTAATACACTGATGCAGCAGCAATTTAGTCCGTACAGCTTTCTGTACGCTGCACACCTGATCAAACATCTCAGCTTCAACTTTCATGCTAATACAATCATCAACACAATGACACCCGTTAGCGTACACACGATATTTCTGACTGTAGCAGAACAGCACTCCGTGATGTTGTGGTTAGCACTGTCGCCTTGCACAACCAGGGTCCGGGTTCAATCCCCAGCCAGGCTTGATTCCTGTCTCTGTGTGCATGGAGTTTGCATGTTCTCCCCGTGCTTGGTGGGTTTCCTCCAGGCACTCCGGTTTCCTCCCACAGTCCAAAGACATGTAGGTTAGGCTAACTGGCGCTCCCAAACTGCCAGTAGTGTGTGAATGAGTGAGTGGATGTGTGTGTATGTCTGTGCCCTGCAATGGATTGCCACCCTGTCCAGGGTATCCTGCCTGTGCTCTAAGTCTCCAGGGGTAGGCTCCAGGCCCCCCGTGACCCTGAATACAGGATTAAGCGGCATAGATGATGAGTGAGGGAGTGAGTAATCCAATTGAGATCCTTAAACAGGCTTCTCATGCTTGAAAACCTTGCAGTATGGTTGAATTAAAACAATTCTGCAAAGACGAGTGGGCCAAAATTCCTCCACAGCCATATGAAAGACTCATTGCCAGTTATCACAACGCTTGATTGCGGTTGTTGCTGTTACGGGTAGAACAACCAGTTATGAGGTTAAGGGGTAATACTTTTTCACATAGGGTTAGGTAATAAATGAAATCATTATTCCAAAACTGCATTTTGTATTTATTCGGGTTATCTTAGTAGTGTAATATTAAAATTAGTTTGACGATTTGAATCGTGACAAAAAGTGTGACAAATATGCAAAGAAAAAAACAAAAAATTCAGGAAGGGGGCAAATACTTTTTTGTAGCACTGTAGGTTTAGTAATATGAATAAAGTAAAACTAATCATACGTAATTCCCAATACAACATAATACAGTGACGTGCAAATAGTTTAGATGTATAATTTATAAAAAATAAATGCATAAATAAAGTTTCAAGTGTTCACAAGCATGATTTCCCACCTCCCCCAGTGTCTTCAACCTGACAGATCTAATAAGAATTTCTGAATGGCTTTAGTCGTTTCACGCCCAGAAGGCATACTTCCTTCAGCGGGATTAGCAGACTTCATTCACTGGACCCGACAGGCGTGGAGGACACATTTAATTCACTGAGGCAGACGGGCAAAAAGACATACCACAGTTCCTTGGAATGATATGCAGAAAGAATAGATCGCTTTCACTGAGCCAGACGGGTACACAGACGACACCTCCTTCCCTTTGATTCACAGGCACAGAGAAGTATCCATAGACAGTTCGTTTTCAAAAGCAATGTAGCCTACCCATGCACATGATTACACAAATAATTGAATCTGAATCATATTGAGGACATCATACATCAAGACAGAGAAGGACTGGGATAAAATAGACCCGCGACAATGTCCTCATAATTCAGACCTGAAAGGTCCAAAAATGCTAGTACACTGAAGACAGTTTTGATGCCTAGTAGGCATGCTTCCTTCACTGGGACTGGCAGGTATAAAGACAACACCTCCTTTCCTGGGACTATAGACACAGAAGCCAACCTTATTAACTAAGATCAACACATGAAGAATGGAGAGAAATACTATTCTGAATAATAAACTAATAATAAAAGAGATGTACTTTAGAACTGACTATTGCATTCACGATTGCATTTCATCTTGCCAAACATTACAGCGTAATCCACTCCTCTGCGAGATTACACAATTAATTGAGATACTGAATCAAGATAAAACTGCAACTCAGCTCAAAAATTAAGGAACTTTTAGTTTAGAAATAAAACCGAGTTTTGTGTCTATAAATTTAGACAAATGTTCCGTATCTGGCAGCACAAAACAAGGAAGAACATTTCTCGTTACTCATATATAAATTTTATTTCATGAAATCAAGAAGTTTGCTGATATTGCATTTGCAGTGAATAGTTTCTGGGTGTTTTGCCAACCTTGACATCGAAACCATGACCAGAGTTTCCAGGACAAAAAAGAGTCACAACTAACAAAAAGTCATTAAACAAACTTTAATATCACTGTTTTGCACAAGGAATAAATGTTTAATGATAATTCAACTAGTTTAATTGTATATTCGATAATACAATAATTGTGAATCCCAAACTGTTAAACAGTTAAAATCTTTAACAAACTAATCGCAGAACTTTGGTTGCAAAGATCCTTTGCTTCAGAATTTTACCTTTTTATTATTATTATTATTATTTTTTTTTGCTTGCTTATTCACATGCTGAAATCCTTATTGCAATTACAAGTGCTTTGACCTTATGATGGCAAAAGACACAATCAAACAAACCACTAAAATCACTGTAGTCTGTATAATAAAAAACATATATTACATGTAGGCTTTAGGAAGGCGTAAAAAGTTTTTCATGTTGTACTTACATTTACATTTGGCAGACACCCTTATCCAGAGCGACTTACATTTTTATCTCATTATACTGTACATCTGAGCAGTAGAGGGTCAAGGGCCTTGCTCAGGAGAACAAGAGTGGTAACTTGGTGGTTGTGGCCACCTAGTTTCTGACCCCTGTACTTGTTTTGTTGGTGATCAAATTACATTAATAAAGAACAGGTTTAGCAGTGAATTAAAGATTGCAGAGACTAGGGGAAATATTGCAGTATTCTATACATCAGTCTGTTTTGGGTTTGTTGTATTTTCGTCTTCCATACTCTGCAGCTACAGATCCTGCTGTAGCCCCAACAGCGCCCCCTACAGGTCCTCCAACATACAGACCAAGCACACCTCCTAGCACTGCTCCTCCAGCCACCAGCTTAGGCACCCGCTTGGCACCTTCACCCGCCTTCTGCCCGACAAATTTAAGGACAGAGCCGAGCACAGAGGTGACCGATGAAGTTATGGATCCCACTTGTTTTGCATTTTTCTCTTCTTGCTCAACTTCTTCTTCTTCTCTCAGAGAATGTAGAGTGCCTGAGAGAGATCGGTCAACATTATCATCTCCTCCTCTGCCTCTTCGCAACTGCGTCATCGTTTCTCTACCAGCCTCCTCCTGTCCCTGGGAACTGTAATGCCTTCCTCCGCTTTCCTTTACTACCTGCTCCACTTTTTCAAGCAGCTCCTCAATGTTCTTTCCATTTCTTCCTTGCTTTAGCACATGGTAGCGGTCGCCACACTTCTCTACCAACTCTAGCAACTCAGGCCGCTTGGCTGCAATGTATTCCTCCACGTTTCCATCCTTCAGCATGTCCGAGTGTGTGAAGAGGACCAGGGTATGGCGCAGGATGGCTTCGGAACCAAAGGAATTAATTAGGGAGCTCAGGTCATGCAGGTTTGAGCGGCCAGGCAGGGTTACAGGAACACACAGAAGGAATGCATGAGGGCCTGGGGTACACAGATCCATACAGGAGGACAGATGGCTTGCCATGTTCTCTGGGGAACAGCTGGGTGAGAACAAGTCTGGAGTGTCCACCACTGCCACCTGTAAGAGGAACACATATACTCATTATTAACTTCACATATTCATTGGGTAGCCAATCATTTACCTTACAAACATATGTAGAATGAGAATATGTGATGTAAGGCTGTAAAGGTAATATCAAACAGATAGTACTCACTTGTTTCTGTCCAATCACAGTGGTTCCTTTCAAACATGACTGTGTGGTGGCACCAGTGGCATCATCTCTACGGAGCTTAAACTCATCGCGGCCTAGAATGGCATTCCCAGCTGCACTCTTCCCAGACCCAGTCCGACCTAGTAGAACCAGCCTTAGGTCATCTGAGGATGCAGAGGAACTGCTGGAGACGGAAGAACGTTGGGCAGGGGTGGCGTGAGACAATAAAGCAGTGGAGGAGGATAAGAAAATGTCATTTGTGCCGGAAGAAGAAGTGGTGTAGGCAGTGGAGGAGGATGAGACACCGGGAAAAGAGGAGACTGCAGTGGAGGAGTAAGTGGAATTGGTTCTGGGAGGGAAAGATGAGAGAGTATCGGAAGTGGTGGAAGCAGTAGAGGGGGAAGAGAAGGAGGCATTGGTGGGGGATGAGGAGATGGCGGTGGAGGAAGAGGACAAAGCATTAGACGAGAAGAAGGATGAGGCATTGGTGGGGGAAGAAGCAGAAATGGTGGCAGGGAAGGAGGAATAAGACAATGCACTAGAAGAGGCAGAGAAGGGGGGATTGGTAGGGGAATAGGAATATGTAGAAGATGAGTAAGAGGAGGCATTAGTGGAGGAGGAAGGGGCACGAGTACTTAAAGAGGAAGAAGAGATCTTGGTGGAGGAGGAACGGGAAAAATCAGGTGTAGAAAAGGAGGAGAAGGCCTTAGAGTAGGGAATGCCGGCTGTGGGTGATGGGAGGGATGTGCTGATGTCATCAGTGGTGTTGAGGTGGTAATGGACTAAGAAAAGAGAATGAGAGAAATTTCCATTTATTAAATACATTTTTGAAAGAAAAGTTTTCGTTCCTGGCTAAAAACTCCATGAGATAAGTAGGATTAATAGAGACCAATGTGATGTGAAAGATGTGACTATGAAAGTGAATCTATACATAACATTATATGACTTGAGTCGAAAAAATCTGCACCGTTACAATATAAAGTTTCAACTGATAGCTGACAGAAACGTGGTGAAAAAATGCATTTTGAGTATCCAGAAGGATTTAAACATTTGAATGCTTAATTCTGATTGTTCAGGTGGAAGGTATTCATTTGTTTTGGTTCGAGCTGCTTTAATGTTCTTGTCTCTTTAGTATCAACTTACTCATGGTCTTGTTTGACTGATACTTCACAGAAAATGTAAAAAAAAAAAAAAAAGTAATCATTGGCAGTTTTCTGTAAGAAGGCATTCATATTTTTGGAAAGAGTTTGCAGTATAAGCACTTTGTAAACAGTCAAAGGGAAAGCTGTAAATGTACATTTTCTGAGGCAGCAATTCTCAGGCTTTGTGCTTTTTCGTTTCTCTGTAACATGGCAATCTTTTTTTTTTCCTTCAAATCACATTAACTTATTAACAATATAATATTGTATGTTTATGACAAGTGTTAAACGGTACAAATGTTATTCATTTTGCTAACAGCTTGAATAAAGCTTCAGTTATTATCACGTCGTGGGCATGAAGCTGTTAAGACACTGGATTGTCTTTTTGAAAATGGCATAAAGTGTGACTTAATAGCTCGGCGTTGTCCTGCTGTAATGTTAAACATAAAAACCAAATTCACTCTACAGGTAAGAATCCAAAGTCAGCAACCTTTTTTAGGCAATAAGGGTGGAAGCACAAAACTCTTCACACTTTGACAGTTGAGTTCTCATTAATTAATTAAGGATTTAATGTTAATTAGAGGTCCTACAACGGTTGTGAAAATGGAAATAAATACAATGCTCAATATTGACCTCCACGGTCCTAGATGCATGAATGGAATTAAGGATTTATTTCTTTATTTCATTATTTATATTTTTTTTAAATTAGGGCATAAGTTCATCTGTAAAGAAAAAAACTTGAGTTGTCATGTATTTTACATGTTGCTTGTTTCACAGTTTTCTAGGTGTGTATCGAGTTTCTGAATACGTGGCACATTTTCTGTAAGAAAACAGAAATTCTTAAAAATAGAAGGGAAACTTGTTTTGTGCTGCGGTGATGTGGGTGAAACTGTTTCGCTACAGTTTGTTCGATGACTGTCTGACATGGAAATATTTGGTGACTAAAATTTAGATGACCAAAATAATAAAGCACGCTTTCAGCAGGCGACTACACCTCTGACTAAAACTTAAGATAACATGAACAGTAAAATTAGGTGGTGCACGGTGACTCACTGGTGTTAACGAAGTTCTGGTTGTTCTGGTTTTTGACTGGTTGTTCTGTCTCTGAGAGATGGCTGAGAATGGCGCCCTCTGGTGGCGAGACACAGATAATCATGTATGAAACACGTGGAGGTCATAATATTAAAAACACATGCTACCCTAACAAAAACCAATTAAATATGTAAGACATTTTAATATTAATCCTATTGGGTCTCCTACACATGGATAGACAGCTGTTAGTGTGTGTGTGTGTGTGTGTTTTATGTGTTTAGTTTATAGTGTGATCAAAACTAAATCTGGTCAAAACATTATTGAAATGATTAAAGGAAACTGTAAGCTGTGGCACCTCTACTCAATGAGAAACTGGACCGCTTTCTGTGGACTACAGACGTGTCGTCGTTCCAGGGCTGAGAGTGAAGCCCATTGGCCAGCTGCTGTGACTTCACCCTGCCTGCCGCTGGCCCCATGCTCCTGACTCTGATTTTCCCTCTCCTCCCCGACTCGTCCCACGTCTCCTCTTTGCTCCACGTTATTTGGTTCGGGTGCGAAAACTGCTCCTCTTGCAGGCTGTACCTCCTGTGGAGGTCACTCTCCTCTCTCTGCGCAGCACTTGGCATATAACAGCCGCCAGAGCGCTCAATCAGCTTCTCCACCTGGAGGAAAGAGTAGTAAATAAGTGAGTTCCACATAATCCAGTTATTACAAACAAGGTAGAAAAAAGTGAGCGAGTCTGGTCCAAATAGTCTAAGTCTACACCATCTGTTTTTTCGATTACCAATGAGCTGGTGATTGACAGACATGCAGTGAAGTAGACTTCTTAGGACAATACACTCTGCAACATTTTATCCATCGTATACATTATTTTTTGCATCTACTGTATTACAAATTATTACACATTCATTTTCAATACTGTTTATTCTGTAGAGGGTCATGGGAAGCCTGGACATTATCCCAGGAGATGTGGTACAAGCTGGTACAAGGTGTCAATCCATCGCAGGACAAACACACAAACTTACACACACATTCACACACTATCTGGGAATGCGAATTGGTCTACTCTGTGTGTCTTTGGATTGTGGGAGGAAACCCATCAAGTACGGGGAGAACATGCAAACTCAACCCACTCAGACTCGAGGTTGGAGGCTGGACCGTCAAGGTGCGAGGCCAACCATTATGCCTCCATGCTGCATTTAAAAAATGACACTTTGCATGGTTTTTCCCTTTATAGTGTGAAAAGGTCTGGGAAATTTGTTAATTCCAGTTAAACCATTAGCAATCACCACAACAGCCTTTATTCCTTTTTTAATAAGATATATAGTCATAAAATTAACCTGAAACAAATCTCACATCTATTACACTGGCTGCAATGCAGTTACGTGTTCATAATTATGCTGTAATGCATGTATGTGGACTGTCTGCCATGCAAAACTTTGTGTAATGTGCTACTATAGAAACCATACCATATCAAAATGATTGGTGCTTTGCTATGAAAGGGTTAATTTTTCTGAAAAGGTTTGAGAAACCTCACCTTCTCCAACAGTGATATGACCTGCTGCCTGTCATCTGGTCGGCGGTTATTGATCACATGCCAGCGCCCTCCACACTCATTCACCATGGCATTGAGTCCAGGTTCATCCTGCCTCATGTACCGGTCATGGTCTCTGCCTATCAGATAATCTCCGCAGGTGAGCAGCACGATGGAGTGTTCCAGTGCTCCCTTGCCAAATATAGACTCCAGCTCAGCTGGAATTCGGCCCTCCATCTCAGTAAACTGCCCTACGGGTACAAGGATGAGGAAGGCGTGTGGCCCTGGTGCCACCAGGCTGAGAGCTTTCTCGGTCTCTCTCTTTACACCGATTTCAATGTGCTCGCCTTTCCAGTACCAGCGTGGTGTCTCGACCACTCTGAGGGGTTGTCCTTCTGACACTCCGGACCTGACCTCATTGTATCGCGATGACACCAAGGAGCTGCTGCCCGAGCTGTCATTCAGCAGCGTGTCAGCTGTCAGGGTCTTCCCACAGCCCATGCTGCCTACTAGAATTAAGCGCAGCTCTGCAATAAAGACAGAGAAAGAGAGACACCGTTAAAGAGATATTCAAAGAAGTAATGGTTAGGATTCTGAACTAATTACAAGAACTGTTAGGCTCATTGGTCCTTGAGAATGCCTTGGAATAGTTTGTCAGGAAAAAAAAGATTTGTTGCTGCATCCATGAAGTAGCAGCTTATTACAGCTTAATAGATTATAGCAGTTTTTTACAGCATTTTCATCATTTTTCTCTTTAAATTAATATGACAGACCAAAAAAAAAAAAGAAAGAAAGAAAGAAAAACCATACACACACACACACACACACTCACAAAGTGCAACATCCTCCATCTTTACTTCATTGCTGACTTTCTTTTAAGGCCAAGTGTAATAAAACTGAAACTGGAGACTCCTTTTAAAAAGGTTACATAAGTCTCCTTACAAAAAAAAACTATTATGGCAACAATGATTATCTTCTTACAATAGCACCTGCCAAGGGGTGGGATATATCAAGCATCAACTGTACAGTCAGTTCTCATAGATGTTTTGGTAGCAGGAAAGATGGGCAAGCAACTTTAAAAAGTGTCAAACTGTGATGGTTAGGCGACCAGGTCAGAGCATCTCTACAGCATCAGGTCTTCCTGGTATGCAGTGACCTAGCAAAACTGGGCCAAGGAAGAACCACCAGTGATCCAGCGACAGGGTGATGGGCATCCTACAGAAGAGCTTCTGTAATACTAATGACTGGCGGGGGAAAATGAATGCTCTCTACAATATAAAGGTGCCAGGACACTTCAGTTTCTGGGTTCCCTGTGTCAGCCACCAAAAGAGCCTACAATGGGCTTGTAAGCATCAGAAGTGGACCAGTGGAAAAAAAAACTGGTCTGGTCTGATGAATCATGTTTATTTTACATCATGCAGAGAGCCAGGTCCGTGTGTATCCTGGAAAACCTTGGGTCATGGCTTCATGCTGATGTTAAACTTTGACAAGTAACATCTACCTGTACATTGTTGCAGACCAAGTACACTCCTTCATGGCAATGATAAGCTCTAATGACATTGTTCCAGTGGCAGGTGGTTTTAATGTTGTGGCTGGTCAGTTAACATTTTATTTTGTTAAAATCTGTGTGAACTAGGATGGAATTAGGATGAAATTCAAAAGATGAATGAATGAATTTTAGATATTAGTCAAATATTAGGTGCATTAGTGTACAAAAATATTTAATAGGGAAGATCCTGCTAAAGAAGCATTTTCTACTCTTAAAACTCTTATATACATAATACATTCACCTACAGTAATAGTAATAGAGTAATAGTGTTGCAACTAAACAGCATCTCAGTAGTACAGCATCTAAACCTGTAGTTATAACATTGTCCACATGCCTCAGGAATCATATGATTCACAAGGATGGACTAAAGGACATTCCTTTCATTCCTATACCTTTCTGTGACTGACTAATACAGAATGACCCATGTGAAAGACAGGGAAAGTGTGTGTGTGTGTGTGTGTGTGAGAAAATCTTCAGGTCAGGGTGTGTGTCTTTTTTTAGGCATGGAAAAACTGCATTCTTCACCTCATGCTCATTTACACAAACACACACTCCCATAATGAACGGTGGCCTAGCCTGTTTAACAGCATTCAGCAGTGTTGTCACATACACACATACACATCCGCTACACATCCATCTTCTTCATCGGAATTCCTGCAAAGCATCACGTTTCCTTATCTTATTACTTGATAAGAAATGTGCTTTTCATAAGAACCAGGAAACATTGCAAAAAAAAAAAAGAAAAAGAAAAGAAAAGAGAAAGAGAAAAAAAAAGATAGTATTTGGGAGATACTGCAAGTGACAGAAAATTTTTAGTTAAAGAAAAATTACAGACCAAAATATGTTCATATTCTTAAATTTAATTATGAACTTTCCATTCATGTATTTGTGATCTTTCTTTCTATACTGTACCAGTCTACTCATTTTATTATTTCTAATTTTCTGATTTGTGATTATTACATATTTTTTACTTTTATTATGAAGAGACATGATTATTAAACTAAGACTTATTACAATTCATTACTTTACTTGTATACAGCTAGAAAACTATTATTATTATTATTATTTACTAACAAGTTAATACATTTTAATGACTTTAACACATCCCGAGTCAAAGTCATCTAAGTGAGTATAAATTGCTAAACGCAGCTTACTGTACCTCGACCAAGCATATCCATGTTCCGTGATGCTCAGCAGCCAGTATGTCTAAATTCCACAAGAGTCTGTACCACGTTTTGGCCTGGAGCAGCAGCTTTACTCCTCTGCCTTGCTGCTAACCTATAGTCTCACTCCTTAACCTCTCAGAAGGAACTCCTGGTTATCCCCTCCCACCTGCGCTCTCTCTCTCTCTCTCTCTCTCTCTCCTCTACCAAACACTCACAAAACTGGATCCACAACGATTCTTCCACACATTCTGTACGTGGGTGGAGGTGAGACTGCCATCTTCCACCTGTGTGAATCATGCTCTGCTGATACCCTGGTTACGCCCGAGCAAACCTGCAAGACGTCCAAGCATCAGGTTAATTTACAACATACCAGTGTTCATGGAAAAGTTGCAAATACCATTACCTTATATGGGCATTCTAACAAGCCATAGATAACATTGAACCATTCCTCAGCCTACTTGGGTTCGTTAGAAACAAACAAAACATTTGCAATTAAAAATTTGTTCATGTAATTTGCTTTACATAGACCTTAATTGTTCCCATTAACTACAGGATTAACCTCGACTTAGACTCTCCAGCCGCTTCATTAAGTACACCCGTTTAACTGCTCATTAATACAAATATCTAACCAGTCACATGGCAGCAATTAGGAACATATACATGGTCAAGACAATCTGCTGAAGTTTTAACCAGGCATCAGCATGGGAAGTGGGAAGACTTTGAATGTAGCGTGATTGTTGGTGCCAGACAGTCTGGTCTGAGTGTTTCCAAAACTGATAAACTCCTGGAATTTTCACCTACTGTACAGCCATCATAAGGGTTTACAGAGGATGGTCCTAAAAAGAGAAAATATCCACTGAGTTGCAGTTCTCTGGGAGAAAATACCTTGTGGCTAGACTGGTTTGAGCTGCTTGAACGGCAACAATAACTCAAACGAAATCTCCTTACAACCAAGGTATGTCGATGAGAACCTCTGAATGCACATGCTAAACCATGAGGCAGATGAGTTACAGCACCAAAAACTGAAACTACAATTTGCCTAGGTTCACGAAAATTGAAAAATTGAAGAAGAAAAAATTTGACTGGTCTACCTTGTTGAATCTATGCCATGAATAATTAAGGCAGTTCTGAAAGCAGAAGTGGGGTCCAACCCAAAACTAGCTAGTGAGTGTAATTAGCAGTGAATCATTCACACACATTCACTTGTATGACGCATGGTCCGCATGTGTAACATTGTGCAGTATACAGTGAAACATCCTTTTTTTCAGCTTAACATAGGCAGTATGATGAAATGAATTTGGTTTTATGGTTGTTTTCAGGTGTTTCTATGACCTTGACCAAAAAAACAAAACAAAACAAAAAAGCTAAAAAGTTATATTTTTGCGATATCATTCTTATAATCCAGTTGTGGTCAAATTTACACTTTATAAAATTAATGACTTTTGTTCTACCTGACATATCAAAAAACCCAAATGCACAGTTAAATGTCTGAAGCCGTCCTGTTCCATACGGACATATATAATCGTAAATGACCTATGCTGTGTTGCGAGCAGGAATCTGAGGCTCTCGAGTTTTAAGGGTTAAACGATTTTATGGACCAGGCCACCTTCTTCCAATGGTCAATGGTTCAGTTCTGATGCTGACATCCCCATGGCAGGCATTTTCAGTGGTAGTCAAAAGGGTCAGCATGGGTACTTTTGCCAGTCAGACTATGCAGCCTCATACGGAACAAGCTGTGATTGACGTAATTTTTTTTCTTTTGTGTTTTCCATCATCGAAGGTCATAGCTGTCCATGACCCTTTCACAGATTTGGACATACTCTGACACTCATAATCAAATCAGATTCTTATACTTTTTTGCTTTGAACACATAAAATTTGAGGACTGACAATTACCTTGCATCCTAATAGACTGCATCCCTTGAAAGGTGCCACTGTAATGAAATAATCATTGATATTTACCTCAGCTGTCAGTGGTTGAATGATAAATGTAATTCGACCCACTCATTACAGAAGAGCCACGTTTGACTGAATACGAACATTTGAATTAAACCTAGGAAACAGCTTCAGCTGTGAAGTGTGACTAAGACTAAGATTACTTTATTTACATGAAAAGCACTTTGCCATGTTATAGTCTAAAATGTACAATCAAGTACCTTCCTTGCTAAACTCTATGACTTATCTACATGCACTCACTGACTATACAGGCAACTTGCCACAATGGCCGTAAAAAAAAAGGGGAAAAAAAGTGCATGTTAGTACCTAGAACAATTAATATTACAGCAGCAAATGTTAGAGCATTTTTCTTTGCCAATGACATGTGGGCTGCTTTATATTCCAGGTTGCTGTCATGCTGGGGTTAACCTCTGTCTTTCCCATTTATGTTGTCAATGCTAGTGCAAGGCATGTTACCCATTTCAACATTATAGTATGTAACTTTTAATTTATAATGTACTGTATATAGGAGTATGGTATAGCACACTACAGTATGCTAATAAGTACTAAAAATAAGTATGCCATGGACAAACCAGGTATGATGTACAGTATAAATAGGCAAAATATCATTTATACTTCTTTGGGCACAGAGGCATTTATCAAAATAGAACATGAAAGACCCTCTGGGATGAAAGACTAGCAGATGTCCAAACATTTCCTGCCTCCTAATGTACAATGGAACAACTGATGATGACCTGGATGCATTTTAATTCACATATAAATGTAAACGATTTAAACAGAACTTTACATTTAAATAAGAAACAGTTAGACCTCTCGCATAGAGCTCATTTAATAAAACCTCTTACACGATATATGTGATGTTAAATATAAAAGCCCAGAGTTCCAGACATGGTTCCATCCTGAAATTAGATGAACAGGTTAGCAGAACAAATGTGTTCTACATGAGGTCACCTTACATGTAGTAAAATCATGGCTCAACACTACTTCTATATAATGTCCAACACTGTTATAGAATAAACTTGGAATATGCATAATGACAACCACAAAGAGATATTGTCATACGTTTTCAATAAAGTACTGTGAAGCTTAGAGCTGGTTAATAACCTGAGCTTTTAAACTACAAATCAAGTTAGGGCAATTATCAAATGTAAAATTGTGACAGACTCCTACCCCCCCCCCCTCCCCCCTCTAAAATCAGATCAGCTGCACAGAGGTTAAAAGGGCTCACTAAAATGCTTTTAATTGATAGAATGACAAAACACAGCGACAAAAAAAAAATACAAAACGGAGAGTAGACGGGATAAAAATGGAACAGTTTAAGAAGCGGGTTAAAAGGAGACATGTAGTCTGTGGTCTGTCCAGTGCAAAAATGTGCAATTCATGTCCTTCTCATGATGAGAACCAGAAGTACTGTCAGGGTTGACAAAGGTCCAAGGGCGTCCAAGGTGACGAGCTACCGGCGCCATCTTCCATAGAGAGAAGAGAAAGTCTGTAACATGGGAGATGACCCGGTAGCGTTCAGAGTCCAGGCATGACGTAGGCTATGTTATCCAGAGTGTTTGACTGAAAGTAACAGCAAGAAAGGATAAATAAAAATCAATCAGATCATATAATATAATTTATATGATTTGTGAAATCTGAACAAAATAAACTGGTGTAATATATTTTATTAAGGTTAAAACATGATGAATTAACTTTAGTTATTATTAGAAATCACCAAAGTAACTGCAACAGTTAATCACTAAGGTACCAGAAACTACCTAGTTTCATGGAAAGTGGCATTTTTACTCAACACTATTAACCAATTACATATCTCCCTATAGCCAATCAGAAAACTATCACAAATCTGTTACTCACAATTAAACACTTTATAAACAAATCTCAACGTTGAGAGACAAGTTTTTTTTTTTTCACAATTCAGTGGCTCCATCTTGTGTGCATAGCCTATAACTAGACTGCCTTCTTTATGATTCTAAAAAGCAAGTGGACAAAAAGCCCTGTCTTTAAATTTTTACGAAATTGTACAAGCTTCTGACGTTGATTTCCAGAATCTAGAACTGGAATTCAATATTACATTGGATATACAACAAATACATCTATACAAGTAACTGAACTAACATTGTCAAGTAACTGAATGGACATTGTCACAAAAAAGCTTTAGAGAATTAAAAAATATATGCTAATGAGTAATGGGAAATCCGTATAAATCATAATAATCAGTTGTTCCTGATGACCAAGCCGAGAGTGACGGTAACAAGGAAAAACTCCCCGAGATGGCAATCGGAAGAAAACTTGACTAAACACGGAAGTCATTCTCATTTAGGTGATATCGGATAGCAATGACCGATCTGCAAATTATATAATTACCTACAGCATGGCTAGATGAAGTAGTTGATCAAGGCTGTTTTCATTGTTGCTATTAGAGCTCAAAGTTACCAAATACTTTGAGTTATGGTTTGTACAATATTTTGTATTTTATCTATATTGTTAACAGAAGGATGGTGTAGTTACCAGTACGTGAGGAGGGCAACCGTTAAGTTCTGGCACCTGAGCAGTGAGACACGCCAGAGGGCCAAGAGCGCACAACACAGAGTCCAACAGTACAGAAAGAGAGCCTGATACCGTCACCATTCCCTGTACACACAAACAGCCAGACAGAAAACACTTTGATGCAGCTCGAAACTAAGCCAGGATCC
Source organism: Clarias magur (assembly GCA_013621035.1). NCBI lineage: Eukaryota > Metazoa > Chordata > Actinopteri > Siluriformes > Clariidae > Clarias > Clarias magur. Next base: position 2,440,188 of record QNUK01000049.1, read on the forward strand.
AGGATGCTGGTTAATCTTTACACAGGTTACAAACACTGATATTAATCATACCTACTGAGTCAACGGTCAAATGCAATATTTTTTTTTTTCTTATTGATTATATATGGTGAATTTTAATTAAGGAACAGTTTATCTGTGCCAGTAAAAATTTAACAAATATAATATATATACAGTATATATGCAGTAACTGTATTTAAAAATCTATTCTAATTATTATTATTATTATAATGCACTATTGGCTGGAGCCAAATTCCAGCTTAAGGATCACGACAATCTATAGCAGTATGTCATACTTCAGTTTCCTGGAGCCTTCGGCCAATCAGTGACAACGATTCGCCTAGTAGCTGCAGGTGGGCTGCAGCATCGATGGGGTCCACCTCGGGATCTCTAAGCGGGGAAGGTGCGGGTTCAGCTACAGGAGTCAGAGACGGTCCGTTTTGTGGCAGAGTCACGGCAGGCTCTGGCCTCTTCGGCACCGCTGCTACTGTCTGTGTTGTTGCTGGGCTCGGAGTAACCGCACCTGGGAACTGAGCGACACCTAAAGTGGCAGAGATAACAGAAAGAATCTTTATTGGCAGTGGCGGATCAGTGGATTGATCAGTGTTCAGGGGTGACTCAGTAATTAGGGTGTTGGATTACAGATAGGAAGGTCACAGGTTCACTAAAGCAACACCAAACTGACTCTCTTGGGCCCTTGAGCAAGGCTCTTAACCCCCATCTGCCTATGTGTAATGAGATTAACATAAGTCGCTCTGGATAAGCACATCTGCTAAAAATGCCATAAGTATAAATGTAACTGATTGGGAATGTGATTGAAGGTTTTAAGGACAGGCTGGCAATAAGAGATTAAACTTTAATACTTTACTGCAATAGTGTACACAAGTATTCTTGTTTTTGAGTAATTATCTTCGACATTTCAAGATTTATTCCTAACATTTGATGACGTGATTGATTTGTCTGCTTGCATGCAACAAAGCAGATATTTTCCAGAGAATCTGTCTGGCAATCCAACGGCCTGATGTTGATCAGTTCATCTGTCCTCCAATACACCCAACCCCACTTGTCTATCCAACGGTGTCAATGTGGACATCTGTCAGGCAGCATGTCTATCCATCAATCCATCTGTCTATGGATATACGTCTTCTAACACTATAGACTGTACATAAGGCTTTTAGTCTGAAATTGCATGTCTGTCTAGAAACATCTGCTGGCAGTGGGTTTTCACCCCATGACTCGCAGCGGTGGTCTACAAACCTTTACTTTTGCTGGTATCTTTGGCAGGTTTGGGCTGGCTGTGTTTACTGTGTTTGCTTGTAGTGGACTCGTACTTCATCTGCTTGTGCTGCAGATACTCCGCCCTCTCCCTCCACACCTGAGAGATCAGGACGGCACACTCAATAACACATATCTCACTTCTGATTCCAAGACCATTAAAAAAAAAGAGAGAGAGAATGAAAGAACGAAACCCAGCGTTATGTATTCAAAAACCCATTAACGGTTTAGACAGTTACCTGTTTGTCTCCCTCGGGTAGCTGATTCCAAGCATCTCCCAACTTCTTACTCAAATCACCAAAATCTGCCAAATAATTCAGAAAACATTGCTGTTAATCAAAATTATCGGAATAATTATATTCCCCATTATCATCTCTGGTTGTTTGATTATCCTACTCAGTATGAAGTCATAATGCTTTGTCAGAAGCCAGGCTAACAAATAACCTGTATCTGAAAAGAGAATCGGTTAATAAAGCAATATCTAATGCCAGGGAGAACTGTTGTGCTTGCAGTTGTGACTGGCAGAGTTGGCCACAGACGGTTCAGTACAGTATGTCCCCGACTTACAAACATTTGAAAGAAAAAAAATCTAGTAAATAAATAAATAAATATTTACATAACATATTTGTGTCAAAGCTATATAAGACTCACTTTGTCAGAACAAAATACATTCATAAGTCGGGGACTTATTGCATTAATGTAATTTACAGGAGTGAAAGTAGGTGCTATGGAGTCAAAAGTTGAGAAGAATAAACTATGGAGGAGGTGGACACTCCTGTAAATATCACAAGTTTCTCTTTATATTTAACGCTTATTCCGTTTTAAATGATCAAATAGCATCACACGGAAATCTAGTTCGCTGGGGTGTACAATCCCTTATTCAACACACCAAGTAGTGCCCTTAATTAGGGGTTAAATATGGCTTTGGAATTTAGCCTTGTGTTAGAATTTATTTAGCTTTCTAGCTTGGCTTAGGCATAAATGAAACGAACACGGAGGCACTTCGGAACGACTTAGAAGCAATTATTAAAGAGAGACAATGTGTTGTTTTAAATTTTGTCAGAGGTAATTTCTTGCTAAATTGTAACTGCCCTCTCCTCAATACAGCATTCCATACCGAACTTCTTTCACCCATGTAACAACCAAGTGTTTCAGAGTGATCCATATATATAAATAAAAACATTACATATCTAAATCTATCCATATCAGCATCTCAAGATTTCTGTTTTAAAGCCCATTTCTACTCTGCCATTATAGCCTTGTCCTAATCTCTACGTAAACATATTAAAACATTTCAAATATGTATAGGGTGGGTTATATGCACAACAACAGGCTGCTAAATACACATAATACATCTACAATATGATTACTTTTTTTTTGTCAGATATGAACCACTTACTAAAATCTTTTAAAGAGGCATGCGTGTGTACTGACCGAGACCCGGCTGCTCCTCCAAGATGCTCAACCTGTATTCTTTCGAGAAGATCTGATATGCCGTGAGGACCTTTTTCTTTGCCTGCAGATGAGACAGCAAAATATGAATACAGAAATGCGCTTGAATGATAACGGGTGTAAATTATTTGACTGTTAAGCAGTCTGGGAATTTACTTTCACAGCCTTTAATCTGGCCTTCTCTTCTTTCTTTTTCTTTTTGTCACTGTGCGATCCTGACCGTCCTCCTGTGTACAACCCGACGTCCGAGCTGCCATTAGCTACGGAAAAGATCAGAGACAGAGAAGACATTGCAAAAACCATATCTAAAATATGATATTTTAATCCATATCTAGAATATAAAAACCGTCAGCATTAGCAGTTGTCATACATTTGCTACCGTGACGCCGCTCTTTCTCCTTGTCCTTCTTCTTCTTGCTTTTCTTGCTCTTTTTGCTCTTCTTTCTGTGCTGGCTGAAGGAATCGTCGATGACCAGTTGACCCGCTTCTTCGTCCTCCGCTGAGGAGGAGCTGTCATCGTCCAGCAGCTCGTAAGATCCGCTGTAAAGCCCTGCAGTGAAAGGAAACATCAGGGTATGCAAGTCGAGCAGCAAGTCAGAGTGTGCTGGCATTTTTTTTCGTGCACGAGTTCATTTCTATGTAAAATCATTTGGTCTAACAGCTTAGGAAAAAAGTTCATGTGTGACATGTGATATTGTGTCATAAACTAGAATGAGAAATCATGTTCCAATATTCACAGTGTGCATGAGAGCATTTCTTTTTCAATTTGCAGATTTAAAGAATCTGCATTGTAGTGTACATAATTCCATGCTCTTTTATATTTTTCAAAAATATTTTTTTTACTGATGGACTTAGGCAAAGTTCAATAAGAACCGTTTTCTTCCTTTTCCTAAACTCTTAATTTATAATAACTCGGCAAACAAATGTCAGCAAACATTAGAACAGCCGTAAACAGACATTTCCCAGACATCCATTTCCTCACCTTCCAGCTCCACTTCCTCGCCGACAATCGGCATCACCTCCCTCGTCACGTGTGGTTTCTTCTTCGCCGATTTGGGAGTGGGCATACTCTCCCTCCTACGATCTTTACCCGAGAGGAGTGAGGGGTACGACGGTTTCTTGGGGAGCGTAGGGCAGGGCTCTGAGCCGACAGCTGTAGGAGAGGTGATTGCCTGGAGCAAACCCATTGCAGTCATGCCATCGTGAGGGGAAGTGGAAGGCGCTGACGACAACATGGAGTTGCCATGGCTGTCTGATAGCCTTTTTTTCTTTTTATGGTGATCTAAAGAAAAGATGTACACATTCGTCAGAGAGTATCACTTTCCTTAATACATCATATCCAAACCTGTATAATCAGTACTTGCTTAATTCGGATCAGCCATTCAAGGCATTATTACATGATTACTATTAAAGATTTTCTTACCAGTGCTCACCCACCTTTATAACGATAATCATCATGATGCTTCTTTTTCTTTTTGTGAACCTCACCGCTCACTACAAACCCATCCGATTCCTTTTATAAAACCAGACAACAAACATTAGTGTAGTGTGGAATAAAAAAATTTTTAAAAGAAAGTTGTAATAACATAACACGTCGTACTGCACGTCAGGTTGCAATCTTCTCACCTTGGGACGCTTTTTCGAAGACTTGCGAACCTCAGCATCGATGATCTCCTCTTCTCGCAGGAGGTCCTTGTAAGATCTCCTCTTCTCTCTCTGACTGCGGCCTGCCACCAGGCTCACCTCGCCCTCCATCTGATCATAATACGCAGAAATGTCACACAGGTGCATTTGTGGTTCCAGTGCTTCATGCAAGGCTGCGCTGTTCTGAAATTTCAGTGCTCATATTTCAGATCCGTGGTTCGCTAACAAAAAATCTGGAATTTGTCTCAAATTAAGTCAGGAAGAGTTGATATTTAGTTTGATCAAGGGTGTCGGATCAGGAAAAAGCACACAATTTCTGACAAACAACAAGCATTGATTATGCAAGAATTAGCTGCTAACAGACAGGATGTGGCCCAGATGTTGATTGACAGCTTGCCTGGGAAAATTTTTAAAGGTCTTGAAAAAGAAGGGAATCGGGAAGGGAATTCCCAAATAATTGGGAATCTGCAATTATTGACTTTTTGCATAAACTTAATTTAATTGTCAATAAAAGTCACTCATGAAATGATACATAGTAACATCTAACAAAAAGCTCTAAAACACTGAAGCAGCAGACTTTGTGAAAATTAATATTTGTGTCGTTCTCAAAACTTTTGACCACAAGTATACACACACTATGAGGAATTTGGGAACACCAATTAGCCTAATCGGCATGTCTTTGGACTGTGGGAGGAAACCAGAGTACCCTGAGGAAACCCACCCAGCACGGGGAACATGCAAACTCCATGCACACAGACCCCGAGGTGGGAATCGAGGCAAGACTTTGGAGGGGTAAAAATATATATATATATTAAATTGTGGAATGCCAAACCACAATGCATGAAATATATAATCATGAAGAAATGTTTCCCATATTATGGGTCATAAATAAAACAGCAATTGAAATCGGATTAATCTACTTTATTGATTTCATTACTGCAAGTGATCTCTCTGATCAATATGCACCATGAAACACATTATTAAATCTCAGTGCTCACCGTGGTCAGATTTACATCATCACACTAACGCTTTGTGAAATATTTCAGATGCGATCTCGGAAATCCGAGAGGCGGATCCGAGGGTCGCCAGCTGAATATAAACAGCGTTTTCCCGCCTGTGTTTGAAAACAATTTCGCTAGTTGGCTAACACATACACTTCTCTTTAATGTTTTGCCGGATAGCTTTAGCTCTCTCGCTCTCTCTCTCGCCTATCTTAGATTACCAAGAGTCGGATCCCAAACGCCTTTCTATTGGATACATAGTGCACTACAAACTACATTATAAATATTACTTAAAAAACCCTAGATAGGGCGCTTAGATAGGGAGGACTGCGCTATTTAGCATTCAGCCTCGTCAAACTAAGCTAAAGCTTTGGTAAACACCTATAACTAGTTAGCCAACCGGCTACCAACATTCATTTACGCTAATCCCTATACCACATTAACTTATCTTAGTAATATGCACTATTCATGTAGCATTCTTCGTCACTGCGTATTTCAGCAAAAAGACGCAATTTTCATTGAATAAAACAGAGAAATTACCATTAACTAGCATTCATAAACTTCAGGCTATCTTCGCCGCCATCTTGAACACAGACATTCTTCTTACTCCACCGAATAGCTCAATAGAAGAATGCGTCAAAAAGCGCAACAGCGCCCCCAAGCGTTTTGGGTGAAAGATACATATGGATTTACACACTCACTCATTCTGTATACCGCGTGGGCCTGGAGGCTATCCCAGGGAACGAGGAGCTGTACACTTAGGACAATCCATTTCAGGGCACACACACACACACACACTATGGGCTATGGAAGCGCCTGCAAACTCCACACACACAGACCCAAGACGGGAATCGAACCCTTGACCCTGGAGGTTCGAGGCCACAGTGGGAATCACTTTAGATTTAATAAATCTAAAAGCATTTATTAAATTAGATTGATTAAATCTGTCCACTTGCGGCTCCTGACGCTTGTGTGTCACAATTACCCGCGAATGTATTGTGCGGTCAACTCTCTGCGCCAATGTTTTGGCACCCCTCACTTCTGCCTGATGTACGTATGGACCGGCTGTAGACGTTCTGCAGTCTCACCTGGGGATTCAGTAGCTATGATTTTAATCTGGCATACCATTTTCGCTTCTGTTGCAATGCCTGTGACTCACTCACAGAATGACGTTACATTAAGTGGGGAATGCCTGCGATGGAACTGCCTGCACAAACACATAAACAAAATAATGTTTTATACATTATTAAATTGGTGGCTTAGTGGTTACCATTGTAACCTGACATTTCCAAGACCCGGCTTGGGTCTGTGTGCATGGAGTTTGCATGTTCTCTCCATGCTTGGTGGGTTTCCTCTGGGTACTCTGGTTTTCCGCTACAAACCAAAGACATGTAGGTTAGGCTAATTGGCGTTCCCAAATTGCCTATAGTGTGCCCTGTGATATATCAACACCTTGTCCAGGTTGTCTCCCCCGCCTCGTGCCTGAAATCTCCTGGGATAAGCTCCAGGCCTCTCATGATCTTGTACAAAGGAAAAGCAGTATAAAAGAAAAAAAAAATAATGAATTAAATTAATAAAGTCAAATGGAAGATGACCTGTAATGAAATCACAGCAATTGTATGTGTGTGTGTGTGTGAGCGAGAAAGAGAGAGATCACTGAACCAGTTAATGCAGATGTTCTGATGTACATTTAAACAGAAGGCATTACTATTAACATTATCAATAACAGACATGAGGATTGTTTAATCTTTATAGAAGGAGTCTCCAGAGTCAGTATTTTTTTTTCCACCATGGGAATTTCTTTCAAACAAAGACATTTATTAACCTAATAAGTAGACAAAAGTCATGACTTGCTTTTCGTTAATAAGTAACATCATGACTGTTGATTAATTGCTGTTGAATATTCAGAAGACCACTTGACACACTTCAGGTTGGTGTGTACAGCAACATGTACCATCTCTAATCTACACTATATGTCCAAATTATTGTGGACACCTGACTATCGTGTGTTTCCTCCACACAAACCATTGCCACAGAGCTGAAAGCACACTGTTTGTTTTGTGTATGTATCTCCCCGTGCTTGGTGGGTTTCCTCCAGTTGCTCAGGTTTCCCCCCACAGTCTAAAATACATATAGAGTCTAATTGGCATTCAGAAATTGTGAATGAGTGTGTGTCTGAGTGAGCGTGTGCTCTGCAATGGTTTGACACCTTGTTCAGGGTTTACCCTGCCTCATGCCCAAAGTCTCCTGGGATAGGCTGCTCCAGACCTCCCATGTCCCAGAACAGCAGTGGTTCCCAATCACTGGGCCGGTGGGAAATTGTCTTACATAAATCGCTGGAGACCACTGTTATACAGAGACAATCACGAGACCAAGGGTAAGGCTCTACATGATGCTACCAACACCATGCTTCACTGTGGTAATGGTTTTCTGAACATAATGGGAAAACGTTGGGGATTTGCCAAATGTTACACTTTGTACCACGGCAGAAGAGGTCTATTATGGTTCTTCAGGTCAAAATGTCCAACACAACATTCTTCCCACCATTCTTCCATAAAGTCAAGCCTTTGTGGAGTGTCTTTGTGGGTGATGGGTCTTTTAATAAATAGCCTCTCCTTTCTTAAACAGGAAACTCACAAGCTCCTTGCTTTTTTTTTGACCAATTCAGCGATTCAGCCTTTTAAAAAGTGAATGATGTGCCTCAAGACTTCACATGTCCCAACAGGTAAATAATTCAAACCTGCTGGGCTATGATTTGAGCACTCTGATGAGGGCCCTGCCTTCATATCAACAACATGACTCAGCAAGGACATGTAGAAATGACTAGTTTACAGTAAGTGGAGAAAGGTGAGTAAGCATCATCTCCAGCGTCAAGGAGCAGTGGGAGGTCTGATAAGTCTACTCGTGTACATGCACAATGTACTGAAATTTGGCTTAAATGAATGATAAGGAAACATTTGTATTACAAAACAAAATGTGATTGTAGGAAGGTGAGTAAAAAATTATCAGTACTCGGGTTATAATAAAAATTCAGTTTTCTGCACTGTCTTATCAGCGCCTCCTGTTCAAGGCTACTGTCTCCCCAGTGTGCAGGTGTGAACGTGTTATATCAGTTCGTTTGTAACTGCGGTGTAAGCAAAAATGGATGCCCGAAAGACCTGCAGCATGCAGTGATTTGTGGATGTTTTAATCATAGAAGAATAGAAACAGAGGGGCAAAATGACAGAGTATGGAACGGAAACATCCTCAATCTGCAACCAAGAACAGTTCAAAAGTCAGCAATGGGCTGGACATTAATGCTTACAGTTTTCTGGGATTTCCAAGGTTCAGTATATTGAAACATTATCAGGAAAAAGTTCTACAATCAACAGTGCTCGTTAAAGTGAGGCGCTTATCGAAGAGCTGAAGCCTAAACCAGATTAAGCACAGAGGACTGCTATCCAAGGGCGTTGTTATCGCGCATGACAATGCACATTTGCACACTTCTGCCCACATTGTCGACACTCTGGGCCCAATCACTGGGACGGTGGAAAATCGTTTTACATAAATCACTGGAGTTGTTTTTAAACGGAAATAAAACATGCCACATAGACTATACACACAGGGGATGTTAATCAGAAAGGTAATCAGAAGACCAAGGGTAAGTCTCTACATGATGCTACCAGCACCATGCTTCACTGTGGTAATGGTTTTCTCAACGTAATGGGAAAATGCTGGGGATTTGCCAAATGTACCACCTTGTGCCATGTGTCAATTATGGTTCTTCAGGTCAAAATGTCCAACATAACATCTGCATAACACGTCTACACACTTCTGCCCACACTGTCGACACTCTGCAAAAACATTCTTTTTTTTTTTTTTTTAACCTGTTAAATCATCCTCCCTATAGTCCTGATCTCGCTCCATCAGACTTTCACTGTTTGGTCCTCTGAAAGTAGCCATACAAGGACGAGGATTCTTCTTCTGATGAAGTGTGAAGTGAAGACAGCAGTTTCTTTTGTTGTTGTTTGTTTAAATGGGGGAATACAGAGGGTTGTCGACAGATGCACTAAAAAAAAATATGTTAAAAAATGATGTATTTGTCTTTTCTAAACTTTAATTGAAAAAAATGATAGCCAGAGAGCGGATAATTTTTGACGCATTCTCATATGTTTTTCTGTTTTAAAAAAATATTACAATGGCAATAACTTGAAGTGTGTGACATGGTCATCTGATTATACAACAGCAATTTGCCAATAGTTACAGCGTTTTTACTTATTAATGAAAAGCAAGTCATGCATTTTAGTCGCTTAGTAAGTTAATAAGACCAAAAAAAAAAAAAAAAACGAAGCTAAGCCCTTCTGTTTGAATGAAACTTTCATGATGGAAAAAAATCTCTCTGGAACATTATGTTCTCTGCGTTTTTTTTCTATTATAATAAACAATCACTCACTATGTTTAATCTTGCTTCAGTGTTTTATTAAAAATGCTAATCATGTACACCTCAATGATATTTACAAAAATATTTTTCAAAATGTGCAATATATTGTCCTGTCTCTTCCTCTCTTTATCACACACATACCCACACACACACACGCGCACACACACACACACACACACACACACACACACACACACACACACACACAGATGTATGTTTGCTACATTCATTACAGGTCATCAGATAACAAAGTACTGTATCTAAACAGTAGTCTAAATTCTAATACAGACATGAATACAAACACACACACAAATAATTACACATTATACAAAATATGACCTGTCTGAATTAAAAGTGCATGCTAGGAGTGTATAGAGAATGTCCCTGATGTCCATGTTACATAGTTATAATACTTAAAATGCATACATTCCCATTCCGACTGCCAGAGCTAAACAGAGTCCGAGCAGCATCCTGAGCAGCTGAGAGGGAGACGTCAGTGAGGAGGACGATGATGGCACTGACCTCGGGCACACTCTGACATCTGAACATGGAGACACAGTCAAGGCGTTAACATTCTGCATAAGTTAAACATTGCTGGATTTGTGCAGGTTCTCTTAGTGTGCGTGTTACCTGCAGTCTTTGGATTGGGTGTTTTGTTTCTCTGCCTCAACTCGTTCTTCTCTGAGCTGCTCAACATGTTCTGGAGTTCTTCAAACACCTGGAAAATAAACCATGCATACACACATGCAAATTAGTGTTACCTCATTTCACAGAGATAAATCTTAAAGATCCAACAAAGTATAAGTAAAGAAATCTTCTAACCTGGATGTTGAACTCGAATGCTCTGACAGCTTCCTCCAGCACGCCCTGTCTCTGTGTCTCTGTCAGCTCGATGCTGTTCATCCTGCTTCTGTACAGCTGCTTGAACAGATTCGGGCTGCTGACGGAAGGAAAGGTGAAGAACGTCAAACCCTCCCCGTTCTTCAGTCCTAAAGACTTCTGAGCAATTCGGCCCAACACCTGGCCACCTGACAGGTCACCCAGGTAGCGAGTGTAAGCGTGGGCCACGAGGTATTCAGGATGCTCGCTGCCAACCTGGCGATAAGACAGAAACAACATGTACTGTATATTTAATATTACAATCCTAAATGAGATTAAAGTATTTTTTATATCACCAGTGTATATACAACAGTGAGGGTTGAACATAGTTACACAATCATAGCATAGGTGCACATATATTTTACAAGCTTTTAATACATATACAAAAATCGATCTTTTGTCGCACCTCTCGCAGTCTCTGAGCGTATCTCAGTGTAGCAGCCGGTACGGTCATCTTCTCTCTCCAGTCCGGACCATAAAAGTGCTCCAGATCCTTTTTGATTGCCGGCATCCTGGCCAGTTCCATAGGAAAGTAAATCGGTGCAACGCTGTCGTGAGAAGCGTTCCTGTCCAGTTCCTCCTCCAAAGCTTCGTAGATCTTATACAAGGAGCACAACAGCAGCTGAGGAACGAGACATAGAGATAAAATTAACTGTTATACAAGGGCATTCTCAGAGTATAAAATACTGACTGAAAAGAATATTGAAAATCTGCTTTTAAAGGTAATTGGAATGAGTGCTGATAAGATGTCTGACCTTATACTGGTCCAGGCTGATGTTCGCTTTCTGGAAGGCCAGCATCAGTTCGGTGTTCTCAGCTCGCACGTGGCTTTCTTTAGTCACAGCTTTGATCTGCTCAGACAGATCACTATAAAGAGAGCGACACAGTGCTGTGTTAACCTAAATCACCATAAATACACAAAATCACACTTCTTATCATTTAATCTATTTCAGATAGTCGGAGAAAAGGTTAAATAAGGTCATGTTCCATTGATTATAGTCTCATAGCTCAAAGATGCAACGTGAACATCTTAGATTTGCTTCTGTACTTACCGGTCTGTGACCTGAACCTTCTCGGTCTGAACGTTCTGCTTATCCGCTTCCATTTCTGCGAGAGAGAGAAATAAGAGTAGCTATTGAGAACACCTGTCATGTATAATTTCTCCAACAAATATTACAACATCTCATAAAGACAGTATGTGAAGACATTTAATCATATATAGAGAGCAGTTATAAATGTGTATTTATAAATGGATCATTACTCAAATGTTTACTCACTCAGATGGTCTTTGAGTTGTCTAGTTTTCTTGTTTTTCTATGAAACAACCTTCTTGGCTCCGTTGTAGAATGTGGAGTTCATTCCGCTTGACATCTCCCGCTTTTTATACTCGCGCTCTCGCTTTCACAGCGGGGTGAAAACAGGAAGCGGTATTCAGCCTAGTAAGAACAAAGCAAGAGGGAGGACCTAGAGCTAACCGTGACACAGCACACACAGAGCGAAAAAGAAAGAGGAGAAACACCGCGACAGATGGAGAGGGAGAGAGTCGAGGGGGAGGGATTAGGACTAACCATGACACACACATTCTCCAGGCTGAGAATGAAAGAACGAGGACGATTTCGTGCTATTTAAGAATGATACACACATGGCTTCACTTTAGTCTTTTGTTTCCATGCTGTAGGCCAAGTCCTGTTTTTGAAAGTGGAAGAAAGGACTTTTAGTCCTCCTTCTGCTTGGTGGACTGCACGCGAATCACTTCCACGCGCTCTCTCAGTGATTGCTGGGCGCTTCGCTGAGTCATGGTTCTGATTTGAACACGGCGTTATCGGCGCGCTTTAACCACACCTCAGCAGTCTGGGGTTACCAGTTACGACTTAGTGAGAAGAAGGGATTCTAATAGAGTTCAAACAGTAGTACCAGTGGCAAGGAACCTTCAGAGGGTTCACAAGTTCAATGACAAACAGATTTTTTTTTTTTATAAAAAAAAGGAAACAGTCGTAATAACGGGAGGGATAACACAAGTCTCCTTTTTATACATGTGAATATTCAATAGCATTACATCTAACTATAAATCAAGTAAAGGGTACAGTAGGTGTAACTCAGTGGCTAATATTGTTGGACTACAGGTTCCAAGTTCAAATCCCGCAATTACCAGGTTACCACTGTTGGGCCCTTGAGTAAGGCCCTCAACCTCACCTGCTCATGTATAATGTACATGTATGTATAATGAGATTTTTTTTTTAAGGGTCTTGCCAAATGTTGTAAATGGCTGTATGACATGTGATTAATAAATACATTTTTAAAAGTCACAGGAAGCGTGAAAAGTCACCACTGATTGTTTCACTGTTGTGTTTTAATACTAATCTAACACTGACTATACATTCACAGTCAGGGGCGCAACTGCACATTTGCTGAGGGGTATGTAAGATCATGGGTTGCTAAACAAAAATAGTCTATTAACAAATATAATTTTTCAAATATTTTAAAAGCTTTATTAAAGACGATTTTCAAAGATTTTTTTTCACAATGGCGCCCCCCTCCGTGTGGCGCCCCCATGCACTGCATATACTGCATACTCCATTTTTGCGCCCCTGTTCACAGTATGTACAGTATATTGGTCTGTCAAGTCATTTCTGTGTACATTTGCTTGTGGACCATTCGCTCCACAATGTCAACATGCATGAGGTCATATGACTGAATGTGTCTAAAGTTCCAGCTGTGTCATGGTTAGTCCTGATCCCTCCCTCCCTTGCTCGCTCCCGCTCTCGCTCCCTCTCCCTGTTCCTCTCTGTCAGTGTTTCTCCTACTTCCTTTTTTCCACCCTGTGTGTGCTGTGTCACGGTTAGCTCTAGGTCCTCCCTCTTGCTTTGTTCTTCTGGCCTGAATACCGCTTCCTGTTTTCACACTGCTGTGTAGGGGGAGGGAGAGAGAGAGAGAGAGAGAGAGTGAGTATAAAAGCAGCAGCTGTCAAGCACTGTGAATTCCACTGCCTACAACAGAGCAAAGAGGATCTCTTCATAGAAAACAGGAAAACTACACAACCTTGACTACAGCTTTCCAAAGACGATCTGAGTGAGTAAACCTTTTATTATTGATTCATTTTAAATACATATTTGTTGTCTTGTGTTAGATTTTGGTCTTTCTTACATATTGTCTCAATGAGATGTTTTTCTTTTTTTCCCTTTTAAATGATGCACTCATCAGCTACACATATAATTTTTTCTCTCTCTCAGAAATGGAAGTGGATAAGCAGAACATTCAGACCGAGAAGGTTCAGGTCACAGACCAGTAAGTACAGTAGCAAAATTAAGATGTTCACATTGCATCTTTAAGCTATGAGAATAGCATCAGTGGAATATGAGATGTCTAATTATGTGTAATTATGATGGGTTAGGTTAACACAGCATTGTCTCTCTATTTATAGTGATCTGTCTGAGCAGATCAAAGCTGTGACTAAAGAAAGCCACGTGCGAGCTGAGAACACCGAACTGATGCTGGCCTTCCAGAAAGCGAACATCAGCCTGGACCAGTATAAGGTCAGACATCTTATCAGCACTCACATCCCAATCACCTTTAAAATCAGATTTTCAGTATTCTTTTCAGTCAGTGTTTTATACTCTGAGAATGCCCTTGGTGAGACTCCTTGTATAAAAGTTCATTTTATCTCTGTGTCTCGTTCCTCAGCTGCTGTTGTGCTCCTTGTATAAGATCTACGAAGCTTTGGAGGAGGAACTGGACAGGAACGCTTCTCACGACAGCGTCGCACCGATTTACTTTCCTCAGGAACTGGCCAGGTTGCCGGCAGTCGAGAAGGATCTGGAGCACTTTTATGGTCCGGACTGGAGAGAGAAGATGACCGTACCGGCTGCTACACTGAGATACGCTCAGAGACTGCGAGAGGTGCGACAAAAGATAGATTTTTGTATACGTATTGAAAGATTGTAAAAGATACCTATGCACTATGTATATACACTGGTGCAATTTAAAGGAAAGAAATGAATTAATGTTATTTAGTACTTTGTTATTAAATGTACAATATTGTTTTTTTCCTTATCTCCAGGTTGGCAGCGAGCACCCTGAATACCTTGTGGCCCACGCTTATACTCGCTACCTGGGTGACCTTTCAGGTGGCCAGGTGTTGGGCCGAATTGCTCAGAAGTCTTTAGGACTGAAGACAGGAGATGGTTTGACGTTCTTCACCTTTCCTTCCGTCAGCAGTCCGAATCTGTTCAAGCAGCTGTACAGAAGCAGGATGAACAGCATCGAGCTGACAGAGACACAGAGACAGGGCGTGCTGGAGGAAGCTGTCAGAGCATTCGAGTTCAACATCCAGGTTAGAAGATTTCTTTACTTATACTTTGTTGGATCTTTAAGATTTATCTCTGTGAAATGAGGTAACACTAATTTGCATGTGTGTATGCATGGTTTATTTTCCAGGTGTTTGAAGAACTCCAGAACATGTTGAGCAGCTCAGAGAAGAACGAGTTGAGGCAGAGAAACAAAACACCCAACCCAAAGACTGCAGGTAACACGCACACTAAGAGAACCTGCACAAATCCAGCAATGTTTATCTTATGCAGAATGTTAACGCCTTGACTGTGTCTCTATGTTCAGATGTCAGAGTGTGCCCGAGGTCAGTGCCATCATCGTCCTCCTCACTGACGTCTCCCTCTCAGCTGCTCAGGATGCTGCTCGGACTCTGTTTAGCTCTGGCAGTCGGAATGGGAATGTATGCATTTTAAGTATTATAACTATGTAACATGGAAATACTGTACAGTATGTACTGTAGATAAATGGATGATACGAGGTGAAACTCTGAGATCAGGAAAAATCTCTGTACACTTCCAGCTTGCACTTTTATATCACACATTTCAGATTTAGTTTTGTCATTTCTGTGTTTTATGTAGCAACCGTTTCTGTGTTTTACATGAAGAACAGTAAGTACACTGTTTAAGTGTGTAGATTAAGTGACGAGTTAAGATGAAGCTGCTTGATCATTTTGTACCTTTTCAGCATGCACTTTTCTGGAATAATTTTTATGATTTTTCTCACGATTTAGTAAAGAGAGAATCGATAAGATTATTGTTCACATATACTGTACTAGTCTGTAATGGATTCAACACTCTGTGAGTAAATTTAACCAAATTGTTAAATACATGTAAATATTGCATACTATTAAATTATACATGTTTTGCTTTTTTGTTTTTGTTTTTAATATTGAATAAAATAACAACAACAATAATATGTCTGACATTGCTCTTTACTTGTACATGAAATCTATTTCCTTATGTTATATTGAAAATATGGGTTTGGTAAAATCCTGAACTTTAGAAAATTGGGGCAATTGTTTTGCATGACCTGCAAATAAAATAACTTAAAAAGGTTGTAAAGTGGACGGCATGGTGTCTCTCCAGATGTGTGGTGAATACTACCTGACTGGAAAATTATGCCAGGACTACTACAGATAAACTGTTGGACGCATTGTATATGCTCAGATTATATTCTTACTTGTAAGTTAAGTGGTTTGAGAAGAAAGTGAGAAATAAGACCCTTATCAAACACTACATCCAGTATTGTAATGATCAGGGGTTATATTTGCTAAGAGCGGAGCTTCAGCACCTGTGGTTTATGTGAATGGTAAAGAACACCAAGCTCAAATATTACACTTTCTTGTAAATCTGTAGCAATGTGCTACGGTCTTCAAATTTACATAGAAAATTATAGACTTGATAAATAACAGTCCTCTCAACCACAGGAACTGAAAGCGAGCTAGACCTATAGTTATAGTAATTTTTATTTGGGGTTGTGCGGGTGGAGGTACAATTTAATAATTTAAATACTCTGTGTTTTGCTTACCAAAGTTTGGATGTCTACTGATGACCTACATTCAATGCTTTTATGCTTGGCATTTTATAAAGTGCTAGCACACATTTCACATATAATTCAAAAAGCAGTGGGAGGACAGGCACTGTTGGTATGAAAAAAAAAAAGTGTTTTCTTCAAAGTGCACTTTTTCCAATCTGAAAAAAGAAAATAATCATGGTTAAAAAAGAAGAGTCATGTTGAGGAACATTTGTAAAGAGATTTATGATATTGTGAAACAAATACATTTAATATTTCATTGTATAATATGATTACAAATACCAACCTGGCTAAAGTATATATATAAGACCGGACAATTATGCAATTGTCCTAAAAACTACAATTTCTCAGAAATCCTCGCAAGACTAGACCGTTGGTGTTTAAAACTCAATAGTTTTGTTTATGTCAGGAGCCTGTCATATCATGCATGCAAATTATCCAAACACCAAGCACACAACTTGGGTGTGAGAACTGGAAAGTCAAAAAAGCCTTAGAGATAGTCCTCAAAGTCATCAGCAAAAAACTATATGTCCCACATGAGCAGATCTTGAAACAGACTTGTGAATATGACAAGAAACTAGTGACTGGGGGTATTTCTTTCAGGCTAAGATAAGTCTTCATGCCAGGACAGAGACATTTGAAATAAAGGCCTGATAGAACAGATTATCATCAGCAAAATGATGATGAAAAGCCTCAAAATTGATTGACAGTCATCACTAAGGTGGTGCTCAAGTATAAGGTGAGAGGGCCAATTATGGAGACTTGAGGCATACCAGTCACGATCTGAATGTGACCTGGAATACTTGTACTTTGATGATTTTCCTGAGAGGCGACCGTTTCATTTGGATTCATTTCGGGTAATAAGGACAATCCCAGAAAATAGAGCCAGTAGTCTTAGATGCAGCTTTTGAAAATTAGCTTTCATCCTTTTGCTCAATAGGAGTCTTTATCCAAAAAAAAAGGCCTTTGGGGGTCAGAGCACAGGCTCAGCTACAGTATGACATGGCACCAGTGGAACAAAGAAAGTTAAACACTCCTCAAAAGTCCAACAAATGGCAGCTTAGAAATGATGCAGCTTCAACCCCCACTCTTGTGAACAGTAACCTAGAGTCTTAAGCACTAAGCCACCATTATCCTGGTCAGCACTGCAGTGGATCAGCTTGGAAACACTGATCACAAGGCTGGAATAATACACCCTGAATTAAAGATTACCATGCAAATGTACAGAAATTTTACACCTATGGGCAATTGAGAATAAACAGTCCACAAATGCGTTTTTGAAAAGTGGAAGAAAACCTGAGACCCTAAGGAAAACAAACGTGATCACAAGGAGAATATATGAACAGGCTAGAGAGTAACCTGATCTTAAGATGAACCAAGGATCCTGTCGATGTGAAGCAGAAATGCACCCCACTCTTATGTACATGTCTGAAAATAATAACTGCATTCATTCACAATTCATTAATTATAGGTGAACAAAAGGAATAAAAGAACACTAATAGGCTCATCGTCTATAGCGCTTAATCCTGTATACAGATGCCAGTCACAGACAGGGCACACATACAATTTGGAAATGCCAATTAGCCTAATCTGCAGGACTGTGGGAAGAAACCGGAGTATGCAGAGGAAACCCACCAAGCAGAGGGAGAACATGCAAACTCCATGCGCACAGAGGCAAGAATCGAACCTGGCCGGGAATCGAAGGCAACAGTGCTAACCACTGCCATAACACTAATAGCATTTCAGCAAATTGTCTGAACATGTAATCATGAAATAAAATAAAAAAATAGGATGATTGAATACACATATCATTTTATCTCATACTTCTTGCTTCAATAATGTTGGTTCTGTCATGCCCATGCAACATTTTATATTCTTATACCTTACAGTTTACAATTTTATAGCGTACATTCTGTAAATCACATATATATATATAACATTTGTAAGTTTGTATATTTCAGCCTAATTATTTTATTTAAAATGTATTTTTATTTAGTTTTATTGAATCTTCAGTTCAATTTTTCTTTCTAGTGCAGTTTTACTTGTCATTGTTGTAGGGAAATCTTTCTGTTTTTGGGTCACAGAAGATCGTATAAGCATTTCACTATTTGTTTGCATTATAAATACAATTTTTAAATAAAAAAAAAAATTTGGACTTCGAAATTTTGTATTTGAAATAGTTCCCTTTAATATGCAAATATTAAAAAACATGTCTTAAACAACGTGCTTGTTATTAATTCATCTTGTTATTAATCAGTTAAGCTTGTTATTAATTAATCTTTGTTTCTATGTTTTGCTTTATTTATAAACTCCCTAATAACAGGACTTAACATGTGTCAACATGAGTGATCAATTAATGTCATGTTACTGAACTCGAAGTCATGACTTCAGGCTACACAGTATCCCGAGTCATGGTTACTTCGGATCCC
This sequence comes from Clarias magur, assembly GCA_013621035.1. NCBI lineage: Eukaryota > Metazoa > Chordata > Actinopteri > Siluriformes > Clariidae > Clarias > Clarias magur. The sequence continues at coordinate 2,459,144 of QNUK01000049.1, forward strand.
TCCCTCTCCCGTCACTCTGCATGTGCACTCGCAGGTCTAGGAATGTGCTGTGTCATGGTTAGCGCTAGTTGCTTCCTGATTTGGGCATAATGCTGTGTCATGGTTAGCTGTAATACCGCCCCCTGTCTTCATTCTGCTGACCCGCGCGCTGCTTCCTGTTTCTCACAGTTTTACACTGACAAAGCAGGAGTGATATATTAAGCTTCTCAGCATACTATTTATATTTCCTCTCCATAAATCTGCAAGGGTCCATCATGCGCACCAGATAAATGAGGAACTTATCCATACAAAATATTACAGAATGTTATGTTTAATAATTTCATTTAGACCACAGAGGTGTACCTTTGTTAAAGCTCAAGATATGTTTTCTATAATAGCAGCTTTAACATCTCACTGTGAGTGTAATTTAAATCGCAGGCTTACACGAATGCTTTATTTTACATGACTTCCTTAGATTTTAAGGTACTCTTGAGGGACAGTTCTACAGGATTCCGGAAGGACTTTTTTTGGCTCTCATTTTTGCCAAGTTTTTGGCTCATATGTTAACAGCTCTAGAGAAAAGCCACACCTATCTATGAACCAATCGACCATTAAAAAAATAAAACAAAATAAAAAACTATTAAACTTTATTTGGTAGTAATCCTGATCAGTGTCTCATTGGTTCCAAGGCATGAACCAGTGAGAAACAGGTGCAGATGATGACATTAGTGATGGGAAGTTTGGATCATTCTAGTGACTCATTTCTTTGAAACTCGTTCATCAAAATTAACAAATCTTTTTTTTTTTTGTCATTTAGTTTATTTAGTTCTTTTGATTTTATTCAGAAATCAAATAAAATGTTAAATTTTCAATAAACAGACCCCCCCGACACGTTTACATACACAAATTTTGGAATGAAATTTAATGTAATTAAAATATTACAATGCAGCTATGGACATATTATGATAAACAGAATGAGCAGCTCACCTCTCATATCTTCTGTTCCGAGTCGTTCATTCTTTCATCACGTGACTCTCATAGGCGCTATGCAGTGCATTACACAGGAAACAGAATTGAGCGGATTTTCTTAGAGTCTTCTAGTCCGAGTCGTTCATTCTTTTGAATCTATTGCACTGCATAGCATCTATGGGAGTCATGTGACAAATGAAGGAACAATTCGGACTAGAACAAAAAACCTACAAAGATTTTGCAATGCTTTGCGCATGCGCTCCCAGTAGGAAATGAACAAATCACTCATTCTTCTGAGTCAGGTTAAAGATTTTTTCTAAAAGAACGAATCGTTCATGAACGACCCATCACTAGATGAAAGATGATCAGACCGGTGATTAGTTTACTGGAGATGTTAAATGCTAAATGGTTGGAACAGACGAGAGGGGAAATGAGGTTGCTGCATAAACAACCAAATTTTTTAACTGTATTTTTAGGCACTTTGCAGTTAGGCGAATCTCTCATCTCATCTTCTGTACCGCTTTACCCTTATTCAGGGGTGTGGGGGCCTTGAGCCTATCCCATGAGGCTTAGGGCACGAGGCGGGTACACCCTGGACAGGGTGCCAATCCATCGCAGGGCACACACATGCTTATTCACACACAACGGGCAATTTGGCAACACCATTAGCCTAATCTGCAGGTCTTTGGACTGTGGGAGGAAACTGGAGTACCCGGAGGAAAACAACCAAGTATGCAAATTCTTGAGATGGGAATCGAACCCATACCCTGGAGGTGCAAGGCGACAGTGCATTTAATATGAAGAAATTAGGCCTTTGCACAATACTGTATGTTGTCATGGCAATATTATGGCAATAGCAATATGCTGTTGTGCATGAGGAATAAAAACTGCATCAGAACACTGTTAATATTTTCTACAACAGCACATTCCCAAGCATTTCACTGCTTGCTTATTGCTTATTAGTCTTGAATGATTTATGATGATTTTTCGCTTTTTGTTTTTGAACTCCATTCAGACCTTTCGTCCACAAAATATTGCCACACAACTGCTAAGAGAAATACAGTTGTTTGTGACATTAACCCGGCATTGCATCATCTACGTACAGTACCTGTGCAATCTTGGAACTTATTATTTACTGGCAATGATAGAGTGAGAGTGAGAGAGTGAGAGAGTATAAAAGAAGAATCATCAAGGACCATCACCACCCACAGCAGATTCGTTTTCGGGATAGAATAAAAAATATAATTTTGCTGAAAGGCTACACTGAGACAGAACACTGAGTAAGTAAACAGAAATACAATATAAAAATAAAATAATTACAATGAGTTGGAGCCTCTGTACAGTGATCTGACTGAGAAGATAGAGAGCATGACTAAAGAATGTTACGTCCAGGCCAATAATATAGATTATATAGGGCCTGAAGCCTTTCAGAGAGGAAACCTCACCATGATGCAGTATGATGTGAGACCTCCTCATGAAAATTATTTTAAAATGTGTTCAGAATTAGATTTTTTAAATCATTTTGGTGAGTCATAAATATAAATTTTATTAACACACACACGCAAGACATTTCTTGTCTCTTTCCTTACCTGCTGTTGTGCTCCTTGTATAAGATCAATGAAGATCTGGAAGAGGAACTTGACAGGAACAAGAGTTTCATACCAATTTACTTCTCTCAGGTACAGTGCAGGATGGAGACTCTAAAAAAAGATCTGGAGCATTTTTATCTTTTGTGGCACCTCTCTCAATCTGTACAATCTGATTTCCCTTCTCTCTCAGATCATTAGTGAGGATCCTGAATACCGTGGTGTCCTCGGAATACCTGGGTGACCTATCAGGTGGCCAGACACTGAGCTGCATTCCTCAATGTGTTTAGCACTGAAGAACGGAGAGGGCTTGGGTTTCTTTTCTGAATCTGTTCCAGGAGTAGCACAGAAGCAGTTGATGGAGACACGGAGACGAAGAGTGCTGGAGAAAGATGTCAGAGCGTTCTACAGTAGCTCAACATCCAGGTCAGAAGACATCTTCTATTCACAAAGATTCAGTACATTTTTGAAAAATATGTTATATGAACGAACTTTATATATGATTAATATGGTGTACGATAACTTAACATACACGTCTCTGTGTGTGTGGTTAGTTTTGCAGGTGTGTGACGAACTCCAGAACTTGGTGAACATCTCACAGGACAATAAGCCGTTAAAGAGATACATAACAAACAATCTCAATATTCCAGGTAAATCAAACACTAAGCATTTATTTTTTATTTTAGTCAAACATTTGAACGTACTTCCTAACAGATATTAAGAAAGTGCTGCACATGTGTGGAAATTATCTGATGTTAGTGGATGCAGAAATAAACCTTATTGGACAAAGTTGGGTTGCACCTGTATAGTCAAAAAGTCATGATATCACCGCCTGGTTTCTTAGAGTTCTTTCTTACCCCTACCCTTCCTGTGAACACCTAGAAGACATAACTTTTATATAATAATAAAATAAAAAAATAAAAAAATAAAAAGTGCTTAATATAACTGCTTATTTTTATATACTGCAAAGACAAAAACAATTTCTCCTGTCAGGAAGATTGCTCCTGTAATAAATGCCTTCATGATTATAATATTTCAAATGCTGTTGTAAACACAGGCAGACATCAGACAGCACTTTGACCAATACCAACATGTACAAGATTTAGTAACAGAGACAGCGCTCCAACAAACATAAATCTTTACGAGTCTTTGGCTCCGAAACCCAAAATAGTTTTAGGAGGCAAAATTTCATAATTTAACACTAATTTGAACTGGAGCCGTGGGTAATATTAAAGAAACTTAGCTAACTGTTCTTAGCTAGCATCATCTAATAAAGATTAATATTGATTGAGTCCGAATGAAAACTTCTATATTAGCCTCTGTATTAACGGTATTGGGTTTGGATGGGCAAGACGTGAGGAAGATTTCAGAGATTTTTCATATGGCTATTTAGGCATCTTGTGAGTTGTCAGTGTTCCTTGACAAATGTTAGCTACTAGCGTTAGCTAGCTAGGCAGATAACATTAAGCTATGTCATGCCTGCTTGTTATCACAACACTGAGCGAGTTTCAAAGGCTCCTGAGGATAAAAAAGGAAATTCATAATGTTCTTAAAGTAAACTTAACATTGATACTCCCAAATTAAATGTTAAATTAATCTCTTTGGTTGTTTTGCAAGAGTAAAATAGTGCACGTGATGGGCTGCAATCATTAACGAGAGTGCTTGGTATTGGTGGGCAGCACGGTGGCTTAATGTTCAGCACTTGCACCTCCAGGATCACCAAATAAGAACATCCTGCATTCTTTCAAACCAATAAAAAGTCAAATATATAGGCAAACAGCAAACTGTTTAATTTTCATACATTAATCCAAACATTAACTTAGATCCAGTCATATTAATATTTATTTAGAAACTATCACTGACTAACAATAAATTTTACTTTACAGCGCAATAAAACTTGCAGTCTACAGATCGTTCATGAACTATTTCAAATAGAACTACATCACAGTGTCTCCTGTCATATGCACTTTATAGCTCAGAGAGCCGATCAGAAAACACAGTAAGCTAGTTTAGTTAAGTGATATTAGAACAAGACAAACACAGGGCAAGCGGGTTAGTAGCTTTTTGGCATCTCATACATTACAGGATGTGCACACGACATCATAAAAAAAAAATAAATAAATAAAAAAGTACACTATTAAACTGTAATTTGAAAGTATGTGTGCATGAGAGAGTGCGTAATGCTCTTGTGATTCTTTCTGATTGGCTGACTGTATCTTCATAAAAGATTTTGGATTCCCTTACCCGCTTAACAATGTGTCATATTGTAAAAACGTATGATATTTATCTGGCAGCACAGTGGTGTAGTGGTTAGCACTGTGGCCTCACACCTCCAGCGTCGAGGGTTTGATCCTTGCCTTGGGTCTGCGTGTATGTGAAGTTTGCATGTTCTCCCTGTGCTTGGTGCGTTTCCTCCCATAGTCCAAATACATGCAGATTAGATTAATAGGTGTTGATAAATTGCTTCTTGTCCCTGGGATGGATTGGCACCTTGTCTAAGGTGTTTCTTGTCCAAATATCCTGAGATTATTATTATTTTATTATTTTTATGAAATTTTGTCATGAAAAAATTAATTAAACAAAAAAATATATATTTTTGGACTAATGAATTTCTGATTTCTTTCAAAGCTGGAATATTTGCATCCATTTTTTCGCGCGGTGACAAACATGGCTGATATTACGAAAAAAAACAAAAAAACTCCCATTTCAGTCAAACAAGTACACCTGAAATACAGTGGGAAAAGAGATAACTGAAAATTGTTACAATTGTGAATTCAGCTAGCGCAAGCTACATATTATATTCTGCACATTATGAGGTACTTCTTGTGGTTACTGCAACATTGGCACTAACTTATGTTCTTTGCATATGCACATACACACTTTAAATATAAAATGTACCATGTATGTAAACAAAGATTGTGGAATTTAAGTAAGATATAGTGTATATTCTAGGAGGAATCTATGATCAGGATTAATTCAGTTGATTGACAAAACATGTAAACAGCCCCTGCTGGTTAGTTTGAAAAAATAGTGAATTGTGCATTTAAATACAATAAAGCAGACACAAAACACTTTGCCTTTTCTTCAATTTCTTTCCTACAATTAAGCTGTGCCACTGGATAAAAATCAGAATGTGTAATAAAAAGGCACGATACACATAGCAGCACTGTACAAAAAGCTATAAAGGCAGTTCACCACTTCTGAGCAGTACTGTCTGTTTCTCTGTTCATCCTTCATTAGCCTAAGCGTGTCACAGAGTGAAAAGCTGATCCTGAGGACTCTCTTGTTTCTGCGCTGATGGACAAGGGTTCAGAGGGGCCAAGGAGCTGTTCTGCACAGAAGGGAGGTGTTCCACTGCTTTCGCCCTCTGTGCTAAAAACTTGTTGAACTCTGTCAAAAAGACACCAAGGCTCAGTTATGAAAGAAATAAATGAGAGATGTGCATGCTGGAGAAAGAGAGAGCTAGAAAGTAAGAATAAGAGCAAGGAAAAAAGTGAGAGCTTACCTTCGCTGGTAACACCCTCTTCGTCATCATCATCGAACTCATCATACTGAAAGAAAAAAGAAGGGAAAAAAAAAGTCATAAGAACAGACACAAAGACTAAAAACTATTTAACAATCATTATAATCTCACGGTTTCTGTCTCACAATATGTCTTAACAAAATCGCTGTTTCAGGTCATGCTTATGCTTTAAAATAACAGAATTATCAAATTACAGTAGGGATACACTTGAGCAGTATGTTATTCTTTGATTTTTGATTGTGTAGAACAGTAGGACACATTGAAAGTTAAAATAGGAGGAAAAATATTAGATATAATAAAAAATAGAAAGGAATTTTTTTTTTTTTTAAGTGTAGGGCACTTTGTTCACATGGCATTTGATTAAGGCTGTAGTGGGATCCTGGGGAACTTAACAGAATAAGTCACATACTGTACAGGAAGTGGGAAATGTACTCTTATATAGGCATATGTGAGATATGAAGCTCACAGGACAGACAAAAAATACATTTGTGACGCTGTAGCAATACATTTACACAGCATTCACAGTAACTGCCTGGTCAGGCTCATAACACAAAGCCAACTATGATATCACAGGAATGTACTGTACAAACCACAACCGTACTTGTGTAAGTGGGACTTTGTTAACCTCAGGTTCATAACTAAAGTGTCACAGGCAGAATTCACACAGCAAAATGTTATATTACATTATATATCCTATAAGTGTATTTTTATATTATATTATAACACTATTGATTTGTTTACAAACAATATTTTACAAAGTTCTTTCTAAGAAATCCACTGGCTTGTTTTACTTTTTACGATCTCCAGATGGCGCCAACACACTGACCCCATGAGCTTCCTAGAGCTCTACTCAATTAGTTTTGTAAAACAAAAAAAGATTACACCTACAGTAGAAAGGCTGGTGACACGCATGTTCAAATGGCCATGATGAACAAAGCTAACAGTAGTGGTGGCCAGAATTCTGCAACAAGACAAGAAACTAAACAAAACGAAGCAAAATAACAAGACAAAAATAAATAAATGAATAAATAAAGATTAACCAGTGCCTTCTGGTTTGATTTAAAGGCCACCCATTATGCAAAATTCCCTTATTAGTAATTTTTAGATATTGCAGATGTGTCTCCAGTGTTGTGGTTATACTTTTTTTTTTTTTTGTGTATTTTTTGTGCTTTGTGTATTTTTATCATTTTTGTCTTGACCAGGAGTGGTGGATCTAGAATTTTTTTTTGCCAGGGTGGCATGAGGCGGTTTATAATGCAGAATGAATGTATGTATGAATGTATGTATGAATGAATTAATTAATGTATGTCTGTATGTATGTATGGACTGTATGTATGTGTAAATATTACGATTTTACATTCATATTTCATTGTGCATTTTAAATATAAAATGTTATTTCCGTTAGTGCACTTTTTACATAGTATGATTCTGAATTGGGATTTATATGAAGAGAAAATAAAATCACACAAGGTATTAGAGCAGAATGATCCGTCTCCCTGTCTCCACCTGTCTCACCATCCACCCTGCTTCTGTGTCCCTCGCTATGATTCAGCTGCACCCTCATCTTCATCTCCAGTGTTCATTCCTACGTCTTTCTCTTCTTTCATTTCCGCATTTCTTTCCTCCGTGTCCTCTCCTGGTCGCTCCTGCCTACTCACACATCCTTCTGTGTTTTTCTTCATCCTACTGCTCATACTTCTTCCTTTTCTGGCTAAAAAAAATTGTTTGCCATATATTAAATAAATGTTTCTCAAACCTGGTTATGGAGGACACCCTTCAATTCAGAAACAAAAGCTGTTAATTAGCTTGTTAGTTTAATCAGGTGTATTGGGAGCTGAGAACACACTACCGCAGTGACAATATTTTTGGGTCTCATGGTGCACACCTACATATTTCATTAACCTAATGTGGATAATACATTATAAAAAAACTTTAAGATAAATAAAGAGGAACCACAGAGTGACTGTGGTGGCACCTGTAGTGAGCAGATGGAGCAAGTGAGTTGCCCCACCTTGCCCCTTACAGATCCGCCCGTGACCAATGCTTAAACAAGCCAATAATGATTTTCCCCCTTTCCTTGTTACCTCATCTAAGCTAATCCCCTTTTCAAGCTATGCTCGGCTATTGCTCTCTAAAGGTGCTTGGCTCAGCAGGGGCTCATTTACATAGACATAGCAATGGTATGTTTGGTAAAGGAGTGAAACAGACGACGAAACACAGTTCTAGTGCTGATTTTATTTTCTGTTTATGTTATACATATAATACAGAAAATGTGTGCCATGGAAGCTACTTCTGAAGTT